>CM056508.1:13194810-13690453 GCA_029783415.1 Anisodus acutangulus
AACCCTCGTGTTTTGGCATGTTTCTCCAGTTCACTAATTCTGTTCTTGAGGAACTCAATCTCTCTACTCAGCTCTTCATCTCACTGCTGAAAGCAAACAAATTATGAATTAGTTTTACATGGAAACAGAACATGGCGATGGCAGTAACAGCAACATCAATTCCTTATATTATCTTTTAGTAATAGATCTCCTCAATCTAAGACATAAGATTTTATCCGTGCTTATGAACGATGACAACCATAATATTCTTTAGCTTATTTCTGTATCGCTAGAAAAAGGTTGAAACAGTAAATGAGGTGAAGAAAGAGAAGAACAGCTCTAAGAAGTTTCAAATATAGCACGCCAACAAGTGGAAAAGTAAATTCACTTTCATGCTTATTGTTCTGACTTCAATGCTTATTGTTTGAAAATCTCTATTGAGAATATAATCAAATATTAAAAGTGTGTTCTATCTAACAGCTTAAGCTTTTAGATCAGATGGTCACACACTTCAATATGGTATCAGAGCAGGTCAAAGGTCCTGGGATCGAACCTCACCGCCACCCATTATCAAAAAAGAATTTTCACGTACTTGGATCATGAAAAAAAATCAGTTCAGCACATGAGGGGGTGTATTCAGAATATAATCAAATATTAAAAGTGTGTTCTATCTAACAGCTTAAGCTTTTAGATCAGATGGTCACACACTTCAATAATCTCAAACCAATGATTGCACAATTACGACAGCAAAATAAGCCATTAACTCAAAAACCAATAATGCATCATCATAAAGATACTCACCTAAACCTGATCTTATTAATGCAGAGAGCGATACAATTAAATCTGTGCTCAATCTTTTGGCTTCATTTTCCATGAGTTTTTTTTTCTCGATCAGCATTTTTTTGTGTTCCGTGGAGATGATTTTATATATTTTCCTAAGGGAAATAGGGTGCAGGGAGGAGGGACTCGGCAAATATTTCAGCACAAGAAAATCATTGTTATGAATTCCTTCTTCCGAACTGCCTCCTTTCTAGCTTCAGACCTGGAACTCCTTTGCACCTCAAAGATAACAGCCACTCCAGCAACCTTATTAAATAGATAACAAAAGTATAAGTTGACCGTAATCTGCCTTGGTGGAAAAATAAGAGAAGACTTGACAATGTAATTCATAGACATCTCCGTGCTATACATATCCAAATAATTGATGTGTTATGCACTGAAAGAGAGAAAATCAGGTTAAGAAGAGCATCTATAATATTCTGCCGCAGATCAATTAATCAGCATTGCACTTTTCAGTCCTGTTTCCAGTGAGGGTAGGGCAATCGGACTTCAGATAGCAAATGTGTGTAGCAAACAAAAAGGAGAAGGAATAATAAAGATTGAAGGAAAATAATTACATACCTTTTTCATTAATCCATACAATCATATATACCTCCCTAGAATCCTTAGAATATATCACATTTATTTACATCCTAATGATATGATGTGATTTTATTATGACGTCATAATTACATGATTATGATATGATATGATCGGATTATGAAAATAATAGTGATTATTTCCATAATTGTCTAACAAAGATGATGCCACAACAGCCCTTCATCATGTTAGGTTCGCTCAACTTAAAAAGCCATCTTAAGCAGTTGGAATTGGATGCAAATTTTTTTGTTTTCCACTGTACTTGGGTATGACAGTTGTGTCTCTACTTTTGTTATTTCTTTATTTGATTGTTTGTGTTTACTTTTCATTAAGCCGAGGATCTATCGGAAACATCCTCCCTACCTCCCAAGGTAGGAGTAAGGTCTGCGTACACTCTACTCTCCCCAGATCCCACTTGTGGGACTACACTAGGTATGTTGTTGTTGTTCCACTGTACTTGGGGGCAATTTGATAACCCGACTTGTCGAGTTTGATAACAGAAAAGTAAGATCATCTAATACCACTTTAAATGCATTCAAACTTTTAGCATTGTCACCCGAAATAGAAGTCTCTAATCATTAGATATCAGATATGAGTATTCATATTCAAAAGGCAGAATATTAATATGTTTAGACAGCTTTTTTTAACGTCTCCTTTTGTTTGATTGAAGGAGATCAGTGAGGTGAATATTTTGAGCTGAGTTTGGTGGCTGGGGAATGTCGAGTGGCTGCTTCCAAATTAGGATGGAGGAAGACAGTGGGGAAGTTGTTTTTCTCCCCTGTGAATATGGCCTCTGTCTGTGAGGTGGAACGACAGTGACCATGCATGTGAATTGGGGTGTTGGTGCCAAACAGTATATGAAGGGGTTACGGATGTGTTTGTTGTGTAGGGTTTTGTTGGGTTCAAAACACATAAGTAAGGCACATCAGAAGTTTAAAAGTTTTTTTTTTGTTTCTTACTTACCCCAACAATAATTCTGGTATGGTTATACAATAATTGGAACTTGTAACATAAAACGTTTACTTACAAGTTTAGATTATCCGGAATCTTTATCTACTATAAGGTGCACACACGGTTGCCCTTCCTATTGCAAGCTTCAAGCTTCAATGTACTTCTCTTTCGGAAAGCTAGGAAATCCGGCAGAGGTTCGAGAGAGTATTTGATTCTAAGTCTCTAAGACTTAGAATGATTTTCAGAATTGGTGTGTGAATAATGAAGGGAATACCTCTATTTATAGTTGAAAATCAGGTCAAAACCGGATTAGGGTTTGACCTTGGGCCTGACCCAAAAATCGATGCAGAGGCGTCGCGGCCCTAGGGTATGGGCGCCGCGGCGCTCGACGTGCTCCTGCACTGTCTCGATTTATTTTCCGTGCATTCTTAATTAAATCCAAAATCCAATGCATTTAAATATCTCGATTCCAAATCGAACATTTAATTACTCTCTCAATACATTCTTAGATTGAAACGGACAACCGACATAGTGTGACCCTACAGGCCTTCTCATATCGACATTAATCAAATTAAGGTCTACACGAAACTCCTAGACGGCGCCGGAAGACGAACTCAATATGTGAAGTACGTTTACGCGAATCCAGTAAACTTAACCTTTATGTGGTAAGATAAAATCCTTTCATTCACGACACACTCGATCAAGCTTAGGATTTGTCAAGTGTCTATCCAAATGGCTTAATCATTGTATCTCATCTATATTAGTTGACGACTAGACCATATTCTAAATATGTCTATTGCGTTGGCCAACGACTTAGTCAACCTAATATCACTGAGAATCCGAGTGTTCTCTCGAATATACATTCGAGGAATGAATCCTAATCTTGGCTCAACTACCACCTTCAATCCACATCGTAATGTACCCAATACAAGCCGTATCTCAACCTATAAGGCATTTGAACTTAGGACGGGATCAAAGTACATTACTTGGTAGACAAGGCGCGTATTGACCTCAAGTCTAAGGACTTCTATCTCCCACACGGTGATCATACTTTAGACAAGTATAACAAACAGTATATCAGCAAGGTATACCAATACTTCCAAAGTATCCATGTGTCCATCATGAGTAGCCATTACTCGTAGCATGTGAGACATACTACATCCTCTAAGGATGTGATGTAGACCACATGTCGACTTATCACATATCATCGATATCTTATTCTCGATGATCATTAGTCGATGCTATTTTAAGAGTTACGCTCTATCATTAATATCTCACTCTATTAATGACAACGTAAGCTCAAGGGATGCACATTAATGAATAATTACAAACAATCAAATAATTATTCAATAATTACAAATGTCAAAATATTAATCTTATTAATAATACGAATGTGTTCAAGTACATTTGTCCCTAATGATGATTGTCTCTAGGACATATATACTTTCATGTTGGTGGAGTTGTGGTGAGTGTATGGAGATGGTAGATGAAAGTCGGTGACTATGGTATCACCGAAGTGAGTGGCCTGAGGAGGAATTGTTACATATAGTGGAGTAAAATAGAGTTTGTTGGTTGGTGTTTTCAGTGATTTCGTGAATGGAAGAACTTGTGGCCAAGTTTCTTGGAGGGTCTCTAGGTAAACAGAGAAACAGGTGATTCTGGTCAAATGTTAGAGAGGAAAAGATTCTGCTTCAGCTTTGGCCTGTACCAGAAGACCTAATTGAAGTATGTTGTAGAATTTTGACAGTCACCATGCTGTCATTATCTCTTCAGTTTAGTACAGGAGTTGTTTAAGTTGAAAAGATGCCTAGCTTCTGTATTTCATCTCCAAATGGCTCCTTTTGAAATTTACCTCCCTTTTCTTCCCTTTAATTTTGTGATTCCTCTTGCGTTTTTTGGCTGTTTGTGAGTCGGAGATGGTGGTGTGTGAAGGTGGTAGACTGGTTGGGGTGGTGGCAGGGAGGCGGGGATAGAAGGGGAAGGGAAGGGTGGGAGGGAGAGAAAAAGTTTTGGCATCTCACACCACTGCGATGTAAGCAATACCTGGTTAACATGCACATTTTGAATATAAATCAGGTGTTCAATAGGTCGGACCCTTAGATAACATGTTTAAATGATTTTTTTTTGGCAAGTTTGAGGGGCTGTCAATGTATCCAGCCTAATTGTATTAGACACATAAAGTCAACAGCTTTTACATTTTAGTTTTAGTAAACATACATAAAGAAGACTAGGCAGTAGCACAAATTAAAATTTTGAAGTACTTATGAATTAAGTGATTAGATTATTTAGTGATCTCAATTTCAGACAGACTTCAGTATTCAGATTTCAGATTTCAGTTTCAGAAACTAGCCGCTTGATCGATAACAAACCCCTATTCTGAAGCATAAGATGCCATGCCTTCTCGTTGTACATAGAATATTAGACTAAGTTTGGGATTAATAACATTCTGGCTATGGTCTGCTATGAACATATGAAATATAATTTGTGAGCTCCATCACAAGTGGAATAGGACATAAACAAGAATGTTCTCATCAATAACAGATCAGCATTTCCAAACACATTATCAAGATGATAATCATTGTCCCATATGAGAATAAATTTCGATATGAAATATTTGTATAATATAACAAATTAAGGACCTAGAGACAACATTACCGAGAACACAAAGAGTTCACCTAGAAGGTCAGCAGCAGCTTGAACGGCCTTATCTTCATTTAATGGGCGAATTGCAACATCGGTTGCATGACCATATATGCGTCTTTGCAACTTAGTTGACAATCTATGGTTTGCATGTGGAAAAGAAAAAAGAAAGAAATTAAATATGCATATTGATTAATTTCCAATTCTGATGATCTTTCTTGTAAGATGATATTAATCTCCCTTGGGGAGTCTTTCATTAATATCAAGATATATATAGAGTACAATATTCATCCCTTATACAATAGGAATCTTAAGCCTATACAAAAGAGGAATCCTAGTCTTACCATAATTATATTTACACAATATATGAAAATATTCTAATTATGGGTAGGGAATATATTGTTTCCTATATTTACACGTTTACACACCCCCTCAGTCGGAGCGGGAGGAGGCCGGACGCCGAGATCGGATCTCAAGTCAAGAAATAAGCATGCAGGAAGTCCTTTGGTAAATATGTCCGCATACCGATAGGATGATGGAACATGTAACACTCGACATGGCCTAACGCAACTTTCTCACGAACGAAGTGTAGGTCTATCTCAATATGCTTGGTTGCCGATGTTGAACCGGATTATGAGAAAGATAGATGGCAGAGATGTTATCACAATACACAATAGATGCATGACGCAAAGCGACAATCAAGTTCTAACAATAAATTTACGAGCCAACAAATCTCGGCTACTACATTTGCAACGCCTCTGTACTCGGCCTCGACCTTTGAGCGAGATAGGGTAGCCTGTCGCTTGGCAGACCAAAAAATCAGATTATCCCCTAAGAAAACACAAAAGCCGGAGGTGGAGCGTCGTGTGTCCGGACACCCTGCCCAATCTGCATCCGTATATGAAAGCAACATGTCTGGTGCAGAGGGGTATAGGTGCAAACCATAATCAAGAGTGCCCTTAATGTATCGAATGATACGCTTAAGAGCAGTGAAATGAGACTCCCTGGGGCATGCATGAATAAGCACACCTGCTGAACAACATAAGCTATGTCTGGCCTGGTGAATGTGAGATATTGAAGTGCACCTGCAAGGCTCCTATACAGAGTAGGATCAGAGACTGGAGCACCATCCATAGCACTGAGCTTAGATTTGAAATCAACTGGAGTAGGCACCTCTTTGCAGTTCGCCATCTTAGCCCTGTACACAATCTCTTCGTGATACTTATACCGACACAAGAACATATGATTGGCGGACTGGTCACTGATATCCCCAAAAAGTAACTCAGCTTCCCCAAATCAGTCATTGCAAATTCGGACTTGAGCAAGACAATAATCTCATTTTTCAATCCGTCGGAGGAGGCAGTAAGAACAATATCATCCACGTAAAGTAATAAGTAAGTAGTGCTACTACCTCGATGAAAAATGAAAAGTGATGTATCACTCTTGCTGCATACAAACCCAATCTGCAAGATATACCTAGCAAAGCGATCATACCACGCACGGGGGGCCTGCTTCAGGCCATATAGTGACTTACGGAGACGGCACACATAGTGAGGAACTGCTGGATGGGTGAACCCTGGTGGTTGATGCATGTAGACTGTCTCTCGCAGATCCCCATGTAAGAATGCATTCTTCACGTCAAGCTGATGGATCGGCCAGTGTTCCATGGCTATGCTCAAAACTGTGCGGATGGTAGCCGGTTTAACAACCGGGCTGAAGGTCTCACCACAATCAATGCCCTCCTGCTGATTTGTGCCATTAGCCACAAGACGGGCCTTATACCTCTCAAGATCCCCATTGTCTCTGAACTTGTGACGAAATAGCCACATACAACGAATGACATTCACCCCTTCAGGTCTAGGTACTAGATCCCACGTGTGCTGTTTAGTTAAAGCATTGAATTCCTCATACATAGCCGCATTCCAATTAGGGTCTTGTTTGACCAATTTTGGGTTCTTTGGAAGTGGAGAGATGGTTTGGGTAGACAAGTTGAAATGGACTTTGGGTTTGAAGATTCCATGCTTTGAACGAGTTTCCATTGGATGGGTAGGGACAGTGGGTGGCGGAGTGGTGTCTAAGACGGGGGGTAAAGTCGGATAAGAAGAAGGTGGGGGCGAAGCCGTCGGAGGCGTCGCGGCTCCTGGATCGAGAGTCGCGGCGCTAGAAGGTTGACAGGCTTCTCTGAAGTTTGGGCGTCGCGACGCTGTCGACGGTGTTTCAAAAGATTGCTCTATGGAAATCAGGCGCCGCGGCGCCTCCCCTCGAGGCCGCGGCTCTGACGACGGAACAGAGGATGTAAGTTGTTCAATTATGAGGGGAGAGATGGCAGACTCGTCAAGAAATGAGTAGTCCTGTTTTTGGAATTTTGGAAGATTCAAAAACGGAAATGTGGTCTCGTCGAATGTGACGTGACGAGATATGTGGATCTGACGAGTCGACAAGTCATATCATAGATAGCCCCTATGGTTCGGCGGGAATCCTAGAAAGACACATGGAGTGGACCTAGGAGCGAGCTTGTGAGGGGCGGTGGAGCTAAGGTTGGGATAGCACAGACAACCAAAAATCCGTAGATGATCATAAGAGGGGATTCTATGGTAGAGGATTTCGGTAGGGGTCATATTGTGAAGAGTGCTAGTAGGGAGAATATTTAGAGTGTATTCTGACATTTTAGCAGCATAGACCCAGAAGGGTGGAGGGAGGGAGGGAGGCATGAATTAATAGGGTGCGAATCATATTGTTAATGTTGCGGATGATTCTTTCAGCTTTACCGTTTTGTGGTGAGGTGTGAGGGCAGGAGAAGCGAAAGACCATGCCATTATTGGTACAAAAACGGTGAAACATAGAGTGATTGAATTCACGACCATTATCGCACTGAAATGATTTTATGCCTTTTCCAAATTGTGTTTGAATGAACTTGCGAAACTCAAGAAATTTGACAAACACTTCCGATTTAAATTTAAGAGGGTATAACCAAGCGTAGTGTGAAAAATCATCAAGCAACACAAGATAATATTTATGATCGAGAGAACTAGAGATATGAGATGTCCATAAATTGGCATGTATGATATCAAAAGGAGCAAATGTAACACTAGTAGATGATTTAAACGGAAGACGAATATGTTTGCCTAAAGAGCAAGAAACACAATTTTGGGCAAGTTTCCCATTACAAGCAATGAAATTGTTACCTCTAAGAAAATTAAAAACTGGGGCTCCTGGATGACCAAGCCTATTATGTCAAGTTGAAGAAGAAACAACCGCTAGAGTGACGGGAGAGCAAGATCTGGCAGCGGAGGTGGAAGTGAATGGATAGAGATCCCCCGTGCTATTGCATCTCGTAAGAGGTGTCCCCGTATGAAGATCCTTCACAGTAAAACCAAAAGGGTCAAAATCCACGGAGACAGAATTATTACGAGTAAATTGGCGGACAGATATGAGGTTCTTAATCATGTGTGGGGCATATAGGGTGTTTTTGAGGGAGAAGGGTGGATGAGGAGGTTGTGTGTATGAGGTACCATAACCCTTAACTGGAATGCGTTGTCCACTACCAAGCTGTAACATATTAAGGATGCTTTAGCAAAGCAGTTTAGGAATAGTACCTCTGGTCGGGTGACGTGAGATGTGGCGCCTGAGTCCATGTACCAAGTATTGTCAGGCTGTTGCATAGAGAGGGTGCTGAACGCCTAACCCAACTCAGTGGGTGTCATGCCGGAGGAGGGCTGCGGGACCTGACCTTGCATGAAGTGGGCCTGCTGTGGGGCTGGAGCGGGGCCTAACAAACCGGGGTAAGAATACGGATTGTATGGCTGCTGGTACTGGAATGGACTTGGCGCCGCGGCTCTGATGTCTGAGCCAGTTTGCGCGCATATTGACTAATTCCATGAGATACCTGTCACCTCCCACCAACAACATGTACAAGGTAACTTTGTCCATCAAGGCTAGCACAAATGAAAAAAAATCACCTAGTGCTTGTGTCTCTGATGAGATTTGAACTTGAGACCTTATGATTCTAAACCCATGTCATTGACCATCAGGATACACCCTTACCCTTGGGTATCCAATTCTGATGATCTTCAGTTCCAATGCCCAAGAGAAGGAATTATCAGCTTTCAGAAAGATAATGCAAGACTGAAACACACTTAAGTGCCATGTACATGACCAATTCTTATTGGATATGTAAAGCACGTACGAGAATAGTAAATAACTATTATAGTGATCGAAAGGATAAACAACAAAGATTACAACAACAAGTTATCATTCTCTCTTGAATTGGAACTCCAAATCTGGATCTTGTATTCAGAAATACAAGAACATGAACTGCTACGCTTGTGGCTTGTAGATCCGCTGAGAATCCGAACGGTTAAATTCCTTTGAGATTCTAGTTCACACTTGAAACACTTAGCAACCAATTAGATAATCACAACACCACCGGCTGAGTCGAGAGATGACTCTCTGTCTTTAAGAAAAGATTGCCCCCGTATATAGGTTTTACGGAAGTGTGGACAATAGTCTCCCAAGATGAAACAACAAACTATCAAATGTGTAAAGCCTACACAAATGACCTCAGCGAAGAATACGAACAATGAAGATTGCTAAAAGAATGATTGCTTATCAGAAAAATTGGTCTCTTTGTGGTGTTGTATACTTGTATGTATATTGTGGGCATCTATAGAATTGAGTCAAATGTCTCAATTTATAGGTGTGCAAGATGGCCCTTCAAATGCCCCATAATGGCATTCAATTGCCATGTAATGGATGGCATTTAACCTCAAGTAACGCAGCAACATAATGGTCCAAGTAGTGGCCATTATTGGGTGGATTCAATGCCATTGAAACCACCTCAACAGCCAAACCTTTGGGATTCCGTCGAGCAAACACTGCCTGGGAAGCGCCGCGGCTCCAGAATGCCAAACAGGGAATTAGCGTCGCGGCTCTAAAAGGAGGGCGTCGCGGCGTTCCGGCGCTGCGGCCCAGTCCAGGCGGCGCCGCGGCCCTTCTCGGCTCTGCGGCCCTTTCCGACCCGTTCCATCTTACACCTCGCAAAATCCTTCCTTCGTTTACCAACGTGGAACACTTGTTATTTATCCAATAACCGTCCATCATTCTATGTCTCAAACATTTCACTTACGTACCAATATCTCTTTCATTAACGAAATTTATGATACTTGGCACTAAGATTGCACGTGTGTGGAAACAAAATTTCCGACGTGCGGGGCCCCAATTGTTCGAGTCATAAATAATGGGATAAACTTAATTCCACATTAGTAAATTTCCAAAAATCCCCTCTTGAAAGAGATTTTGGCGCACACACAAGGTGCCTACTTTCAACAATCGTTCAGCGAAAAGATATTGCATCAGGAGAGGTAGCTTTCGCTTTGAACCTTCCCTAGTTGAATACCATCAGACTTACTTAATGCGCGGTGAACGTGATGTCTTGAACCGTCAGTGTTTAATGTAGGCCAAGACAACGGTACCAACACAATACCTCTCATTTATTCGTTTCTTCTTATTGTTCTGTCTGTTGTGGTCGTGGACACACTTGGATTCTTAAGTGCGTTCATTTGAGGCTGCCTGTCCTCGCACTTAAATAGGTGATCTCCTACAAGATATACTGCTATACCCCACTTCACAAGTGTTAGGAATCATTAAAAGTTTCCCCAACCTTAACATCAACCGTTTGAGGATCGTTAAAGGTTTGGAAGCTTAACCTTTACCCACCATGCATGTAGCACTTTAATATCTATCACGGGAACGACTTTGGATTCAAGTTTCTTTACAGAAATCATCATCCGAAGTGCTCTTGCTTCCACTGAAGAGCTCAACTGAACATTTTGCAGCTTAGTTTTCCCATTGAACCAAATTCTTGGGATCTCCAGTCAGTATGGTTGGGTTACCACCGCAAAGGTTCGCATTGTTTGGGTTTTAAGCCCATTCCCCTAGACAGGCAGAACTCTTGATCTTCGGGTAGTCCCTTAGATAAATAGTCTGCTATATCCTTTGATTAGTAATCAAGGAAGTGACACCCGTGATGATCAACTGCCATACGGTCTTATGTCTCCGACAGATATGTCCAGACGCCGTCATCCATGCCCTTTTCTGAAGCCCACCGGTTAGCCGCAGTGTATCTGTCGAAGACACATGTTTCTCCCAATAAGGGATGTCCTCTAAGGAGTCGTGAAGTTACTCAACTTCTTTTCATGTTTTGTTTAAAGCGATAAACTCTGATTCCATCATGAATCGACCGATGCAAGTTTACTTAGAGGATTTTAAAAGACCCACCATACACATGTACTTGTGGCTTTGGTGTTCTTCATATCTGATGTCCAGTTTGCATCACTGTGTTCTCCCAGAATCACTGGACATCCAGAATACCATAATCCGTAGATAAGTGAATATTTCAGATATCGTCATATCCGACTTAACGCCTTCTATCGATCATTTTTAGAATCACGAGTGAACCTTAGTTCAACTGATCTACTTTGTAGGCCGATACCAGGTCGGTTGTAGTGTGTACAATACACTGTGCCCGTAACTAATGATCGTCGTATTCTACAAATGGTTGCAGGCCTTTCTGAGGCCTATAATGGCGTCGGGATTCTCCTTCGTCAAAGTAATCCCCTTCCGCCTTTTTATCAAGCCAGCTCGATGCTCACGTTAGAAGAAGCCGGTTTGGCTAAAAAGGCGACTATCGACGCCAATCCCGTGGTCATGATGACAACCTCCGCTAATTCTCAAGGTTTTGTTGATAATTCGGGCCAAAACTGTGCTCACGGTGGGGGCAAGAAAAATCAAAAAAATAATGACAAAAATTGCAATGGCAATCATAGTGGTTCCGATGGTGGTGGGGGCCGCCGAAATAGTGGCAGTGGGCCCCGGTACGGCGGCAATGGGTCGCAGGCCAACTGGTCCCGGCCTTGGGCCCTCTGGTAGTAGGCCTGGGCAGGTGGCCAGTGGCCCAACGGCCCCGGTTTTCCAGTTTTATCGGCCCCTAGACAGTGCGCTGCCCAGAATTCCTTTCGGCCCAATCCGACGTGGTCCAGTGGCTTCCGTAATAACACTGGGCCGGGACAACAAGCAGGTGTGCTTGGGCCTCGGCCTCCACAGGCCCATCATGCTGTGAGCCCCACTCCGGCCGACATTGAAGTCGCAATGCACACACTTTGATTGAATCCTCCAGACGCAAATTGGTACATAAGACACAGGCATCACTTCTCACATGATGTCCGACCAAGGTACTCTCTCGTCTTATTTCAATTTGAGCAACAACCCTGACATAATTGTTGGTGATGGCAAATCAATTCCAATACGTGGTTACAGTCATAAAAATTTATCTCCCCCACATCCACCTCTTTTCTTAAAAAATCCCCTTCATGCCCCTAACTTAATTAAAAATTTGGTGTCTGTCCATAAATTCACCACTGATAATTGGGTTTCTGTTGATTTTGATCCATTTGGGTTTTCTGTGAAGCATTTCAAGACGGGGATACCTCTCATGAGATGTGATAGTAAGGGAGATCTTTATCCTATCACCCGCATCCAGTCTCTCGAGTCAAGCCTTGCCATCTACTTTTGTAGCTCTAGCTCCTTCCCTGTGGCATGCACGTTTGGGTCATCATGGGTCATCCATTGTTTCTTCTTTGCATAAAAATAATTTTATTTCTTGTAAGGGTACGCATAGTACTCCAATTTTTCAATTATGTCCTTTGGGAAAACATGTTAGATTACCATTTGTAGTTACTACTTCTCGTACTTTAATGTCATTTGATATTATTCATAGCGATTTATGGACATCTCCCGTTTTAAGTTCTGTGGGCCATCGTTATTATGTTCTATTTTTTTATTATTATTCTAATTTTTTATGGACCTTTCCGTTAGCAAAAAAAATTACAAGTTTTTTCCACATTCTTAAAGTTTAGAGCATTCATATGTACCCAATTCGACCGAAATATATAAAATATTCAATGTGATAATGGCAAAGAATATGATAATGGGGTGTTTCGGGATTTTTGTGATACAAATGACATAGTTTTTCATTTCTCTTGTCCTCATACGTCCTCACAAAATGGGAAAGCTGAACGAAAAATTCATACCATTAATAACATTGTCCGCACTATATTGGTACATGCTTCCGTACCCCTTCCTTTTGGCATCATGCTCTACAAATGGCTACCTATCTTCTTAACATACTTCTTACCAAAGGGTTGGCAAATGCTTCTCCTCTTAAAGTCCTCTATAATAAGAATATTTCGTATTCCCATCTTAGGGTCTTTGGGTGTTTATGTTATCCGCTATTTCAGTCAACTACAATTAACAAACTTCAAGCCTGTTCTACCCCTTGTGTGTTTTTGGGTTATCCATCTAATCATCGTAGTTACAAATATTTTGATTTATCGTCTAATAAAATCATAATTAGTCGCCATGTTATTTTTGATGAAACTCAATTTCTGTTTTCTAAAGTGAGTAGTCCCGGGCCTAGTTCGTATAATTTTTTAGATGACGAAGTCTCCCCGTATATTATCCACCATTTATCGAAATTGTCCCGCACCCAAAATATGCCAACGGGCCCAATCCTTCGGTTTTCGTATTGGAATAAGGAGTTCCATGTTCATACTCACTGCCCGCTGGACCTCCAGTACCATCGAACCAGCCCAGTCCTCACGTCATCGGGTCAGCGGGCGCATATTTAGCTTGATTCCTGGTCGCTACATTTCATGTACTGATTCGGTGTTGGGCGGCGAGCTCACCGCCATCTTGGCTCAATCGTCACCCTCCAATTTTGTCCCAAAATCCACCCAATTCTCCCCCGAGTCACAGACCGGTCGCTCGTAGTCAATGAGGTATATTTAAACTAAAAAGATATTTTAATCTAAATTCTAATGTTCTTAGATCCCCCTACCCCGTAGCCCAGTGTTTGCATTAAATGACCCGAATTAGAAATTGGCTATGAACGACGAATATGATGCTCTTATTGACAATAAGACATGGGAGTTGGTACCCCGTCTTTCTGGTGTTAATATTATTCGGTCTATGTGGATTTTTACTCATAAGGATAATTCTTATGGTTCTTTTGTGAGGCATAAGGCTCGTCTTGTAGGTGATGGTAAGACTCAACATGTTGGCATAGATTGTGTTGAGACGTTTAGTCCGGTGGTCAAACCGGCTACCATTCGCACTGTTCTCAGTCTGGCTCTTTCCAAGGCTTGGCACATTCATCAGTTAGATGTGAAAAATATTTTCTTACATGGTGATCTTAAGGAGACCGTCTACATGCATCAGCCCTTGAGTTTTCGAGACCCCAAATATCCTCATCATGTCTGTTTATTGAAGAAGTCCGTGTATGGGCTTAAGAAGGCCCATCGGGCTTGGTATAAGAGATTTGCATACTATGTTTCATCTATTGGGTTTACTCGCAGCAGGTCTGATAATTCATTGTTCATATATCGTCGTGGTACCTCCCTAGCTTATCTTCTACTATATGTGGATGATATTATCTTGACCGCCTCTTCTGATGCTTTGCGCAAGTCTATCATGACAATGCTCAGTTCTGAGTTTGCCATGTAAGACTTGGGGCCCTTGAGTTACTTTTTGGGATTGTTGTCACTCGTCATGCCGGTGGGTTATTCTTATAACAACGGAAGTATGCGGCTGAGATCATTGAGCGAGCTGGTATGTCCTCGTGCAAGTCTACTTCCACTCCCGTTGATACTAAATCCAAGCTGGGTGTTGTGGCTCACCTTACGAGGATCCGACCCACTATCGCAGTCTTGCAGGGGCTCTTTAGTATCTTACTTTTACGAGACAAGATATTACGTATGTCGTACAGCAGGTGTGTTTGTTTATGCATGATCCCAGGGTTGAGCACATGAATGCACTCAAACGCATTCTTCGATATATCCAGGGAACACTTGACTATGACTTACATTTATATCCTTCATCGACGTCTACACTTATCTCGTATACAAATGTTGATTGGGTGGCTGTCCCGATACCAGACGCTCCACGTCTGGCTATTGTATGTTTCTTGGTAATAACTTGGTCTGCGAAGCGTCAGTCTACATTATCTCACTCTAGTGCAGAGGCCGAGTATTGAGGAGTAGCCAATGTGGTCTCTGAATCATGTTGGTTATGTAATCTTCTCTTAGAATTTCATTCTCCCATTCAGAAAGCTACCTTGATTTATTGTGATAATATTAGTGTCGTCTATCTTTCTGGTAATCCGGTTCAACATCAGCTCACTAAACACATCGAAATGGATATCCACTTTGTTCGCGAAAAGGTAGCTCGTGGACAAGTACGCGTCTGCCATGCCCCTTCCAGGTATCAAATTGCAGACATCTTTACTAAGGGCCTTCTCTCGGTTTTGTTTGAAGATTTTAGGAACAATCTCAGTGTACGATGACCGTCCGCTATGACTGCGGGGGTGTGATAAATATACACGTGATATACACGGTATATACACTACCTTGTATATACCGTGTATATCACGGACATACAAGGAAACACTTACCATAAATTAGCCGTGTGTATATCACGGTATACATCATAGTTAGTCGTGTATATTTAGTATTTAGGTAACATTGTACACTTACCATAATTATAGAATTCTTGTACAAATAGAATAGGGTTTTGGAAGTAGAATAGGAATAGGATTTTTCATATTATGAAAATTGTAAATTGTATATATACTCATTCATTAATGAAAATAATCAAGAGATTATTTCTTTCAGCAAATTAGGCTAATCTTTTTTAAACGGAGGGAGTAGTATTTTTCATGACTTATTTTATATACTATTTTGAACTACTTGTTCTTTTACCGAGAGTCTATTGAAAATAACATATGTACCTCCCGAGGTGGGACTCTATCTTATGTTGTTCCAAAAGGCATGTGAAAAATGATATAATGAAATAATAGAAAATACTTTTAAATGAAGTAGATTATCACACGTCATTGCCTTAATTTTTTTTGATATCCAGCTTCCCTGCTTACGTCAGACTATTCCTGAAGATAATAGTCCCGGTCCCTCAGCACTACTACCAGTAAATCGTGGGATGTACCTGAATGACTAGAGTTTGAGAACAGAGCAACTGATATCACCTACAAGTAGAGATGGCAGTGGATCTTGGACCCGGTGGATCCATATCCGTTTTATAGGATATGGATCTTCAAAATTTGGACCCGCCGGACCCGGATCCGTTTCTGACGGATCGGATCTGGATCTGGATCTTGTATTTGAGATCCGGATCCGATCTGTGGATCCGTTTTTATTAAATATATCTATAACCTAGAATGTAATTTTATAAGTATTTTCTTAATTTTCTTTCATAATTTATGTATTGGGTAAAGGGTTGAACCAGGATAAGGCACAAGTCACACAACCATGTAATTTGTCTTTGAAGTTTCATTTCTTTTACCTATATGCTCTCTGCAATTTCCCATATTTTCATTTCTATAAAAAGAAAAAAATATCACTCTTCTTTAAATTTTCCTTTCTTAAATCTGCTAGCCGTAAGCTTTAAGTATCTTTCTCTCGTTTGTTTGATCAGGAAAAAAAATGGGACTTTTGATTTATGACTGACATTGTTTTATGTTGTTTAATGAAGTCAATCAGTAGAACTACAAGTGGAGCATCACTAAAGCCTCCAAAAATTAGCTCAAAGTTGCAACTTGTTCAACATCACTAATGAAGTCAATCGTCTTTATTTTCTTGTGATGCTAAAACTTTGTTCAGTATTTTGGAAGAATGGTGTCATGTTTGTGTAGGTTGATTGAATGAATGAAAATCATTTTTTCAATCAGATTACGTTTCATTTTGTCATAAAAGTTTCAACATGTGGGAATATTATTCAAGCCAAAAAAATTTACATGTAGATCCAGATCCGATCCGTGGACCCGGTGGATCCGGATTTGGATCTGATTTTTATGGACCCGATGGATCTGAATCTAGTAAGATCCGGTCCAGATCCGACCCGTTGCCATCCCTACCTATAAGGTCCTACCCCAGAAGAGATCAAATTGCTCCCACCAGGGTTGGAACCTACGCTGCAGAAATAATCGTTGCACCAACGACCATTTTACATATTCCTACACAGTATGATTTTGTTGATACTGAACATTTTCCTACAATACCATTAGATTTAGACGAGGAACTATTTTCTGGAACTCAAAAAGACTTTAATTTAGACGATGATACACCCATTAATGTAGATGGCAACACACCCACTAGTGCACCTTCAACTGAAATGCATCATATTCCCCCTAGTATGAGACGAGGTCCAGCAAAATAAACATTAAAATCATATGCATGAACATTTTTTGATAGGGACGTAGAGAATCAAGTAGCTAGATGTAAAATTTGTAAAGATGTTTTAAAATTTAAAACTGGAAAAGGTCACGGTGGGACGGGGGGTTTTAATGAGACATGTAACAAGGGCTCATCCAGCTAGGTATGCCCAATACGAGGCTTCAAAATTGGGTAATCAGACGCCCGTTCCATCGGGACAAGGTTCACATACTGATACTGTCCCGGACCAAGTACAGGGTCAAATTAACCCTATGACGGGAGGAATTGTAGGTCCTAAATACAATAAACATAGAGATAGGGAAACAATAGCAAAATTAGTTGTTGTGAAGGGTTTGCCTTTTTCATTTCCTTCATCTCTCGGTTTTATTCATTACATTAGAGATTTGTATAATCCTGCTTTTAACGATTTTCCTAGATCAACTGTTAAGAGAGATGTATTTAAATTTGCACATGAATATCAACAGTATTTACGCTATTCATTATATCATTTTAATGGCAAAGTGAATATCACTTCTGATATAGGCCGTAGTACTAACGGCCATGATTATTTAACGGTAATTTGTCATTGGATAGATTATAAATGGATTATGCAAAAACGTATCTTAGCGTATAGATATATAGATGATAGGCACACTGGTACTTTTATTGCAGAAAATATTTATCAAGTGTGCGATTATTACGGAATAACTGATAAAATTATGACTATTACATTAGATAACGTTTCTTCTAACAATTATGCTATTACAATTTTAACAAATAGTTTAATTCCATCTTTTCCAGATCATTTTCATATAAAATGTGTGCCATATATATAACTTAATTGTAAAGGATGGTCTATCACTTTTTGAAGACATTCTTAGTAAAATACAATTTGCAATAAACTTTATTTTTAAAAATAATAGAATACAACAAAGAAAAGAATATAAAAAAACTTGTCACGATTGTCAACTACCTTATAGAAAAATTCCAGAAGAAGTACCCACTAGGTGGAATTCTTTATACAAGCAACTACTTGTTGCTTATGACTATAGAAAACCTATAACTTTATTTTTTAACTCTCATAATCAAAATCCTGCTGATATGGTTGTAGATAGCGATTGGGTAAAAATTTCCGAACTTATTGTATTTTTAGAGAAATTTTTTCAAGCAACAAAAGAATTTTCCGGTATATATTATCCTACTATTTCAACTATGTTGTTTTATATAGCTCTAATATTTTTATTACTTAGTAAATATATGAAAAAACCAGCTTATATGACAGCTATTAAAAAAATGTTTATCAAAATAAAAAAATATTTTATTTCTATTCCCACTATTTATATTATTAGTGTTGTATTAAATTCGACTATTAAAATAGACGGTACTAAATCACTTATTGAAACTATTTACGATTGTATAGAAGTACTACCACCTCCAAGTTCCAAAAATCTAAATCACCCACCACCTATTGAACAAACTAAAGAAGAAGTGTTGTCTAGCGTAGAAGATCAATGCAAAAAAGTATATAGGTTTTACCAACAAGAAAGTGCTAGTAACCTACCGGCTTCCATACCATCTTCTTCATCTTCAACACAACCTCACAAAAGACATGCTGTTTCTGCGGCTAGTATTGAAAGCCTCAGAAATAGAATGTGCGGTCGTACCGCTACTAATCAAATTAGCGAGTTTGATATTTTTGTTTTGTAGGGTTCTGTACCGTACCAAGCAGTTCTCAATGAAGAAGGACGTGAAGAATTGCTGAACTACTGGAGGGGGAATGAGAAGACCTTTCCGACACTTTCAATGATGGCCCGAGATGTTTTGAACATTCAAGCGTCATCAACTGCGTCTGAAAGCGCTTTTTCTACCGGCAGATATCAAAGGAGACCACAGACACTCATTAGCCGGAGACAGCTCGAAGATTGTAGTATTATTCAGAGATTGGATACGAGCGGAGCGGAGAAGGTGCGGTCAACCGGAGATCAACGAAGAAGAATAAGACGAAAACTACAACGAAATCTTATCCAAAGGTGGTGGAAGCGACGTGGATCAATTTGATCAACAAATACCAATTCCAACCGAAGAACCACGGGAAATTATCAAGAAACTAGAACAAATTTTTTTCAGAATGTAATTTTTTTAATTGCAATTTTACTATGTAATTTGCAACTTTTGAACAACACCACAAAGTTGCAATTTTGATAATTGTATTTGTATTACAAAAAAATCATGTCTAGTAAATATATAAGAGACACAAAAACAGTCTTGGATGTTTTTATTACACTATCTTGTCTTGTTTAATTATTGAGTTTTTTATACATATGTTATTAAAAAAAAAAGAGGAAAAACTGCCCGGATTCCGATCCCGCCCCGACCCGATTCCGACGGGATCGGGACGGGACTTCGGCAAATCCCGCCAAACCCGATCCCACCTGACCCGCCAGCCCCGATCCCACCCAGACCCGACCCCACCAAACCCGACCCGTCAGTCCTGAGCCCGGCCCACTAGCCAGCTATATTAGAGGGTCTTTACGTAATTTAATATTTGATAGTAGTATTATTTGGTATAACATATATTACTGTAGCTTCTTTCTAAAACTTCTGATTGCTCGACTGTTCTGTCGAAGTAATCTTTTGCATTGACAAATTGCCACATGTCATTACTTGCATACAGAACGTATCTCTTCAATCATAAAATGCATGAACAGGAGACAATTAAAAGGAAACAATAAGTACTGAACTGTTGTCATCACATGTCACCGTTCAAATTTATCATATTGCGTTCTTTTTAACAGTTAATTGAAGTTTAACTTTACATTATTTTCATAATTTGTCGACTAGACTCTTAGATGGTTTATTAAATAATGAAGAAATCTATGTATAATGTAAGACTTACATCAAAATGACACCTTTTTGTTTATTCAATATTTAAGGAACTTCTGTAAAATTAATATCAACATAATTCTTTTTTGGGATATAGTTTTACATCTTTAAAATTATACTCCAATATATTTGATATGTAGCATGCCAATATTTATTGTTCCCTTATTTTTATTTTGTATCTTAGTTTGATCGAATATAGAGTTTAAGAAGGTGAAAGACATTTTTGAATTAAAATGTTTAACCCGAGGTAACTTTCTTCTTACAAATGAGTGATGAATAGGACAAGGGTACCAATATCACAAGATGTCCTAAAACTTGTAGTTTAAATTGTCGCTGAAATTATTACTAAGAGGTCTCGCAACAATCGTCATTGTTTGTAAGAAAACTGCCCTTCATCTAAACCTTGTCTCTTCCAGCAAAGAAAATTTGATGGCGAGAATTGAAAGAAACAATTTCATCGAGCTTTGATCCTTCCTTCCATGTCTTGGTGTAACACCAGCAAGTCAATATTTAATCCAACTTCCATCACTTCAATAACCACTGCATTCCTGAAAGTAACATCCATCCGCAGCTGATCTTGTGATCCTATTTTCCATCCTCATTTGCAAAGGGGGGAGAGCTAAGCTAAATTAAAATATGGATCAGAAACACAGCCCTCTCACTATTACATATTATCTCCGTCCTTTTCCTTAACAGTGCCAGGGAAGAGGGTGAATTTGACACTGCTACCTTTGGACTCCCGTCCATATACAACACTTTTTAAGTTTGACATTGTCCCAACTTCCAACATGCAAAAGCAACTGTTGATGTCAACTTAAGTTGCAAAGTTGTGGTCCCTAAACCCGGACTATATATTCTCAAGAAATCCTCATCCTTGAAATATTCAGAATAGAGAACAAAGAAACTGCTAAAACCTTTTCTTATTTTCATCATAAAGATACCAAGGTATTTTCAGTTCCATTTTCAAGTGTTCCTCTAGTTAGTACCTATAACACTAATAAAAGTGTGAAACAAAACATATTTTACCTATCGTTTTTTTATTTTCTCAGTAAGAAAAGAAGTGCATTGATGGTGACACTGCAAGCATAGGACCTATACACAACCTGAATGAAAAGGGATACAAATGTGTACCTTATGAGCATTGAGCCAGGATTTTGTTAATTTCAGAATATGGCAACCATCTTTTATCATATTCATGTGTTTGTGTGTGGTAAGTAATTATGTGAAAGTAAAAGTTGCTTTAATTTGATTATTAGTGACTCACATGAACCTTTTTTATTTTGTTTGACAAGGAAAACAGCCTTAAATGATTACTCCCACTCATCAAAAAAGCTCATAACAAACAAAATCACACACTCATGAAACAAGTTTAATCGTAATTCACAGATTCAAATCAACTCCTTAAGGCAACCAGTTTAAAATGTTCAATCGCAACTAGTTTAAAATGTTCAATCATTCGCTCCACGTTTCTAGATTAAAAAAATCCCAAACAGCAATACATATGAATATGAGAGATGTCATAAGATGAGGAATCATACCACAATCATCATTCACTAGAGCTGGGAAGATCCGCGCTGGAACCAGGCTTGTTCATGAAGTTCACGGAATCAGCCTCGCCAAATCCCCTCCTTATTCGGTCATACCCACCTCCCAATTTTGGCATACCGTTCTCTCTGTACCGATTAGGTGACGACCCAAGATGTCCCTGATGATGCTGTCCAGCCCCAACTCAGGGAGTGAGAGCTAGACCGGAGCAGTTGCCACATAACATGCAGAGTCTCGTCTATCGTACTGAACCATCAGATCCAAGTCCATAGCTCATTATGCAGGCATTTTTTTATAAACTCGGTTGCCGCATCTCAATTAAATGAGAGGTCCCATGTTTCCAGCATAACCTCATTAACCAACATTTAATTTGGGAGATATATCAAAGAAGGAGATCATAGATAACAGTACATACTAGTTCCAAAGGAACTAGATCTGGTTCAATGGAAAGTCTCTCTGATAGACTTGCTCTTCAAGCTGCTCCGAAAGAGCATGCAGATCAAGTGAAAGAAAGGATGCCTGCAAATACAAGAGTGACATAGTTATCAATGAGTTTGACCATCACATGGTAGACTAGCAATCTAGATGCGACACGATATTAACTGAATCACAAATCAGCAAAGGCCTAAAAAATGGTGTTCAGCAGGATTAGCAATGAACATATGCTAATTCTTCCTAGACAAAATGGATTAGACGTGCCATTAATAAGAATTGCTATCAACACAAGCAGTAGTTCACTTCAATAAACATCACATCATTTACCAGAAGAAAGAATAAACATATGATGTCAAGAGATATGAAATCATCAGGAATAGCTAGTGAGCAAACCAAAACCACAAGCGGGTGCTAGCATTTATAAGCAAAACTACCATACGATATTAGCAATTCTAATAATTATAGTGCTGAGAATTTAATAATTGAAACATATCTTCTGTTCCCTTTAGACACTCTTTTTTACCAACAAAAATAATTTTGAAGTCTACATACCTTGAGAAAAAGAAAGGAATGTCCCAACACATTATTGCTAGAGTTTCACTTGTAAATACTTGTTAACTTCATCTCCTTCAGTAAGACCTGCAATACACTATGCAAACTTTCATTCTGAGGATGCGATGAGGAACCAGCCAGAAATTCATGCACTACTCCGTCAATGTTGATCCAGCTACATCCTGGCTGCTTTACTACTCCTTTTTCCTTCATAGACAACCTCAGCCGTGATATAGCACTCCAATGATGATCAATGGCATATGTATTGGACAACATCACATAGCCAGCTGAATTGTTAGGGTCCACCTCAACAAGAATGGAGGAAATAATTTGGGCCAATTCCAATCTGTTATGTAGCATGCAGCCACCAAGTAAAGCTCCCCATACAAAATTATTAGGTTTAAAAGGCATCGAGGTAGCAACTTGAAGTGCTTCCTCAACATAACCTACTCGAGCAAGGAGATCAATATAGCTAGCATAATGTTCCAATTTAGGAGCTATTCTAAAACATTGGCTCATTTCCTTAAATATTTGGCGGCCTTTTGCTGTCAACCCTGAGTGACTGCAAGCACATAGCAAACTAAGGAATGTCCCAGCATTTGGACGCAAATTGAGCTCTAGCATTTGTGAGAAAAGTTTTAACGCCTCCTTACCTTTACCATTTATTGCGAGACCCATGATCATAGCATTAAACGAAACAACATCTTTTACAACCAATTGATCGAAAACATCTCGTGCTTTCTCTAAACTCCCGCATTTAGAGTACATATCTATCAAAGCAGTTGCAAGATTTGCATTTGAAAGTAAAAAGCTTCTTTGCCTACTACCTTTCATGTACTCATGAACCCACAAACCAAGGTCCAAATCACCAACTTGAGTACAAGCTGAGAGCACATTAACCATTGTCACATGATTAGGGCAACAACAATTAAGCTCCATCATTAACCGGAATAAACATAAACCATCGAGAGCACAGCCGTTCTGAACGTACACGCCTATCATAGCATTCCAAGAAAGCACACTTCTCTTCCCATCACTAGAAATCTGTTCAAATATTTCTCTACTCTTATCAACCATTCCCAACTTTCCATATAAGTAAACAAGAACAGTACTAACTGAATCACATCCAGAACATCCCAAATCATACCGAAAACTCCCTATCCATTTCTCGATATTTGACATATCAAGTTTGGAACATGCAGATAAAACACTAACCATAGTATCATTTTCAGGGATCAAAGAACCCTTCTTTACCATAGATAAAAACAAACTTAAAGCTTTCTCACACAAACCCAACTTAGCATACCCAGAAATCAAACAAGTCCAACAAACAACATCCTTCTCAGGCATTTCATCAAACACCTTACGTGCATAACTTAATTCTTTCAAACCCCTAGTATAAACACTCAACAATCCATTACAAATAGATTTTTCATCACTAAATGGCAATTTTACAACAAGAGTATGAACCTGTTGAACATAATATGAATTCCTAGTATTCGAACAAGCTTTAAAAAGAAAAGAAAAGGTTAATTCATTAGGCAAAAGGGAGTGATATCTTAAGTTGTTAAATACCAAGAATGCATGAGTGAAGTTTCCTTCTTCACTTAGTACTCTAATAATAGCGTTAAAGGGGAAAATGTTGGGTGTTTTTAAGTGATGAAGTATACGAAGGGAAAAATGTGATGGGTATTGACCAATAAGGCGAGTAGCTATGATGTTGTCTTGGTGAGCACCAATACGGAAAACACGAGCATGGATTTGTTGAAGGTGGGTATGGGAAATGCGGCCTTTTAAGAGGTTGGAGAGGGGAGAAGTGGAGGAGAATGAACGGGTGAAGCTGAGCCAATAATGAGCTATGGACTTGAGACTCTGCATGTTATGTAGCAGAGTCTACCAGAGGTGGCGGAGTTGCTAGCTACTGCTTTTCTTCTCCTAGAATATTTATTGTTTCTTGCCATCCATCCACCGCCGTACAAGGAGGAATAAGGGTGGACAAATGTCACCTCCGCTGAAATGAAATATTTTCTATTCTCACCAAATTTGATTTTGAAATTAAATTCGTAATTCAAAATAAATTTTAGATATTTATATAATTATAAATAATTTATTTATAAAGTTAAATTATTTTTAATATAAAAATATGTTAATTTTTTGTAAGCAAAGTAAGTAAATATTTTTGACACATAGGGAGTATGTCTATTTTTTTTTTACAGAATAGATACCTTTCATTTTTATTAGATCAATTTTGTCATTTACATTTTAAATTTCCTTGCATTTGAATATTACTCCGAATAACGTTTTGCTAGTTGCATCTTTTCTTGTTAAGGGTATGATAAGAGTACCAATATCACAAGCACGGACGGAGGTAGGTAGGGTTGAGGGTCTCCGAACTCTCTTCCGCGAAAAAATACACTATATATATAATTAAAATTATTTTTAAGTATATATAGCAAATATCGAATTCATTTAATTTTTTTTGTATATTTTTAACCTCTTAATGAAAATATTGGCGCCGCCACCGTTCACAAGATCTCCTAACACTTAGTTTTAAATTCTAATTGAAATTATGCCCATATTTTATTGTAGAAGTGCGTCTCACAACAATTGTCATTGGTCTAGGATAACTGCTCTGTTATAGAGGTTTTTGATAGAAAACACTTTACAACGAACATTTGAAACAATTCCTTGCCTCACCCTGAGATGAGAGGGAAGGTCAATTTAACTCGAATCCTGGACTTGATCTTGAATCCTACATCGGTTAATGATGCGATGGGGAAAGTTTTTCTTTTTTCATCAATGTTGGCCCAGTCGAGGCTCGTCCATGCCTTCCTTCAGTAATCTTACAACGAATATGAGTTTTTCCATTGTAAATTCGTACGGAGCAATGAACGAATTCCGCAAAATAGAAGATCTCGAGAAGGTTCAATTGGTCGAAATGAATTTCTAGATTCGCAGATTTATAGATTTATCGATATCAAGTTCGTAAAAAGAACCAATTTTTTGTTGGCCACATTATTTATGACCAAAAAATGAAATTCTGAAAATTCCTTTGTCTTATTTATACTCTTCTTCAAAATCTACATAATATGTCGTACAAAGGATTCCCATCATCTAGTAGAAAAAGAGTGTAATGTAGCCCCAAAATTTCCCTTAATCAGGCCCCACAATGGGTGTCAAATACCAGGTAAAATCCAAAAAAAAGTACCAACTCTTTATAGCAGACACAACAACAACAAAAAAAACCCAGTGTAATAACAACAAAAAATCCAGTGTAACAGTAATCTCACGGGAGAATAGTGTGTACATAAACCTCACCCCTACCTCAAGAAAATGTCTCTTTTACGGTAGACAGGGAAGGAAAGAACATTTCAAAGAAAAAGAGCAGAATTACGTTCACAATAGGACTACTTGCATCATGTATGTAGTAAGATTAAGTGGGGGAAGAGAGAGGAACCCTGAAAGCAGAAACAAATTCATACCACTGTAATACAGATAGTCTGAAAGTACAATATGGTGATCGTGGTAGCACACCATCAGAATACACCACTTTATGGTAGTTGCACAATATAACACGTAGAGCAAAACATACAACAATACACTAAATTTCATCTAAACCTTTTCTCTTCCTGAGAGAGTAGTAGGTAGACGAAAGAAAAAGAAAAATAGAAGGCGAGAAATGAAAGAAACAATTTGATCGAGCTTTGATCCTTGAACGTCTTCCTTTAACACCAGCAAGACATTATTTGGCTGCTGGAGTTACTGAGACAAAAGGAGCAACCTCATCATAATCCAACTTCCATGACTTGAATAACCATTAACATCCATCTGCAGCTGATCTTGCGAGCGTACTTGCCTCAGAAAAGACCTTCCCATCCTCATCGGCAAAGGGGGGAGCTAAGCTCCATCAAGATCTGTCAAACAAAATTAAAATGTGGATCAGAAACGCTGCCCTCTCACTATCATGTTATCTCCGTCTTTTTCCATGACAGTGCCACGGAAGAGGGTGAGCTAGCACTGCTACTTCGGACTCCCCATCATTATACAACACACTTTATGCTTGACAATGTCTTACAACATGCAAAATCAATTGCAAATGACAACTTAAGTTGCAAGATTGTGGTCCCTACACCTCAAGGATTTGGGTTCTATATGAGGGGAGCAATACCATGTATCTGTTCTTCCCCTCAATGTCAGTAGCTTTACGGTTTAATGCGTAGTTCTGCTTAATTCACACTTCTAACAAACAGAAATTGAATAATAATTAAAGCATGTCATATGACACATGATCACATCACAAGATGCTGAAAATTTGCAGTTGACACTACTAGCAATTGCTTTATGCAAACAGCAGAGTAAACCACTATACTTTTTAGTAGTGATGCTCATGAACGAACAGCATCAAATTGCAGTTTGCCTCAGACACACTTCTAGCATTTGTTGAATGCAAACAGAATAATAATACACTACTCTTTAGTGATGACAAATATGAGCTGACTACAACACACCCGGTGGAGTAGTCGAGGCAGGCGTAAGCTGGCTCGGACGCCACTATTATCAAGAAAATTGAGCTGACTGCAACACAATTACCAACCCAAAAAAAGATAGCAGGAAGAAGCACAACCGCAATGGCTGGCACTATCAGTGAAAAAGTCATTCAGAATACTTTCAGCTTGTTCAAAAGCAGCTTTCCTCCTTTTACAGAAAAAGGAAATCTTATTTTCTACATTTATAGACCAGAGTTTGGTCTCAAAATACATAATTGATGCTTTTATGAATAACGTGATAAAAAACATTTTAATAACAATTTTATGGATCCGCATCTCTCCACCCAAAAATAGTAACATAGATTAAAGACGGGCAACGGTAAAACCTCTGATTAATAATTCTAGACTTCTATTCATGCAATGGCAACTCATAACGTATTTTCACTTAAGGGACAACATACACGAGTACTAGCTGCAATTTACATGAAGTCAATGCTCTGTATGGGTGTGGCATGGATGAAAGCTTGAACATTAAGCAGATATGACTTCCGTCCCGGGGGTTTATTCGACTCAACGCACAATCAAGTAAATTCTATGTGAAACGTAGTAAAAAGCTTTTCTCTATACGCTAGATGGCCGTGAAGGATATTTTCAAGACTTAGAAAAGACTTGACGAACTCACTAAAATCTTCTATCCCTCTTCTTCAATTCTAGAACATATCTGAAGAAATCTGACACCGCCCCCTTAACGTGACAGAGTGGAGAGTTCAGAAATGATATAGTGATTGAACTAAGTAAGATCACAACAACAAAAAAGGTAAGTACACATATACATGATAGAGGGCCAATGGTACAGAAAAAGTTGGAAAAGCACCAAATGACCAGGTTCAAGAGATCATCTTCCTTGAAATATTCAGAATAGAGAACAAAGAAACTGCTAAAACCTTTTCTTATTTTTTATCTTAAAGATACCAAGGTATTTTCATTTTCATTTTCAAGTGTTTCTCTATTTAGACGCATAACACTAATAAAAATGTGAACAGCATATTTTAGCATCTGTTTTTGTTACTCGGTAAGAAAGAAATGCATTGATAGTCGACACTGCCAGCATAGGACCTATACACAACCTGAATGAAATAGGAGATTGCAGATGTATATAGCCTTATGAGCATCAAACCAGAACTTTACAAGATTTGGCAGCTATCTTTTATCATATTCATGTGTTTGTGTGTGTGTTGTGTTGTAACCAATTATGTGAAAGTAAAAGTTGCTTTAATTTAATTATTAGCGAGACACAATATATTATTACAAGCATCGAATATCAGGGCAAAAGCCTGAATTTGCATAGTATAAGCCATGTGTGGCCTTAACAAGCATTGAACTGTTACTTCCCATTGCCAACCAACAAGGTAATAACAAAGATAAATCCAAAGATGAGCAACCGATGACAAACCAAACCTATATTTTCTTTTATCAATTATAAAAAAACAAATCAAACCTATATATTCTTTCCTCCAAATAGTATCAAATGAACCTTTTTCTTTCGTTTGCTAAGGCAAACATCCTTAAATGATTACTCACACTCATTTAAAAAGCTCATACCAAACAAAATCACACACTCATGAAATAAGCTTAAACTAATTCACAGGTCCAAATGAACACGAAAAGGCACTATTTTTTAAAAAATATGGGGAAATTGAAACATAAACACACAAGAAATAAAATATTATTCCCACAGCAATAAATACCAATATGAAAGATGTTAAAAGATGAGAAATCATACCATGATTCCATCATCCACTAGAGCTGGACCGAGCCCCACTCGATCTAGGCCGGTTCATGAAGTTCACAGAATCCCGGTTCATTCTTTCATATCCACCTCCCGATTTCGGCCTACCGTTCTCTCCGTACTGATTAGGTGACGATCCAATCCCAACCTCCGGTCTAGCTCTCACATCCGGTACCGGTTTATCCTCCCGGCCTACAAATCCCGGTCTAAGATGTGGCGGCACGAACCGGTTCGACTTTGGCAACGGCGATTGCAAAGGTGAAGGCGGGTTCACAGGAGACGAAGAAAGTGGGCCGGACCCGGACCCGGTACGGCCCTGTGGACGAAGCGAAATGGAGTCCGATTCAGCTCGGATTTGATCTGGTGGCTGTTGCTGGATCGGAAGAGGCTGGGGTTGTGGTTGGGGAATGGAAATGGGCTTCGGATTAGGCCGGCTTAAGACAAGCATATGTCCATGGATACGAGAGTTGGATATAACAGTCTTATTATTAGGACTACGAAACGACGACGTTGAAGACGATGATGAAGAGGAAGAAGAATTTGGTCTAGTGGTTTTTTTCTCGTAGATGTCGTTGAAATTAAGAGAGGTATATTTATTGGTTCTAGCCATCCACCACCTACCGCCGCCGCGTTACGCCGTACAAGGAGGAGAAAAAGGAATGTCCGGTGATCGGAATAGAAAAATAGAAGTGATTTGTATTTTGGATCTGTGAGAGAAAAAAGAAAAGAGGAGGAGGGGCAATATAGTGTGGGGATGTGCACGTTACATCTGTGTGGAGTCGGTTGGGGACTTTGCTTGTTATGGACGATATCTGACGTGGCAATAACTTTGATGTTGATTGGTTTGGATAGAAGTGTGCCACTTGGCACTTTTTCGTTTCATTTTGTTTTTTGTTTTGGGTGTTTGTGGCAATCTTGTTTTTCTCTTTTGTTTTTGAAGGGGGTGGAGTAACTGATAAAGTTGATCTCACGTGATTAGAAAGTCGTGTGTTCAAATTATAAAAATAATATTTTATATAAATGTGAGGTAATACTGCATATAATAGATTTTTGTAGTTCGATCTTTTTTATAAATTTCGTATATAGAGAAAGCTTAATGCATCAGACTATTTTTTTAGAAAGTATATTTTGGTTACGAACACTTGGAGTCATTTGTTTCGTTTTAGTTGACTTTATTTGTTCGTTTACTTACGATTCATAACAAACTTGATCCATAGTTTGGCAACAGCAAGAGGTGTTTATTAGTTCTGTGGACGTTGGTCAAGATTCTTTTTGGCATTATTTTGATATGTTTATGCCTCTATGGTGACTAAGAGGTGTTTGGATAAGTTTATAAATTAGTCAAATCAGTTTATAAATATTTTTTAGCTTATTTATGTGTTTCGTAAATGTTAAAATTAATCAAAAATTATCCCGTCAATTTATAACTTTTAAGCTTATAATTACTTTTGATTTGATTAAATTTTTTATTATTTTATCCACAATACTTTTGTAATCTTTAAAATATTCTTTGCAAAACAAAATTGCGAACTCTGTCTTCATAACTCTCTTCGTCCCATTTTATATAATAACACTAATAAATGTATATAAATAAGTTTAAGGACATTTTAGTCACTTTAACAAAATAAGTGTTTATCTGTATTTTCTTATCAAAGACACTAATTACTTCTTATGTTTCAAGTTTCAACACTCATATCCAAACGCATAACTCTCTGCCCTTCTTTTTCCATTTCCTTATGATTGGAGAACAAATGAAACTTAACGATGAAGTAGTGCATAATAGATGTTTGATTCCATCATTTGCAACAATGACATAAAACAATTGATGGATCAACCTCGATCTTCAGTTCAATCTTGGGTTATATAGCCTATGACTCATTGGTAGAAATTAACAGAGTCCACTCTTTTAGCCCATGACAAGTGAGAGACCAACAAAATTGGCCTTTACCAATCCTTAAAGATATGTGGTTTAATGTATGGGCCAAGGCAATCATCCTAACATCTTTAACAACAAAAGTAGCAAAACTTCAACAAGGGGAACTTGTATATGGACAGGATTAATAGTGACATTTTGATACAATGAAGCACTATTTGTTGGGATTAAATGATAGATTTAATGGAAAATGGAGGGAGTTCCCTTTTGCTCTATAAAATAATCATTTGTCCCACATCGGTAGTGGAAAGAAAAGTGGGAGTTGTCCCACATCGGTAGTGGAAAGAAAAGTTCTTCTACTTATAAGTAGAATTACTCCTTCTTGTCAGTAAAAGGGTTGAGGGGGCAAGGACCCCTCGCGCCGTCGTCGTCGCTCGCTAGGCTCGGCTTCGGCTTGGCTCGGCTTCGGCTTCGGCTTCGGATTGATAATCTTTTTGGACCAAATTTTCTTTAATTTTTAATTATTTAATTAATTATTATTTAATTAAATTAATTAACTTATCCAATCCTACCCGTTAGTGACCCTGATTGTTCAGAAGGGTTGCAAACCTTCAGAAACAGTACTTCCATGGCTATAAATTCATTTGATTCTTCAGAATTTTACTTACTAATTTTCTGAACTACAAAATCTTCTTCTTCTTCTGCACGAATAAATTCTGTGTGATATACTACTGTTGAGTGGTTCGCCGCTACCAGAGTTTGGAGTACTACTATTCTGGTAAGATAATCGTTCTATCCTGGGAGGGGATATTCCATCAACCTCGAGTATTGTGAGGGGAATAATTTCCTTAAGGACACACTTTGAACTAAGTGGGCTCGATTATATTCTGAAAATTATTCTTATTTTTTCAACACTGATTCTGTTTATTTTCAGTGTTTATTGTTTACTGATTTTTTAGAATACAGATTAATAACAATCTTAAGAAAATTATATATTTTTAGAGTAATCTGTATTTTGTTTTGGAGACTAAAACCTGTGTGATTTTCTACTCCGTGTGAAATTTCATATTCTGACTTGAAGACATACAAACTTCGTTGGAATATTAAAGTTCATACTTGTACAACGATTTGAAGAACATAAAAACTTCATCGTTGTTGTATTACAGTTTGGAGATTAAAACTTGTGCGCTTTTCTACTCCATATGAATATTAGTATTCGACTCGAAGATATAAAAACTTCGTTGGAATACTAAAGTTTCATAATTATCCGCAATTTGAAGAAATAAAATCTTCATCGTTTAAGTGCGTGATTGAATTGCTATTACGGTTTTATTAACTAAAGCAGTTTGTCAATTTGTGATGACAAGCGAATAATGGCAATTGAGACTGGAACTACCTCTGCGAATCTTGCACCGGTTACTCCTACAACCGATCAGCGGTGCCACCCTGAGAAACTGCGAAGTTCACGGTGCCAACTTTAAAGGATGGCGAAAGAATGTTCTTTTGGCTTACCACCCTTGGTATGCAAAAGTTCACCAATGAGGATCCTCGGTTACTGCGCCGACATGCACGACAACCAACAGTTCATGGTTGCGAGGCTTGAAACAGGCTGATTTTTGTGCAAAGGCTACATTTTGAGTGCCTTAGAAGATGACTTGTACAACGTCTACGGTCGATAGAGACCTCCAAAGAACTATGGAGTGCACTTGAAAAGAAGTACAAAGCGAAGATGCTTGCTTGAAGAAGTTTGTGGTTGCCAAATTCCTAGACTACAAAATGGTGGATGGAAACCGTTGGAACCCAAGTTCAAGAGCTTCAACTTATCTTCCATGACCTTATTCTTTGAAGGTATGGTAGTAAATGAAGCATTCCAAGTGGCTGCAATGATTGAGAAGTTGCCGCCTCATGGAAAGATTTCAAGAATTATCTTAAGCACAAAAGAAAGGAAATGAAGTTGGAAGATCTTGTGATTCGTCTCAAGATCGAGGAAGATAACAAAACCGCCGAGAAGAGGTACCGTAAGACTTCACCAATTGAAGGGGCAAACATTGTTGAAGATCTTGCTCACGAAAAAGAACAAGAAAAGGAAGAGGCCTTACGGAAAGGAGAAGGATTCCAACAAGAAAAAGTTCAAGGAAGCTGCTTTAATTGTGGGAAAGTGCCACAAAGCCCAGATTGTCGTCTCTAAAAGAACAAGGGAAAAGGACAAGCCAATATGGTGGAAAAGAATGATGATATGGATAATCTGTGTGCAATGCTATCTGAGTGCAATTTGGTTGGAAACCCAAAGGAGTGGTGGCTTGATTCTGGTGCCACTCGACATGTTTGCGCTACAAAAGAAGCATTTGCAACCTATGCTCACTGGACAGAAGAGTCTTGTTTATGGGAAATACCGCAACAGCCAAGGTTGAAGGATATGGGAAGATACTTGAAGATGACTTAGGCAAGGTCGACTCTCAACAATGTTATGCGTTCCAACAATTCGGAAGAATTTAGTTTCAACCGGACTACTCGTCAAAAGCGGGTTTAAATGTGTGTTGGTTAGTGAGAAAATTGTAATAAGTAAGAATGATTTGTTCATAGGAAAAGGCTACCTCACCGAGGGCCTTTTCAAACTCAATGAAATGGTTGTTGTGATTAATAAGAATTGACCGTCTTACTTATTGGAGTCAAATAATTTATGGCATGTTCGTTTAGGACATGTAAACTACAAAACCTTGCGAAAATTGATTAATTTAGAAGTATTGCCTAAATTCGAGTGTAATAAATCTAAATGTGAAATCTGTGTCGAATCTAAGTTTGTTAAACATCCATATAAGTCTATTGATAGGAATTCAAATCCTTTAGACTTAATTCACACAGATATATGTGATATGAAGTCAATACCATCTCGCGGTGGGAAAAAGTATTTTATAACTTTTATTGACGATTGCACTCGATATTGTTATGTGTATTTGCTTAATAGTAAGGATGAAGCAATTGATGCATTTAAGCAATACAAAACCGAAGTGGAAAATCAATTGAATAAAAGATAAAAATGATTAGAAGTGATAGGGGAGGAGAGTCCGAATCTCCTTTTGCAGAGATGTGTTTAGAATATGGAATTATTCATCAAACTACTCCCCCTTACACACCCCAATCAAATGGAATTGCGGAAAGGAAAAACCGAACATTAAAGGAAATGATGAATGCCTTCCTAATAAGTTAGGTTTACGCAAAGCTTGTGGGAAGCTATCCTTACTAACTTGAATACTCAACAGGGTGCCCCACAAAGAAAACACAATCTATTCCATATGAACTATGGAAAAGAAGAAAACCCAACTTGAAATATTTCAAAGTGTGGGGGTGTTTAGCAAAGGTCCAAGTTCCTTTGCCCAAAAGGGTAAAAATCGGACCAAAAGCGTGGATTGTGTTTTTATTGGTTATGCTACAAACAAAGAAAGCTTGTCGGTTTTTGGTTCACAAATCGGACAATCCCAAAATTCATGTAAATACGGTAATTGAATGAGATAATGCTGAATTCTTTGAAAATATTTATCCGTATAAAACTGAACGTGAGTCGTCAAGTGAAAGATCTAAACGACCGCAGGAAGAACCAAAGGAAAATACACCAAGTAAAGCGGATGCAAGGCGTAGCAAACGTCAAAGGACATCTACTTCCTTTGGACCAGATTTTGTGACATTCTTGCTTGAAAATGAGCCTCAAACATTTAAAGCAGCGATGTCTTCTTTTGATTCAGCATTTTGGAAAGAGGCAGTCAATAGTGAGATTGAATCAATTTTGAACAACCATACATGGGAATTGGTTGATCTTCCTCCTGGAAATAAACCTTTAGGATCAAAATGGATTTTTAAAAGGAAAATAAAAGTTGATGGCACTATTGACAAATATAAGGCAAAACTTGTGGTCAAAGGTTATAGACAAAAAGAAGGCCTTGATTACTTTGACACATACTCGCCGGTAACAAGAATAAACATCTATTCGGGTGTTAGTAGCACTGGCGGCCGTATATGGTCTTGAAATCCATCAAATGGATGTCAAGACAGCTTTCTTAAATGGAGAATTGGAGGAAGAAATTTACATGGAACAACCTGAGGGCTTTGTGGTTCCTGGTAAAGAAAGGAAAGTGTGCAAACTTGTTAAGTCACTTTATGGACTTAAACAAGCACCCAAACAATGGCATGCGAAATTTGACCAAACAATGTTGGCAAATGGATTTAAGATTAATGAGCGTGACAAATGTGTTTACATTAAAAATACTCCAAATCATGAAGTCATTGTTTGTTTATATGTTGATGACATGTTGATAATGAGTAGAGATATTACCAATATAAATGCTACGAAGCGTATGCTGGCTAGCAAAATTGATATGAAAGACTTAGGAGTTCTTGATTTGATCTTAGGCATCGAATTCATAAAACTCCACAAGGTCTAGCATTATCGTTGATCTCATTATATTGAAAGAGTACTTGACAAGTTTAAGTATTTAAATTTCAATGTTGTAAAAACTCCAATTGATGTAAGTTTTGCACTTCAAAAGAATAAAGGTGAAAGTGACTCACAATTGGACTATGCACGAGTTTTGGGAAGTTTGATGTATATTATGAATTGTACACGACCAGATATAGCATGTGCTATAAGCAAGTTGAGTCGATTCACGAGTAATCCCAATCAAACTCATTGGATGGCAATGAAACGAGTCTTGGGGTATTTAAAACACACCCAAGACTATGCTTTGCATTATAACAAATATCCCGTCGTGATCGAAGGATATAGTGATGCAAATTGGATCACCGGGTCATTTGAAGTTAAATCCACGAGTGGTTATGTTTTCACAATTGGGGGTGGATCAGTGTCTTGGAAATCATCAAAACAGACATGCATCGCCCGCTCTACAATGGAATCTGAATTTATAGCTTTAGAGAAGGGCGGTGAAGAAGCTGAATGGCTCCGGCATTTCTTAGAAGATATTCCATTCGCCCAAACCTTTGGCTCCTATATGTATACATTGTGACGGTCAGCAAAGCAATAGGTAGAGGCGGGGCGTAATGTATAACGGAAAATCTCGTCACATACGACGAAGACACAATACCGTTAGACAACTTCTCTCTAGTGGCGTTATCACGATTGACTATGTAAAGTCAAGAGATAACGTGGCGGATCCGCTTACAAAAGGCTTATCTAGAGAGGGGGTTAGTAGATCATCAATGGGAATGGGGTTAAGGCCGAGGACAAGTCATCATGGCGGTAACTCTACCTAGCAGACTGGAGATCCCAAGAGCTAGGGTCAAGGAGATCAAACAAAGTTGTGGATCGACGGTTCAACATTGTCAAATAACTCAACCCATTTTCGGATGAAGACAATGTTCAGAATAAGGATAAAACCTTATGGCTTGTTAATGAGTTAATAAAGCATTAAGGTTCTTTAATGATTATCTAAATCTGGCGTGTATGACCAGATAATGTGGATATAGGACCACATGTTTAGAAATCACCTATGTGAGTGTTAAGTGTAAGCCGCTTTAAAGGGGAATGACAGTAAAGACCCATTCTCTACACACTCATGAAACCAGGAGGTGTTCATGGCTGAAACGAACACAACCGTGAGAACCATAAACGGTTGAGGGTTAATTGTGTGACTTATGTTGTCTAGGTATACAACAAAGTTCGACGGTTCAAAGATATCAAATCTACCGATTGATCGAGTATATCCGATATAAGTTCACTACGGAAAGTTCAAAGGGAAACCTACTTATCCAGATGCAGTCAATTCTCGCTTGTATATCACACTTGTCAGCGCATTCCTTTATCTTATAGCCATTCCCCATTCATGTGGGGGATTGTTGGGATTAAATGATAGATTGAATGGAAAATGGAGGGAGTTCCCTCTTGCTCTATAAAATAATCATTTGTCCCACATCGGTAGTGGAAAGAAAAGTGGGAGTTGTCCCACATCGGGAGTGGAAAGAAAAGTGGGAGTTGTCCCACATCGGTAGTAGAAAGAAAAGTGGGAGTTGTCCCACATCGGTAGTGGAAAGAAAAGTTCTTTTACTTATAAGTAGAATTACTCCTTCTTGTCAGTAAAAGGGTTGAGGGGGCAAGGACCCCTCGCGCCGTCGTCGTCGCTCGCTCGGCTCGGCTTCGGCTTGGCTCGGCTCGGATTTGGATTTGGATTTGGATTTGGATTTGGATTTGGATTTGGATTTGGATTTGGATTTGGATTTGGATTTGGTCAAATGATCTGATTGATTGATAATCTTTTTGGACCAAATTTTCTTTAATTTTTAATTATTTAATTAATTATTATTTAATTAAATTAATTAACTTATCCAATCCTACCGTTAGTGACCCTGACCCGCGACCCGGCCGGATCCGCTTCTGACCCGCGACCCGATTTCTTTCCCACATTTAAATTTCCCACCAGTTTTAGTGATTGTTCAGAAGGGTTGCAAACCTTCGAAGCTTGATACTTCCATGGCTATAAATTCATTTGATTCTTGTAATTTTACTTACTAATTTTCTGAACTACAAAATCTTCTTCTTCTTCTCGCACGAATAAATGCATGTGATATACTACTGTTGAGTGGTTCGCCGCTACCAGAGTTTGGAGTACTACTATTCTGGTAAGATAATCGTTCTATCCTGGGAGGGGATATTCCATCAACCTCGAGTACTGTGAGGGGAATAATTTCCTTAAGGACACACTTTGAACTAAGTGGGCTCAATTATATTCTGAAAATTATTCTTATTTTTTCAACACTGATTCTGTTTATTTTCAGTGTTTATTGTTTACTGATTTTTTGGAATACAGATTAATAACACTATTTGTGTCCAGAATACTTTTGTTTTTCTTCTTTCGTTAAAATTATCTGGTGAAATACAAATTGATAATCGATATAGAAAACCTATAGCAAGTAACAATGGCAGCAACCCTAAATTGTAGTTCAGTGGAGTTCATCTTTGTATGTTATAATTAATTGTCATTCCAAAGCGCAACTGAGCAGTTTTGCTCATAGAAAATGAAAGAAATAATCTCATTGATTATTTTCATTAATTGAAAGGTATTTATACAAGTTACAAAATAGGAGAATCTTATTCCTATTCTATTCCTAAAACCTTATTCTACCATAATTCTAACTATACAATTATGGTAAGTGTATAACACTAATTAAGGTAACCTTTACACTACATTATATTAACCATATATACCAAATATACATTTCCTGCGTGATGGGCTTCCACTGCTGGGCTGCTTCTGTACACTGGATATGCCCATTGTTGGGCTGCTACCGAGATGGGCCAGTTTGGCCAGAATTCACTGTTTTGCCTGTGATACACACTGTTGTATATTGGGTGTTTATCACAGGTATATTGCTCTGTTTAACACACACCCGCAGTCATAGCGGGCGGTTTTCGAACGCTGAGACTGTCCCTAAAATCTTCAAAAAATACCGCGGGTAGACCCTTTGTAAAGATGTCTGCAACTTGATAACGAGATGGGACATGGCATACGCGAACTTGACCCTTAGCAACCTTTTCACGGACAAAGTGAATGTCTATTTCGATATTCTTAGTGCGTTGGTGTTGAACGGGGTTACCTGAAAGGTAGATGGCACTAATGTTATCACAATATACCAAGGTTGCCTTCTGAATTGGACAATGAAGCTCCAAAAGCAAATTACGTAGCCAACATGATTCGGAGACCACATTCGCTACCTTTCGATATTCTGCCTCTACACTTGAGCGGGATAGAGTCGTCTGACGCTTTTCAGACCAGGAGACCAAGTTGTTGCCAAGGAACATACAATATCCTGACGTAGACCGTCTGGTGTCAGGACAACCACCTAAATCTGCATCTGTGTACGAGACACGTGTGGATGTATACGAAGGATACAAGTGCAACCCATAGTCCAGTGTCCCGTGAATATATCGAATGATGCGTTTGATTGCATTCATGTGCTCAACTTTGGGATCATGCATGAATAAACACACCTGCTGAACATCATACGTAATATCCGGTCTGGTAAAGGTAAGATACTGGAGGGCCCCTGCAAGACTGCAATAGCGAGTCGGGTCCTCGTATGGTGCACTTGTCGCGGCACTAAGCTTGGGTTTTGCATCAACTTGAGTGGAAGTGGACTTACAGGATGACATCCCAGCCCTCTCTATGATCTCAGCAGCATACTTTCGTTGAGACAAAAACAAACCACCTGAATGACGTTTGACACCAATCCCCAAAAAGTAACTCAAGGGCCCTAAGTCCTTCATAGCAAACTCAGAACTGAGCATGGCCATGATAGACTGACACAATGCATCGGAAGAGGCAGTCAAGATGATATCATCCACATACAACAGAATGTAGGCCAATGACGAACCACGACGGTAGATGAATAAGAAATTATCTGACCTGCTATGAGTAAACCCAATAGTCGAAATAAAGTCAGCAAACCTCGTATACCAGGCCCGTGGAGACTGCTTAAGCCCATATAAGGACTTCTTCAACAAACAGACATGATGAGGACGGTTGGGATCCCTGAAACCCAACGGCTGATGCATATAGATTGTTTCCTTGAGATCACCATGTAGAAAATCATTCTTCGCATCCAACTGATGGATAGGCCATGCCTTTGATAGAGCCAAGCTGAGCACAGTGTGAATGGTAGCCGGCTTGACCACCAGACTAAATGTCTCACCACAATCTATCCCAACCTGCTGAGTCTTACCATTACCCACAAGCCGCGCCTTATGTCGAGTAAATGAACCATCTGAATTCTCTTTATGAGCAAAAATCCACACAGACCTGATAACATAAATACCATATGGACGGGGGCACCAACTCCCACGTCTTATTATCAATAAGAGCATTATATTCACCAGTCATAGCAATTTTCCAATTAGGGTCATTTAAGGCGGACACAGGATTACGGGGCAAGGGGGATTTAGAGACATTGGAATGTAAATTAAAATGTCTTTTAGGTGTAAAAATACATTGTTGACTACGAGTGACCGTTCTATGACTCGAGGGAGAATTTAGTGAATTTGCCGGGTTCGGACGGGTGGCGATGAAGCGATGGGCATCTTGGCCCAAATTGAGAAATCGGGCAGATTCGAACAGTTCCAGACCTGGTCGGATCGCCCAATTTGGAACTGTTTCAATGACTGGAAAAAGTGACGGAGTAGTGGGCCCGCTGGAGGATTTTGGGTACGGGATATGTTCGAAAAATGATGAGTAATATACGGAGATATACCATCATCCAAAAAATTATACGAACTAGGCTCAGGAGTATGGACTTTAGTAAATGGAAATTGAGTTTCATCAAAAATTACATGGCGATTAATGATGATTTTCTTGGAGGATAAATCAAAATATTTATAATCACGATGATTAGACGGATAACCCAAAAACACACACGGAGTAGACCGGGCCTGAAGTTTGTTAATTGTGGTGGATGGGAATAACGGATAACACAAGCACCCAAAAACCCGAAGATGAGAATAAGACGGATTCTTATTATACAATATTTGGAGGGGGGAGAATATGTCAGACCTTTAGAAGGAATTATGTTAAGAAGATATGTGGCCATTTGTAGAGCATGATGCCAAAAATATGGAGGTACGGATGCATGAATTAAGAGAGTTCGGACAATGTTATTTATGGAATGAATTTTGCGTTCGGCCTTCCCATTTTGTGAAGATGTATGAGGACACTAAAATAGAAAATTGATCCCATTATTAGCACAGAATTCCCGAAACTCCCTATTGTCATACTCTTTCTCATTATCATATTGAATATTTTTTATTTCTCTTTCGAATTGGGTACGAATGAACGCTCTAAATTTGATGAAGACGGAAAACACTTGTGATTTATTCGTAATTGGAAACGTCCACAAAAATTTAGAATAATCATCTAAAAAGAGAACATAATATCGATGACCCAATGAACTAAGAACAGGAGACGTCCATAGGTCGCTATGAATAATATCAAATGTCATTGAAGTATGAGAATTAGAGTCTACAAACGGCAACTTAATAATTTTTCCTAATGAACAAGCTTGACAAAGTGGAGTACGACTCGTACCCTTACAAGAAATAAAGTTATTTTTATCTAAAACTGATAAAATAAAAGAGCCCGGATGACCAAGACGGGCATGCCACAAGGAATGAGAAATGACTGCAAAGGCTGACAGCATGGCTTGGCTCGATGGACTGAAACCGGGCATGATAGGATAAAGATCCCTCCTACTATCACACCTCATGAGATGACTCCCCGTCTTGAAATCCTTCACAGAGAAATCAAAAGGATCAAATTCAACAGACACAAAATTGTCAGTGGTGAACTTTCGGACAGACACTAAATTTTTAATCAATTTGGGGGCATGTAAAGTATTTTTCAAGATAAGGGGTGGATTGGGGGGAGACACCGTTTTCTGACCATACCCTAGAATTGGAATAGAACTGTCATTACCAATAATTATCCTCCGAGTGGTGCTCAAATTGGAATAAGATGAGAGAGTACCTGATTCGAAAGTCATGTGAGTAGTGGCACCGATGTCCATATACCAATTTGGGTCCGATTGAGTTAACCCCAATGTGTGCATCGCGGCCTAGATATCGATCTGAGTGGGGCCTGCTGCATGATGGGCTTGCGGAGGTCGGGGCCCAAGTATTCCAAAATTGGGCTGCTGCCATGGGCTGAAGCTGATGGAACTGCTACCGTTATTGGGCCAGTAGGCATTGAGCCGTCTAGGCTGCTGGAAAGCCCACTGGTTAGTGGGTGCAAACTGTGCTGGAGCTGGGCCGTATGGCCACTGGCCACTGCCTAAGGCTGAGACCAGAGGTTTGGTGGCCCACTGGAAACTGGAGGGGGCCCACTGCCACTGCTTTGGCCACCGTGACTGCCGTCTGAACCGCCACGTTTGCCCCCGCGATTTTTATTTTTTCGGTCATTCTTGTTGCCACCGTGGGATTGGTTTTGGTGTGAATTCGTGCCATAATTTTGAGGACTTGGGGAGGAACTCATCATGACCACGGGACTAGCATTAGTAGCTGCCTTTTTCGTCAACCTGACTTTTTCCAATGTAAGCATGGATCGTGCTTGATAGAACCTTGGAAGAGGATTACTTTGACGGAGGAGAGTCCCAACGCCACTATAGGCCTCGGATAGCCCAGTGACCATCTGTAAAACAAGACGATCTTCACTAACAGGCGCACCAACGTTGCGGAGTTGGTCCACCAATTCCTTCAACCTTTTGCAATGTGCTGAAACGTTCGGGAATTTTTCCATGTTGACGTGGGAAAAATCCTGTTCAAGGGTAACAACTTTAGAATTTTGATTATCCTGGAATATGTCACGCAGTCTATCCCATGCGGCCATCGCCGTAGCGTCTGGCTCGATAATCGTCTGCAATAGGTCGGTGGAGATAGTAGAATATATCCACTGAAGGACAGTGACATCAAGCGTTGTCCATAATTTAGGACCATCCTCGCTTTTAGGCACCTCTGTATCATCAAGAGCCGCGGGGATGATGTGATGGATGACTTGATGCGAACGAGCGTGAATTTTGAACAACTCAGCTCACGTCGCGTATTGGACGTTTTCTATTTCAAGAATTAACGGGATATGATTCTTGATGTTAGAAACCACTAGGGCAAGATGAAACGAGTTCTTTGATGTAGACATATCGAAAGAACAAGAGGTGAAAGAGGGATTAGTAAGAGAGATTTTGAGAGCGGAAGACAAAATTTGGTAAAACCCGAGGGGGGGGGGGTCTCGGCCGAGGGAGGACAAAAATATTTGAGAGAAGAAAATTTTTGTGTGACCTAGACTTTTGATACCATGAAAGAAATAATCCCCTTGATTATTTTCATTAATTGAAAGGTATTTATACAAGTTACAAAATAGGAGAATCCTATTCCTATTCTACTCCTAAAACCTTATTCTACCATAATTCTAACTATACAATTATGGTAAGTATATAATACTAATTAAGGTAACCTTTACACTACAATATATTAACCCTACATACCAAATATACATTTCCTGTATGATGGGCTTCCACTGTTGGGCTGCTTCTGTACACTGGATATGCCCACTGTTGGGCTGCTACCGAGATGGGCAAGTTTGGCCAGAATTCACTGCTTTGCCTGTGATATACACTGTTGTATATTGGGTGTATATCACAGGTATATTGCTCTGTTTAACAGAAAACATTAAGGATTAATGTCTCTTCAAATATAACAGTATGTGGTGATCCTAATTATGTTCCTCAACATTTCTATTTATCTAGCTTTGTTTTGGACATTGCATTGTACTGGTTATCTATATATAATATTTACTCTAAAGATTAAGAGAATAGAAAATCTCTTTTTCATAAATTCAATTGAGATTGATTCTCCTAATAGTAATTATCAAAAGAGGAAGAATACAAAAATGTAACATACAATGACAATCCAATATGTAATTATCAAAGGAATTCTCAGAAGCAAGTCTTCCACTACTTTCACAAACCAATGCACACAACCTCCAAAGATTTTTTTAAAATATGGCAATGGTTATTTTATTAAAATATGAGCTACTATTCGTTTTACATATATTTACCCCTATGAATATGAGATAATAAACGCACAAAAAACAACAAAGACATGTCTTTTCAAACAATATTCTATTGCAAGAGCTGGGACTACATGTCTCAAAACTTTGGAATGGGAAGGAACTGAACAAAAGCTGGGAAATTTAATTTTGAATAGTGTGATCATTTTCTCCCCTCATGTGTGGTTTTTTTTTTCATGAGTTGAAGAAGTTGAAGTTGAAGTGATTGAACACATCAATATTTTTCTTATAATTGTGAGACTTGATCGCAAAATCTTTGTCTGCTCTGATATCATATTGAAGCGTGTGACAATTTCATCTTAAAGTTTAAGCTGTTAGATAAAATAAATATCAAACTATGCTCTTAGTAGACATTTCACTATGAGTTTTCATATCATGATTTTTTTATAATTTGATTTCAAATCACTGTTTGTTTCTGTAATTTGGAAAAAATTCAACTTCTAATTCATATCATGATTTGAAATTCCAAATCATCCAAAAAGGCGTGATTTGAGATTTCAAATCATGATTTCAAAATTTTTAAAATGTAAAACTTGACCTATAAGTTTGTATTTTGTAAAAAGAGATCCATAAATTGGTAGATATATATACTAATCATGTTTACCAATCATTTTACTAAACATTAAAAGATATGCAAGTTGTTAGTTTATTAAGAGATTATCCATAGAAAACTATATTAAAGAATAATTACACTATAACTCAAGTTCAATTTTTTTTTGAACTAAAGTTTGATCAATTGATGTTGTATTTTTTAGAAAATATTTCTAGTGGTTTATTAATTTTGTTATGAACTATGATTTGCTCATTTGATAATATTGTATGAGAATTGAGAAAATTTTGATAATTTTCATAATTTGTGAGGTTTTTATGTATATGAGAAAAAATATAATTTAAAAATTCAAACTATATATCTAAATACATCTTTAATTTTAAATTATCATGATTTCAAATTATGACAAAATCGCTAAAAATTTGTTCAAACGAATATGGAAATTCAGGAAGAAAATGACTGGCTGTTTTTTCAAATCCAAGTGGCTGGACCCCAGAAGGCAACTTGTCCTGTAAAATTATTGCTAAGTGGGAACCGTACTGGAATTTGCAAAAGTGTTTCTGGTTCTTAACTATTAAATGATCAAAAAGGATAAAGATATTCCACACAGAATATAAAGGGACCTACCAATCATAACTCTAAAACAAGCTAAGCTGCTCAGCTTCTTGGTTGAATCCCTGTAAGTTTTACTATGTGGCATCCCATGTTCTGCTACACTGTCAAATACCTTCGTGAAGGGGAACTTGTTATAAAATCTGTATTTCAGCTGTGTAGATTGAGGCTTAGTAGTACCAACACAGAATATTTGAAGCGCAAATTTAGTAACGGGAATGAAATTGAGCCAGGCGTGGAGGTGAGGTTTGGTACTCGGGTCATTCCAAAAAAATGAAGCTTCAAGTACCTCGGGTCTATTATCCAAGGGGATAGAGAGATTGATGGCGATGTCACACATCGTATTGGGGCAGGGTGGATGAAATGGATGCTCGCATCTGGAGTCTTATGCGACAAAAAAGTGCCACCAAAATTTAAAGGCAATTTCTATAGGGCGGTGGTTAGACCGACTATGTTGTATGGGGCGGAGTGTTGGCCAGTCAAGACTTCACACATCCAAAAGATGAAAGTTGCGGAGATGAGGATGCTGAAATGGATGTGCAGGCATACAAGGAGGGATATGATTAGAAATGATGATATTCGGGACAGAGTGGGAGTGGCCTCAGTGGAGGATAAGATGCGGGAAGCGAGTTTGAGATGGTTTGGACATGTTGCAGAGGAGAGACACAAATGCCCCAGTGCGGAGGTGTGAGGGGTTGGCTATGGACGAGTTCATGAGGGGTAGAGGTAGGTCGAAGAAGTATTGGGGAGAGGTGATTAGACGGTATATGGCGCAAGTGCAACTTACTGAGGACATGACCTTAGATAGGAGGTTGTGGAGGACACAGATTAGGATAGAAGGGTAGTAGGTAGTCTAGCATAGTCCTACTTACGCTTGTAAACTGGTAGTTGTAGTGTTATTATTGTAGGTCCGCTTAGCCTATCATACATATATGCGCAGCTAGGGATGTCAGTGAGGCGGGTAAATGTGGGTACCGCCCCGCACCCGCTCCAGTTAGGTCGCGTATGGGGGATGGTTTGGTGGGTGGTGGGGCGGGTATGGGTATCAAAAGTGCTACTCGACATGGGTAGTGGGGCGGAGGTGAATTTCATATAAGACCCACACCGCACCCGCTACCAGCACCGCACCTGCTACCCGCACCGCCTAAATAATGGGCATGCAACTTGTTTCCTTAGCCCAAAGTCCAAATATGGTTTAAAAGTCCAAACAATGTTGAACTTTTAAAGTTCTATATTTTAGGTGAAAGAGGTTGATGTATGATAAGGATTGATTGAAGAAGTCATGGATGCAAATGTTGAACTTCAGCAACTGAAGAGTTGTATCAATCAATGTAGAATGTTTATTTTTTTTAGTTGCTTTAAAAAAATTTGTGGGAGCTGTTTTTTTTAGTTGCTTTGTTAAATGAACTTTGGTACATTGTGGCATCAATCAGTGTAGAATATTTTAATTAAATGCTGAAGAGTTAACTTACTGATGCATGATTTGAGCTTTGTTAATTTTATTGATACATGTGGTGTAGAAGTGTAGAACATTGATTAGTTGAATATTTTAGGTGGGTATGTGAGGCGGGTAAACTGGTATACGGGTACCCAACGAGTGGTGAGGCGGGTAATGGGTACCCGCCGGGTAAGTGGGTACGGGTGAAGGAATTACTACTCGTGATGGGTGGTGGGGTGGGTTTTAGGTGGCGGGTACGGGTATGGGGTACCCTTCCCCCGCCTCGTTGACATCCTTAGGCGCAGTATTTCTTTGTAGTCCCTTGTAGTTTGATTTATGTTGCTACGTGTTCTTTAGTTTACTTTGTTTAGCTTATTTACATGCTTTAGTTACTACTTACTTTTTCAGAATGCGCTATCATGACTTATTCGCTTTTGATACCGGCATTTTCATACTGTTTTAAATTTTTTCTGATCGGATTTGACATTTTCTCTTGCTTTGCTTTTGTTGTTGCTTTTCTTGTGCTTATGCTCTGTCTTAAGTCGAGGGTCTCTCGAAAACAACCGCTCTATCTACCAAGGTAGAGGTATGGTCCGCGTACTCTCTACCCTCCCCAGACCCCACGTTATGGAATTTCACTGGGTATGTTATTGTTGTAATAGGTAGGGGTGACCAGTGGGCCGGGTCGGACGGGACGAGATTTAGGGGGGACAAGAAGAGGTTTTGTCCCGTCCCACATCCCGCTGGAAGAGGGGACGACTTTTGGGGGACAGGTCGGGTCGGGGGATTTGGGGGGATTTTAATTTTTTATAGACACTTAATTTAAAAAATGTATATATTTAAACACTTAAATAATTGAACAAGATATTGAATAAAAATATTCCAAGACTGTTTTTGTGCCTCTTATATTATTTAATAGAAATATAATTTTTTTTGTAATACAATTTCAAAATTGCAACTTTGTTTCGTAGTTCAAAAGTTGCAAATCACATAGCAAAATTGTCATTAAAAAAATTACATATTCAGTCACTCTTTCTAATTTCCTCACAATCTCTTGTGGATCTTCTGTTGGAATTGAAAGTTGTTGGTCAAATTGTTCGACGTCACTTCCTGCTCCATCAGATAAGATTTCATTGTAGTTGTAGTCTTCTTCTTCATTCATCTCAGGTTGACCGCACCTTATACGCTCCGCTCTAATCCAATCTCTGAATAAAACTGCAATCTCCAAGCTGTCTCCCGCCAATGAGTGTATGTGCTCTCCTATTTGAAACTTTCCAGCAGAAAAAACACTTTCAGAAGCTGTTGATGACGCTTGAATATTCAATACATCTCGGGCCATCTTTGATAGTGTCGGAAATGTCTTTTCATTCTCCCTCCAGTATTTCAGCAAGTCTTCACGTCCATCTTCATTGACAATTGATTTGTACGGTACAACACCCTGCAAAACATAAACATCAAACTCGCTAATTTGTGAAGAACTTGAACCACTATACATTCTATTTCTAAGTCCTTGAATACTAGAAGCAGAAACAACGTGTCTTTTATTAGGTTGTAGTGAAATAGAAGAATATGGTACAAAAGCCGATTGATTATTTGCACTTTGCTTTTGATAATATATATATATATAGTGTATGCTAGACATAACTTCTTCTTTAGTTGGTTCGTGAGTTGGTTCTTCAGTTGGGTCTGTTGGAAATATTTCTAAGCTTTCATAAATCGTTTCAACAAGTGTTTTACAACCGTCTACTTTAATAGTAGGATTTAATACAACAGCAATAAAATAAATAGTGGGAATAGGAAAAAAATATTTTTTAATAGCTGGCTTGTAAGTTGATTTTTGCATCTATTCATTAAGTAACAAAAATATTAGAATATAAAATAATATAGATGAAATAGTATGATAATAAATTCCAGAAAATTCCTTAGTAGCTAAAAATTTTTTCTCTAAAAATACAATAAGTCCCAAAATTTTATCCCAATCATCATCTACAAGCATATTCATTGGATTTTGATTATGGGCGTTAAATAATAAAGTTATAGGTATTTTATACTCGTGAGCAACAAGTAATTGTTCATACAAAGAATTCCACTTAGTCGCAACTTCTTCTGAAATTTTTCTATAAGGCAATCCACAATCATGACAAGTTTTTTATACTCTTTGCGCCTTTGTATTTTATTACCTTTAAAAATAAAGTTTATAGCAAATTATACTTTATCAAGAATGTTTTTAAAAAGTTTTAGGCCATCCTACATGCACATCTAATATGAAAAATATCGGGAAAAGATTGAGAAAATTGAATTTTTTTAAATGTTTACAACATAATCATTAGAAGAAATATTATCTAATGTAATAGTCATAATTTTATCAGTAATTCCATAATATTCACAAATTTCATAAATATTTCTTGAAATAAAAGCTCCAGTGTGCGTATCATCAATATATCTATATGCTAATATACGTTTTTTCACAGACCAATTGTCATCTATCCAATGAAATGTAACGGTTAAATAATCATTACCCTAAATACTGTTGATATTCATGTGCAAATTTAAAAATATCTCTTCTAACAATTGATCTAGAAAATCGTTAAAAGTAGGATTATATGTTTCTTGAATGTAATGAATAAAACCAGGAGATGAAGGAAACGAAAAAGGCATACCCTCCACATCAACTAATTTTGCTAAATTTTCCCTATCTATGTGTTTATCATATTTAGGACCTATAACTCTCCCCGTCATCGGGTTAATTCATCTCTGTACTTGGTCGGGGACATTATGTGAACCTTGTCCCGACTCAGAAGGCATTTGCACACCCAATTTTTCAGCCAAATATTGGTTATACCTTGCTTTGTGAGAGTTTTCTACATGTCTCATTAAACCTTCCGTCCCACCTTGACCTTTTCCAGTTTTAAATTTATAAACTTCGAGACAAATTTTACATATAGCTAGTTGATTAGGAATGACACTATCAAAAAAAAATTATGCAGGTGATTTTAATTTTCGTTATTTTTTGCCTCGACTCATACTATGGGGAATAAGAGGCATTCCAGTTTCAGCGTGAGACTCGGTCTGTGCCTGAGGTGGAGGTGCACTAGTGGGTGTGTTATCTAAATTATCTTCTAATTTATTTTCTAAATTAAAGTCTGGTTCAGATGCAGAATATACCTCATGATCTAATGATATATTACTATTAACATTAAAAAAATCAGTTTCATCTATGTGAGTGAAATCATTGTAATTATGATTATTAGAAGATGCACCCTTACCCCTGTTACCCCTAGTACCTCTACAAGAAAAACGTTCACTTCGTTCCATTATAATTATGCAAATAAATAATTACAGATAATAAAATTAAGTATGATAATTAAAATTAAGTAACAATAATAATTTAAAGAAGGAATGAAGGTACCAAACGCCGACGTGTAATCGAGGTTGAAAATTGAAACTTTGCTCGATGATCCTCAAGCTAGTTGTCAACTTCACTCTCAATTTTTGAACTTTGATAGAAATTAGCAAATAAAATATAATATTTAATGTGCAATGTAGACTTGTAGAGAGACAGAGAGAGATGGTAGGAAGATTTGTGAGAAAAAAATGAGGTATTTATAGTTGAGAAATAAGGTTAAAATGTAAATATACTAATTTATGGGTTAAAAATAAATATTAAGGGGGGTAGAGGAGTTTATGGGGAGGAAATGACCGTTATTAGTCGCTACCAACGGCCAAAATCGAAATTGGCCCGTTGTGCAACGACTATTTTTGCGCGGGGGGGTGGGGGGGTGGGTCGGGACTGGTGGCGGGTTGGGGCGGGATCGGGATGAGCCCTAGTCCCGTTTCGAGTTCGAATCCCGTTACCGATTTTTTCTAAAAGGTGGTTGGGGCGGGTATCGGGGCGGGGCGGGTGGGATCGGGCCGACCCGGCCCACCGAACAGCCTAAGTAGTAGGTATTGTCACTTTGGTTAATTGGATCCGGTTCTTTTCAGCTCTTGCCTGCCCTCTTTTTTATAACTATTTTCTTCTCTTAAAGTCAGCTAAATCTTTTCTTGCATTACTGTGTCAATTCCAAGCTCGTTGCATTAATCAATTGAAAAATAGTGATTAGTACCCTTTAACTACTATTAGTAATTAGCTATTAGAGTGCCCACACTGGTTAACAGATGAGTTAGCATCTCCGTATATAATCTTATACAATTTTTACCTTATAAGCTAATTTTTGAGGTTAAAATTATAAAGTCTAAGTATGCCAAGAGGTTTTAAAGTGTCGCACATTAAGTTACGGATTTGAGTTATTGTCTCGATTTTATATTATTCACGCTCCAATAGTCCAAGTCTGTAGCTCAAGAAAGTGTTAAAATGTCTCACATTAGTTAAAGAAATGAGTTGTTGTCGTCTTATATATTTTTAGACAATATTCAAGTCTATCACCTAATTTTTAGAGTCGAGATAGACCCAAAGTCATTTTCTTAACATTAGCATTCATGGAAAGACAGTGTGTTTTGGGGTTTGAATATATTTTATTCTTCTAGTCTTTTTATTGGTTGTTATATCTTCACTATAGATATAATAGACACTTGTGGTCCGGTCCTTCCCTGAATCCCGCACATGGCGAGAGTTTAATACATCGGGCTTCACTTTTTTTATATCTTCACTTTCTCAATATTTGTCTTGATGCTAGTCCATAGCCAGCTCATTCCACCAAGGATTAGCCCCAAAACTTATCCCATAAATAACACACAATCCCCTACCACTCACCACTCCCATTTCTCTCTATCTCACATTTCTCCTCCAACAATGGCTCATCAAAAACCTCTTTCTCTCATTCTTCTATCTTTAATCCCACTTTTCTTCATTCTTTTTCCTCAAACAATTCAAGCTCAATCTCCAACAGCACCAGCACCAGCACCCACAGGACCAATAGACATCTTTGCAATCCTCAAAAAAGCAGGACAATACAACACATTCATCAAGTTCCTCAATGAAACACAAGTTGGAAGCCAAATCAACAACCAAGTTAACAATTCCAACCAAGGCATGACTGTTTTTGCACCATCAGACAATGCTTTTAGCAACCTCCCAGGTGGCACACTCAACAAACTTAATGACCAACAAAAAGTCCAGCTCATTCAGTACCATGTCATCTCAAAATTCTACACATTTGATGATTTACAAACAGTGAGCAACCCTGTTAGGACACAAGCAACAGGACCAAAAGGTGAGCCTTTTGGACTTAATTTCACTGGAAAGAACAATCAAGTGAATGTTTCATCTGGTGCTGTGGAAACAAATGTGTATAATGCTATAAGAAAAGACCCTCCATTGGCTGTTTACCAATTGGATAATGTTTTAGTGCCTTTGGAATTTACTGATGCTAAGGCTCCATCTACTGATGATGCACCTGCACCTGCTGGTGCTACCAAGAAAGGTTCTAATGCTGATGAAACTAAAGCTAAAGAGCCATCTCCAGCAACTCCAAATGATGCTAAGAGGATTAGTGTTGGAATTCTTGGTTTGGTTTCTGGTGTTTTCTTGATGGGAGCACTTTCTTGAGGGCACACTATAATTATCTTTGCTTATAAAAATTCATTCTTGCTATTTGTACTCCCTCTTTTTTTCATTATGATCTTCTTCAAGTTTGATTGTTGTTTGTTGATTTTATGATTCTTTTCTGCTGTAATTTCTTCTTCATATAAGTATTACAGCTGTACAATCTTGCAAATTCATTTGTGCTTTCTTTTATTTAATTCTTTATTCTCCATTTCTTGTGTGGTGATATTGGGGGGGGGGGGAGTGTAAGTAATCAATGATTTGGGATATCTTTATTTTAATCTATGAAATGTTGAAATAGTGTGTTTTATATAAAAGAAGATCACATGCAACCTTGACGTTAGAGAACTAAAAAATGTCAACTTGTGGTTTAGTTGGGACATGAACTTAGAAGTCATTGTTTTTAGTCTTACATCAAACTCGCGAACGTACTCCCCAGGCGGGATACTTAACGCGTTAGCTACATCACTGCACGGGTCGATACGCACAGCGCTTAGTATCGACATAATTTAATTATACATCAAACTCTAGACACAATTTAATTATAATAAAAAAAATCTACTACAGAAGCGGAGCTGTTAAACTATCATTATTCTCTTCCAAAATAAAGTCTTGGCCTTTGGAAGATCAATGAGTCAGCTTAGATGAGATCCATGGAGCAAGCACTAGCTGCTGGTGCGACTTCATCAAAAGCAATTAAAGATAAGTTGTTAAGAGTCTCACATTTGATATCATCAAAAGCAATTAAAGAGAAGTTTTGGAAGATCAATGAGTAAATCTTAGATGAGATCCATGGAGCAAGCACTAGCTCCTGGTGCGACTTCATCAAAAGCAATTAAAGATAAGTTGTTAAGAGTCTCACATCGGATATGAAATGAGAACATGGACTCTTATATGTACTTGGATAGTCATCACCCTACAAGCTAGCTTTTGGGGTTGAGTTAGGCCCAAGATCTATTCTTACATGTTATCAGAGCCAGACCCATTCCAATTATTTGTTTATCGATGTTGGCCTCAAATTATACTATCCACGCTCCAGTTAACGATGTCTGGGCGTGGGCAATCCTCACACTATAAGCTACAAGCTAATTTTTGGGTTTGATGAATTAATTATATGGACTTAGACAATCATTACTCTACAAGCTACACGTTAGCTTTTATGGTTAAGTTAGACCCAAAATCCATTCTTACAGAAGTTCACTTTATTCATGATTAAAAATAGGGATCGGGTGGACATGAAAGACTTATATGGACTTGGACAATCTTCACCCTACAAGCTACAAGCTAGCTTTTGAGGTTGAGTTAGACCCAAGATCCATTCTTACGGAAGTTCACTTTATTCATGATTAAAAATAGGGATCGGGTGGACTGGGAAGACTTATTTAGTAGATAACAAGCAAGCTGCAAACTCCTATTCTTATCAAAATAAAAAACAATAAGCAAAATTTGAACTTGAAGAAATGAACCTTTACCAGAAAAAATGATTGTCCGCTAGTCGAATTTAATTTTCTTGGACCTCTTCTTTCAATAGGCCAACGAGAAATAAAAATAGGGTCAATCAATTAATGAGTGCTTTTTAAGCTTTTATTCATAAGGCTCTCATGTGGAGCTAACATGGTTTACTAGCTATAAGCCTATAACATATCTAGGTGGAGATGTTAAGACTTAAACTAAGGAAGTTCAAGTTCAAATTTGGTTGAAGATACAACTTATAGCTTCTGTTGAAGATACAACTTGTGTCTTAACATGTATATTAATATTCTTCTAAACTATGCGAGTATAGCCTTAAATTCTGTCCGTTTGCACACGTAATTATATTCACGAAGGATTTAAATTATATATATTGATATTATAAAAAATATCTTACACTATCAGTGAATTGTATCTTATAATAGCAAATTAGGTAGCCATTTCTATCATTACTAACTAGTAATATTTATTAACAGATTTATTTGTATGTTTTGTAATTTTTTATTCATCGAAAAGCTTTGACTTATAATAACCCAATAAAAGAATATTCATTATACCATCAGTATATAAAATTTTAAACTCATTTGTAAATTCTATAACTCGCTGCAAAACTATGTTAAGGAACCAAGTAATTAGCAAAATTTACCATCTTGGAATCTCTATAGTCCAGTTTACACAAGAACTAGCAAAAACATCTCTGGCAATAATCTGTCTTTGACAATCATTTTCAAATTAATCAACATAATAATCATGATAACGGCAGTTCTGGAAACACAAGGGAACAGCATGGATCAATAATTGTGCTCAAGTGGCCATGTGGTCAAGATTTTCTCGCTAATACTCCCTCGTGATAAAACAAGAGTTTCAGTTAGCCATTTTCACACACCTTAAAAAAATATTAATTTCTAGACAAAATAGGTGATTTGACTAAAATGACCCTAATTAAATTGGTATTAGAATTTGATCACCTAACAATTAATAAAGACAAATTTTAAAAAATAAGATTAATTCTTTCTTAATTTGGTAAGTAAACATTTTTTTTACTTAAAAATAAATGCTAAGTAGAGACTCTTTTTGATGGAGGAGTATATCATATCTAATTTTGTTGGTTAAAATTCTGAATAGTTATTGATCACAATGGATAGTAGACATGACACTTCAAATTAATACTCTTGGGGATAGAGATGGCAGTGGATCCTGGACTCGGTCGGGATCCGGTGGATTCAGATCCATTTTATAGGATATGGATCTTCAAAATTTGGACCCGGCGGATCCGGATCGGACCCGAATCCATTTCTGACGGATCGGATTTGGATCTAGATCTGGATCTTGTATTTGAGATTCGTATCCAGTCCAGATCCAACCAGTGGATTCATTTTTTATTAAATATATTCATAACCTAGATTGTAATTTTATAAGTATTTTTTTTAAAATTGCTAAGCACATCCTTGCAAGGATTGTCTCAAAACAAGTTTAATTTATCCTCGCATTGACTCAAAAACCAAAAAATAAAAAGGTAACTTCGATAATAAAATCAATGTTATATTAGTGAATGACTAACATCTCCATAGACAGGTAGTTAAAATTATATTCACTTCATTTGTGAAGATTCCAAGCACATACAAGTTCTGCATTGTGGAGATATTAGTTAGCATTTTCCACAACTATTGTCATTGTCCAACATTTTCAATTAATAGCTCACAATCAAAATGGGACAACAAACAAAATATCTCATATGAACATTTCAAAATTGAAACACAGTAAACTGTTAGCTAAGAAAAATCGTTTGTCAGTTAAAAAAAAATCTTAACAAGACAAAATTTTTTACATGTGGATCCAGATCCGATCCGTGGACCCAGTGGATCCGATGGATCCGGATTTGGATTTGATTTTTATGAACCCGATGAATCTGGATCCGGATCTGAATCCAGGTATGAAAAACAGATTTGGATCTGGATCTAGTAGGATCCGGTCCAAATCCGATCCGTTGCCATCCCTGCTCGGGGATGTTGATAATCTGAGAGAATATCTTATGCTGTCAAATTAAACGTTTTAAAAACCATTTCCTACTAATCGGCAAATATTTTTTTTCTTGCCTATAATATATAATATACATTTCATACATAATTAGTACTCTCTCCGTTTCAATTTATGCGGATCTTTTCGGAGTACGAGGGTCAAACTTTATAAATTTGACCTTAAATTTTGACATAGATTTTTTCAAGTTTGTAAAAATAAAATATTTATAGTTAGAAATTATATTAAAAGTATTGTAAGTCATGATAGTTTATAATTTAAATAAAATTTTAAAAATATAAGAAAAACATGGTAAAAAATCATCTCGTAGACTCCTCAAATAATAAATGGTTCACATAAATTGAAACAAATGGAGTATATATCTTTTATATATTCAACTAGGAACAATGAGAAGTTATTCTGAAAAATTTATTGGATTTTTTTTGAAACATTGATAGGAACAAAGAGTTCAAACTTAGATGAACCATTCTCAATTTTGGATATGTATCGGAAACTTCAAGGCGTAGATAGTTTAAATTTTAATTACATATGTACGAAGTTCAGATAAAAATATTTGAACTTTTACTTATATAAATAATAGCTCAATTTCAGCTAAACCTGTAACATCAAATACACACATATATATGAACTTTAATCATAAATAAGATACTAAAATAGTAAAATGTGTGCACTTGCTCCCAATTGAGATGCTAAAAGTACCAGGACAGAGGTCCAATCACCAATGTCAGAAAGCCTCGAAAACGATTATACTCTATTGAAATAAATAGTTAGGGTCGTTTAATATGCGAATTAAAATATCCTAAAATTATAGTTTTGAATTATTTTATTTCATTTAAGAGGTGGAGTAAAAAAAAATTAAATTTAATAAGATAAGGTGAGATATTTCACAATTATACACTATTTAATAGAAGATATTTTTATTAAATAAAATATAAAATAAAATTCAAACTTAATCCTAATATATCCACCTTATACAAATGACCTTAACATATTAGGAAATACTATATATTTCAAAAAAATAATAATAGAAATCGAAAAAGGTAAGAACCCTAAAGCCCTAAAACAACTAAACCCCTTTCCCCAAGCTTTCTAAACCCTTTTCAGGCCATCTCTTCTAAATTTGTAGAAGATTTGGTCTTCTCTCCTTAGATCGAACAGGTAAACAGATTTTTCTCTCAATTTTCCATTTTATTTATCTTCATATGCTTCTCCGTATTTGTTCGAATTAATTATTTTCCTGAGCTAACTGGAACTGAATTTTCCTTCCACCGCTTCATTTCTAGGTTTTATATTTTTTGTTTTCGAGATACACTAGATAAATTTAACTAACAATTAACTTGAATAAGGCTATGGTTCCCTGTCTTAATGACTAATCCAGGACGAAATTTTTTCTGTTGTATTGTTTGTTTTAACTGTTATACAAGATAAATTAAATTACTCAGTGTTGAGAAAATGGATCTTGGGAAATCTTCACATCATGAGCTAGCTTTTGAGGTTTAGATAGCTCAGTTAATTCTTTAGCAGTTAGTTAGAGAGTAGTAGTTAATTATAGCAGTGTGGTTTTCTAATTGAGTTGCAGAGTTGAATGAGAGACTTAGAGCTGTTGGCCTAGCGGTTTTGAGGCTAGAAGTGTTTTTTTTTTTTTTAGAAAAATCACCTTTTTTGAAATTTTGAGGTGTTTGGCCATTACTAAAGCTGTTTTTAAGTTGAAGCAGAAACAGTTTTTCTGCGGCTTGAAAAAAGAGAAGCAGAAGTAGAAAATTATTTTTCCATGACAAAAATATCTCTACCATAAATACATATTTACCAAGTATATCCCTCTTTAATTCATTAATTTCTAATTAATAACTCTTTGTTTTATTTTATATTAATTTCTCTAAAGCTGCCTATTATTTCCTTCTCATTATAGCCGTAGCATAAATATTACAATATTAAATTGTAATATTAATTATAATAGTTACTTTAATCATTTAAAGTTTAGTGTTTAATTATTTAAAGTCACCTAAAATAAAACACAACCTAGGCTCCTTAATTACAATTTGAAATTTTAAAAAGTCTATGTATTATTTAGTTTTTAACTGTTGATGATAAAGATTGAGCATATGAAATTTTTAAAGATAAGATTATTCCAAAAAATTAGGTAACAGATAAAAATTGTATAAAAAAAAGGTAACAAATAACATCTACTTTTGAGTATTTTTCTAGGTTTTATCTTCAAGTGTTCTATTCAGTTAAATTTTAATTAAATAAAAGTAAAAACTTATTTAAAGTCTTTCATAATAAATATATAAAATAATTTCTCTCTGTAAAATAATCTTGATAGTAAACGTTTATTGATACTTGTCCTTTTCCGTAATTTGACACTCAAAAACACTTTTTAAAGAAGTTTAGCCAAACACAATCTGCTTATTAAAAGCAGTCAAAAACACTTTTTAAATGATTAGCCAAACACAAATTGCTTCTTACCAAAATACTTTTTTAAAAAACACTTTTTAAAGAAGTTTAGCCAAACACAATCTGCTTATTAAAAGCAGTCAAAAACACTTTTTAAATGAATTAGCCAAACACAAATTGCTTCTTACCAAAATACTTTTTTAAAAAACACTTTTAAAAAAAGCTCTTATCAAAATAAGCAGATTTTTACCGCTAGGCCAAACATTCTCTTAGCATTTTCTCTCTCAACTGTTTATTCCAAGCTAGTTAATACTTAGTATTGGTATGAATCCGGACAGAACAGAGCGAAATGGTTATAAATGATTCACATAGCCGATCCCGATTAGTGTGGAATTGATGCATAGTTGTTTGATTGACAAATTGATTGATTATTTATTAATTGCATTTTTGTATGTAGGAGCTATCGTAACTGAGCTTTAGGTATCAAGACAGTTTTTCTTTTCTTTTCTTAATTTACATATTTCCTAGTAATTATTTCATATCTTCCGTCATTTTTTTGTCTCCCTATATTTTATACCGTACGAATTTACATCTAGGATTTTTCATAATCTGTAGAGAATCATAGTGCACATAAAAAAGGTCCATGGTAGTTTAAATGTTTGTGAAAGGAAAGTGACAAGAAATCAAATGTTGAATGGTTAGTGGGATTTGAATAAATAGGAGACTTGATACAATGTTAGCCTTATTTTCTTAACAAGCTAGATATGTTAAAAGCAACATATATATATTTGATGGTAATCTTTTGAGTGTAATAGAATATCTTTTGTCCACCTTTCTAGTGTAATTGTTAAACTACTACTCCTAGTACTACTACCAAAACGCCTCCATCCAAAACTAGTTGTGGTGTTGGCTACATGAATATCCTTTGTGTCCATTTTTCTGATGTTATTATATATTAGGATAATTCTTTTATAGAAACCACAAGCTATCAAATCTCCTTATGGGGCCTTTTTGGACAAAATTGCTTCCCGACTAGTCAAGAGGTTTCTGATTGCATGTTTTATAAAGCCTTTCAGGATGCACGTGGAGCAGTCCTTTTTCCATATATGTAGGCTTTTTTACTTGGTAATTGGGAATGACGACTACGATTGGCTTACTTTCAGGTATTAGCAAGATGAATCTCAACAATGTTAAGGTTCCTAAGATGCCTGGTGGTGGTGCAGCTTCTGCTTTGATCAAGTTGGGAGTGGTGGCTGGTCTTGGTGTGTATGGAGTTGCTAACAGTCTCTACAATGTTGATGGTGGACATCGTGCAATTGTGTTCAACCGTGTTACTGGTATTAAAGATAAGGTACTGCTTTTCTTGCCCTGTTGGGTGGACTTCTCTAGGAAATATTGGTGGTGTTAAAGAGAAGGTATCTGCTCTGTTTGCTGTTCTTGGTAGATAAATTGTATCGCCTTGACTAGCATCAGTCACCCTCAAAATTGTGTCTCTGTTTTGCAAGTCAAAAACAGTATTTTGTTCACATCCTTTTGGATCTGACTGTATGCTGTAATGTAGTTGCCTTTTCTAGTATGGTCTTTGTTATATGACACTTCCCTGTTGGTTATAATTCATGAGGTTCAGCAGGTAATAGATGTGCATAGTTCTTTTGTTGGGCAATACATAATGCCAAATTTCACAAATATCGAAGTAATACTTATGATGTTGATATTTCTGAAGTTCTGTCATGTCCAGGCACATTGATATGTTTTGGGTCTGGTAACTCTTTATCTGTGTTCTGGAGACTTTTTCTTTGATTTATTATCTTCAATGTGGTTATTGGGGGCCTAGTGTATGGCCTTTACCTGTTTATCTTCTGTTTTTATATGTGCCCAAGGCTTTATTGATAAGTGCACTGAATGTTTGATGAATAGGTTTATCCAGAAGGGACACATTTCATGATCCCTTGGTTTGAGAGGCCAACTATATATGATGTTCGTGCACGTCCTCATCTAGTGGAAAGCACTTCTGGAAGTCGTGACCTTCAGATGGTAATTTCTTCTCTGGAACACGTGTTGCTCCATTTGCAAAATATTAATAGGTAAAAAGAAGGGAAATGGAGGAAAACACGTGGTCTCGAAAAACTAGTGAAGGGCAAATGTTGGTTGTAGTCAACATTTTTTCTTACTCCTAAGAACAGTTCGTGTTTTTGGGAGAAATAATGTTTGTACTTATTTCACAGGTAAGAATTGGTCTTCGAGTTCTCACTCGTCCTGTTGCTGACCAACTACCCACTGTTTACCGAACCCTTGGTGAAAATTATAATGAAAGGGTCCTGCCTTCAATTATTCACGAGACTTTGAAAGCTGTGGTTGCCCAGTACAACGCAAGCCAGCTCATCACCCAGAGAGAGGTATTTGGAAGAGGCCTTGCTAATTACATTCTTAATGTTGCTCTTTGTCAAAGTAGTTATTGTGCTAGAGATACTTGTAAAAAATTTCTTCTTTGACTAACCTAGAAATTATATAAAATCATCTGTGTTGCGTAATCTTGTGTACTTTGTGTAGAATGTTAGCAGAGAGATACGCAAGATTTTGACAGAGAGGGCAGCTAACTTCAACATTGCGCTAGATGATGTGTCCATTACTAGTCTGACTTTTGGAAAGGAATTTACAGCCGCAATTGAAGCAAAACAGGTGGCTGCTCAAGAAGCTGAGAGGGCGAAGTTTGTTGTGGAAAAGGCTGAGCAAGATAAACGAAGTGCTATAATTAGAGCTCAGGTTAAACTATTTCCAGAGCTCAACCTTGTTTGTTTAATTTAAAATATCTAGTTACTCCATGATACGTGTCATTTTCCCATTGCCGGGTTGATGAAGTTTCTTTTATGTTCTGCTTTGCTTTTGAAGAAAACTGAAGATTGTTTACCTGGAGGACCATTAATGAAACTAAATATCAAATTCTGTGTTGTTTCACAGGGTGAGGCTAAGAGTGCTCAGCTGATTGGTCAAGCTATTGCCAATAATCCAGCGTTTATCACGCTTAGGAAAATTGAAGCGGCAAGAGAAATTGCGCAGACTATTTCACATGCAGCCAACAAGGTGTACTTGAGTGCTGATGATCTTTTGCTCAACCTTCAAGACTTGAATTTGGATAGCACTGGAAAAAGGTGAAATTGGCTACTGCCAAATAAAACAGGTTCCTGTTTCAACATTTCATGTTATTCCCCTACCTGTTAAATTGTGGGGAGGTTCCTACATGTTTGCATAGTGACTGATCACAGTTCCCAGTTTCGTGAACTCTCGAATAGGGGATTGTTTTGCTCAAGGACTTGTTAGCAAAGGAGAACTCTAGTCCTGTTTCGGATGTTTTCAAGTGTTTATTATAAGCACACCAAAAGAAACAAACAACGTTGTATCGCTGTTTTCTCTTCCTTTTCTCCATTTCCTTTCTACTTAAGAGTTTTTCTTCTGTTAAACACCAAAGAATCTTTGGCAATTGCAATATTTGAACGTCTTACTGGATCTACCTCGACGATAAAGCAGAGTGGTGAAGCCCCTGGTTTTTTTTCTCCCTGTTACGATAAGATTTTTTTTTTCCGTGTGACCTTTGGTAAGATGGAGTTAACATGCACATCAGACCTATTCATATGGCATATGGCCTTTATCCTACTCCAATGGCTTAACAGCTTGAGTTCGTTTGGTACCGAAATATTACATCTTTGGGTTATTTTTGTGAATTTAAAATTCGGACTCAGAAAGTGTTGATTATCTTTGTCTTTGTTAGTGTTGTGATGAACATACGACTTAGGTTTGGGGATCTCACAAAATGTACAAATATATTTCAAATTTGGCACAATTACCAGACCATTAAAGTTAACAGCATAAGAGGAAAAACAAAGACAAATAAAATTGAGTAGGTGTTGCTTTTAGCTTATTATTAGATACTCCATCCGTTCCATTTTATGCGGCATTTTTTGCTGTCCGCGAGATGTCTCGACTAATCTTTGATTTGAAGTTAAATTGCATTAGATAAATTTAATATTTAAAAAATTATATGAAAAATACTGTAAATTTTCATGTGATATGATGTAAAATATATTATAAAAGTTTACCTCGTTTGAATCTGAAAAAAAGTAAAACTTAGTTGGGCTATAAAATACCAATAAATCATCTTTATAAGATACCAAATAAATTAAGAACATGAATGTGAGGTATCGGATACCAAGAGTCATAAATTGGGCTTTTTATGCATTTATTGGAGATGGACTAGGTTGTTATGCAATGCTAATTTTCCTTTCATGAATCTGATTGATTTGAGTGCTAATGTATCAACACCTTTGAAGATCCAAACTTGTTTTAAACTATAAATCATTTTCTGTAATTGCGGAACTTGAAAAATGAAAAAAAATCATCAAAAACGTAAGACATTCATTATTAGAATTATATTAAGAAGACGTAAAATTTGTGTGCATATCAGAGATAGGTAATAGAAGTTGGAAACGAGTAATACATTTTTTTTTATTATCTCCCAAATAAATTTTTAAAATGAAAATTAATTTTTCATTCCTACAAACAGACTAATAAAAGAGTTATTTGCAAGACACGACTTGTTCAATCAAGAAATTAACTTGCTTAAGAGTGGATTCCGTTTTGCACATCTTTTAGAAAAGTTAAAGATGCATTGGATATTCGTAAAAGTTAGACAAAATAAAATGGACGAAATTGAGTTGCATGCTAGATGTAATAAATAAATAAATAAATATTCAAAAGGTAAAAAAAGACGCACAATCACGGCAAAGGTTTAAACTATTAGGATGTGAATTCCTAATAATGAGTATTTACCCTAATTAGAAAACTTGTCCTATATATAAGATACCAGAAGTACAATTTCCGAAGTATTGTATTGCTTTTTGAAGAAAAATTACTTGTATCAAATATTAACATCAAATCAATAAATCTATGACTGTAAAAGCGTAAATTAATTATAATATTATATTTTATTTCTAATTTTTTCCATTCTATCTTATTAGTATACTTTTGGAAAGTTCAATTGCAGGTTAGTACTCCCTTCGTCTTAAATTATCTATCGTGGTTATTAAAAGTAGCTGTCTTAATTTATTTATTATTTTAGAAGTTTAAGGTACAATTAATTATTTTTTCTTCAGTTTAATCTTAGTAGATTTTGTCATTAACGGAGATGACACATGAATAGAGTAAACATTTAATGGAGAGTAATTATAATTTAGGTATAAATAAGAATAAAATTAGTCAAATATTTTTTTCTAATTAATATGTTTAAGAGGCATGTAAAATAAAAAATATATATAATACATCTAGGCATAGACGAGGTGATGTGACACCTCTCTATGACCACCATTGCTATTTATTTTTTCTCTCTCAATTTTTAAACCTTTTCCCTATTAAATTCTCTTTTCTTAGTGTGTAGTAATTTGTTAAAGGTAGGAGATAAAAACACATTATGGTTGTAATATGAAGACGCATTTTGTAAGGATGTAAGAGAATGGCAGAGGAATAAAATTGTGTATCTACGTCGTAGACTTATTCAAAATTTGGAGAACAAAAGACATGTTCCTCTCCCTTGCCAAAGAGGGGAAAATATTAAGGTAAATCTGGAGCGCAAAAATATTAGCATCACGATGCTTTTGAATCTGTATGTTTGTTTAGTTGCTGACTGATCTATGCGTACCATATCATTTTTTTTTTGTGTTCTTTCTTCTTTTAGGTTCTCATTACTCCATTGTGTGCGCATTTTTTGTTTTAATAAAAATATTTGGGACTGATATCGATCGGTAATTTATTTTTGTGTGCAGGTATTGGGTTTGGCTTCTAACGAATCTGCAATTATCTTATATTTCGTTGATGAACTACCTCTTTTCCATTTTGTTTTTCTCTGACCATTATTAACTAGCATCAATAAACTCCGTGATAGAATAATTATTATTAATATTGTTATTAATAATTATTATTATTGTAATTAGTGTAGTGTCATTTATATATGGTAGGATGTAAAATATTCATTAGGAAGATTATCATTATCTTGGGAAGATAATTAGACATGATTTTCTCCTTATCATTTACTTAATTGTAGCATGTTTAGTTGTATATTAACCACATTTGTGGAAGAAGAATATTGAGAAAAATATTCTAATTACTCTAATATTCTTACATGGTATCAGAAGATTAGGGAAAGATCCTACCCTGAACAAATCACCTCCAAATTTTCGGCCCCCTCCTTCCAAGCACAACCATCCGACCTCTCTTCCTCCATATTTTTTTATTATTCTCCATTATTGTTCTTCTTTTTTCGGTCAACAATGTCGGACTCCAAATCCACATTCCACCCCGCCCTTACCGTTTCTAACATCAAAACACATATTTCCATCACTCGTGAGATGGAAAATGTTCACTATGCTACTTGGGCGGAGCTTTTTAAAATATGTTGCCGTATCCACCGGGTTATTCATCACATTATCCCGCCGGCAAATGGAAAAGGAAAGGAGTTAACAACAGATGATGACAAAGAACTATGAGAAACACTTGATGCCACAGTTCTCTCATGGATTTATACAACTATCTCTCATTATTTGTTGCACACAATAATGAAACCCGACTCTACGGCAATGGAAGCGTGGAATCGTTTGCGGGAAATTTTTCAAGACAACAAAAATTCCCGCGCCTTCACATTGGAGCAAAAATTCTCCAGCACCGATATGGCGGATTTTTTGAATGCGTCGGCATATTATCAAGGCCGAAAAATATTATCGGATCAACTCAAAAATTTTAGTTCTCCGGTCACTAACAACCGATTGGTTCTACAACTAGTTGCCAGACTTACCGGCACATATAGTGGCGTGAGAACGCTTATCCGACAAAGCAATCCTCTCCCACTTTTCTATCAAGCCCGCTCTATGCTCATTCTTGAAGAGGCGGGTTTTTCCAAAAAGGCCGCAACCGTATCAAACTCCGTCATGATTGCCACCCCAACACATGAAAATATTACCAATTTCGAACCTACACAACAAAATCGAGGACAAAAAGGATGAAATTGTGGTAAAAATCGGGGAGGAAATTGAGGAAATAACAAGAATTGGGGCCATCAGAATTCCGGTGGCGGCGACGGAAATTCTGGCCGGAACAATACCACTGGTGGCCAAAACTGGCAGTTGCGCGGTGGTCCAGCCCAGTGGGCCTAGCAGTGGCCTTGGGTTGTGCCACCGCACCCAGTCCCGATGGGAAACTGGGCCAGGCCAGTTCCCAGACCCACTGGCCATCCCACTGGCAATTTCCAGAATTTTTATGGGCCTTCTAGCTTTGGGCCGAGAAGCAGCAACATTTCAGGTAATAATGGGCCACTATCGACCCAGTGGCAGGAGGCCCATTCGGCAGTGGCCCACCCAACATATATTGAGTACGCCATGCACACTCTTGGACTTAATCCACCTTACGCAAATTGATATATTGACTTCGGAGCGACGTCTCATATGACGTCCTCCCAAGGTAATCTCTCGTCCTATTTTAATTTGAGCAAAAATAATGATATAATTATCGGAAATATTCATTCTATTCTAATTAAAGGTTATGGTTCTACTAAATTGTCCCCACCAAATCCAGCACTAACCTTAAAGAATGTTCTTCATGCTACACAATTAATCAAAAACTTGGTATATGTTAGAAAATTTACTACTGATAATTGGGTGTTTGTTGCTTTTGACCCTTTTGTATTTTCCGTGAAGGATTTTCAAACGGGGACGCTTCTAATGAGATGTGATAGCCAAGGGGATCTTTATCCAATCACCTCATCCATTCAATGATCCAAGTTACCATATACTTTTGCAGCTTTAACATCTTCATTATGGCATGAACGTTTGTGTCATCCGGGAGCTCCTATTTTAGACTCCCTCAAATAAAATAATTTTATTTCATGTACTCAAACACGAACTATGAATAAGTATCATTCATGTCCACTTGGTAAGCATGTTCAATTGCCGTTTGTTTCCTCAAATTCATGTACACTTATGCCATTTGATATTATCCATTGTGATATTTGGACTTCCCCCGTTTTGAGCTCTTCGGGCCATATATATATTATTTACTCATTTTAGATGATTACTCTAATTTTTTGTGGATGTTTCCTTTGTCGAAAAAATCACAAGTTTTTCCACATTTCTCAAATTTAGATCATTCATCCGAAATCAATTTGAACGGGATGTCAAAAATATTAAATGTGATAAGAGGAGGGAGTTTGATAATAGGTATTTTTGAGATTTCTGCAACTCAAATGGTTTAAACTTTCATCTTTCATGTCCCCATACATCTTCACAAAACGGGAAGGCGGAACGAAAAATACGAACCATAAATAACATTGTTAGAACATCCCTTGCCTATGCAACTTTACCCCCCTCATTTTGGCATCATGCACTACAAATGGCCACATATTTATTGAACATACTTACTCACAAAAAACTTGTCCTATCAAGCTCCACTGAAAGTCTTATACTTACGGGATCCTTCTTACTACCATTTACGGATGTTCCGGTGCTTGTGCTATCCACTTTTTCCATCTACCACAATCAACAAACTTCAACCCCGGTCTACTCCTTGAATTTTTTTGGGTTATCCTTCAAATCATACAGGTTACAAGTGTTACGATCTATCCTCCAATAAAATCATTATAAGTCGTCACGTCATCTTTGATGAAACAAATTTCCCATTTTCCAAATGCATAAGTCCAGACTACCTACCTATGATTTTCTAGATGCTGGTATATCCCCGTATTTGGCCCAACAATTTTCACGGCCCACTGTCTCAGTTTCGGCCAACCCGTATAATTTGGGCCCCGAAACAGTGGCCTAACAACGTCCCACAACCACTGTTTCGGCCAGCCCAAATCATTTGGATGAACTGTCCCACGAAACAGAGGCCCAAAATTGAGACCACACTGCCCAGCAAACGGGGCCATTGTTACCGTCAATGGGCCCAGTTACTGCTGACAGAAACAGTGGCCTAATTTCAAACAGGCCTAGTTTCGGGAATTCAAATCATCCTCTCAGCCCAGTCCCGTTTCTGGCCCAGCGACCCGTCACCCGAAGTTAACACGACATTGTCAAATCCAACGTCAAATATATCCTACACACTCAAGTCTCAAAATCACCATAACCCCCGTAATCATGTGTCTGCTCTTTATGACCCGAATTGAAAAATGACTATGAATGATGAATTTAATGCTCTTATTAAAAATAGGATGTGGGAATTGGTACATCGTCCCCCTCATGCTAATATAATTCAGTCTATGTGGTTTTTCAATCACAAAGAAAAATCTAATGGTACTTTTAAGCGACATAAAACCCGTCTTGTAGGTGATGGCAAGAGACAACGTGTTAGCGTGGATTGTGGGGTGACGTTCAATCCGGTAGTCAAACCAGTGACTATCCGAACAATACTTAGTTTGGCTCTTTCAAAGGGATGACCACTTCATCAATTAGATGTCAAAAATACCTTTCTCCATGGTCAACTAAATGAAACAGTGTACATGTACTAACATTTGGGATATAGGGACTCCAAATATCCCAATCATGTGTGCCTCCTCAAAAAATCATTATATGGGCTGAAGCAAGCTCCCAGGGCATGGTACAAGCGGTTTGCAGATTTTATTTCACATATTGGTTTTTCTAAAAGCTGTTTCGATCACTCTCTGTTTATTTATCGTCAGGGTAATAATATTTCTTATCTTCTCTTATATGTGAATGATATTATATTGACTGCCTCATCAGTTGCTCTTCGAAATTTCATCATGTCACAGCTTGACTCTAAATTTGCAATGAAGGACCCCGGTCCGCTACACTATTTTTTAGGCATAGCGGTGACACGACATGCATGTGGTTTGTTTGTTTCCCAAAAGAAGTATGCAACAGAGATTGTTGAACAAGCTGACATATCCTCCCGTAAACCCTCAGCAACTCCGGTAGACACTAAATTCAAATTGAGTGCATCTTCCGGCAAGCCTTTTGCCGACCCGACACTCTACCGCAGCCTGGCAGGGGCCCTACAGTATCTAACCTTCACCAGAACGGATATTTCTTATGCTGTGCAAAAAGTGTGCCTTTTCATGCATAATCCGATGGATGATCATATACATGCTCTAAAACGCATTGTGCGATATATACATGGTACTCTTGAATATGGCTTGCACTTATATCCATCATCCACGTCCCCACTTGTCTCCTACACAGATGCCGACTGAGGAGGTTGCCTAGACACCAGACGCTCCACCTCAGGTTATGGTATATTTTTTTGGTGATAACTTGGTTTCTTGGTCCTCAAAAAGACAGGCCACGTTATCCAGATCCAGTGCCGAAGCAGAATACCGAGGTGTTGTCAATGTTGTGTCTGAATCACGTTGGCTTCGAAATCTTCTTCTTGAGCTCCACTACCCGATTCCGAAAGACACATTGGTGTATTGTGATAATGTTAGTGTCATCTATCTGTTCGGAAATCTAGTCAATCATCAACGCACAAAACATATTGAGTTGGATATCAACTTTGTCCGTGAAAAAGTCTCATGCGGACAAGTACGGGTGCTACACGTCCCGTCGCGCCATCAAATTGCAGATATGTTTACTAAAAGTCTTCTGCTGGTATTATTTGAAAATTTTCGGGACAGTCTCAGCATCCGTTTGCCTCCCGCTTCGACTGCGGGGGAGTGATAGAATAATCATTATTAATAATTATTATTGTAATTAGTGTAGTATCATTTTATATATGGTAGGCTGTAAAATATTCATTAGGAAGATTATAATTATCTTGGAAAGATAATTAGACATGCTCTTCTCCTTATCATTTACTTAATTGTAGCATATTTAGTTGTATATTAACCATATTTGTGAAAGAAGAATATTGAGGAAAATATTCTAATTACTCTAATATTCTTACCCTCTGTATATTTTTTTCTAATTATTATTAGAAGAAAGAGTTTTGCATTATTTTAGTTTAGCGTTTATATGTCAATTTTTATCCTTTTGGTGTGAGTTCCCATGTATTTACATATTCCTTATCATAGAAGCAGTAACGTAATATTTCTCTATATCCAAAAAAACGGGTCATTTTTTTTCTCAAGTCGTCCTAACCTTATCAACTTTCTCCTATAAATTCAATTGAGAATATAGAACTATACCAAATATTAAACAAAATATTTTAGCAACGGATTTGGCAGGTGGTATTGGCGACAGATTAACGATTCTGCTCTATAGAGAAACGGTGTCGCACTTTATACCATCAGGATCCTTATTTATCTGTCCGCTTGGGCAGCTCAATTGGTTTCAAGGGGGATATTTGGAATAAGAGACCAAGGATCGAATCCCGTCAGCGGCAGTGTGGGGGTTTCTTCTTGAAATAAAGGAGGGCCCCTTGTGCAGCTACAGACTGGTCTAACCTTTGAAATCAATTGAGTCACCATGATTTACCTCCTTCACAGACCTGTCGGACCGGGGTGTGGGGGCTCCTGGGGTGGGAGATTCCACCTTTTGGAATAAGGATCCTTATTTATCTTCTCTTTTTCTTTTTCTTTTTCTTATTCTTATTTCGACTTTTTAATCTTATTTTTCAGCTTAAACTATTTTAAGAAAATCATGTCAATAATGCCATCAATCTCTTTGATAGGCACCTTTATCATGTTTTGAATTTCTTTGGTTTCTTATTCTTATTATGATTCTTAAGACCATGATTATCATTTTATGTTATAGAAAGTGGCACCCAATTAAACCTCCCACAAATAAGAGAGGTTTAATGACTTTCACCTATCAAGTGATTTTATCATTCTTTTCCACGACATGTTATTCCCTTCGAACTCCTTTTTAGTTTCCCGTTCTCTGTTTCTTTTCTTCTTTTTGTGTAAACTTTTAGTGTATAATATTGTTACTTCTGATACCTATTTCCATAATCAAAGTAAATATTTTATATTTAGGTTGTAAATATTTTTAGTATATTCTATCATAATTGTAGCCTAAATTAAGTTTTATAAATATGTATATAATATTGTATTCAAGGAATGAAATGATCACGGAAAATATTTCCTTTATGGTATCAAGAGCAAAAAATTAACCCCCTAGCCCTAACCCTAAACACCCATTTCGGCGGCACCTTCTCAAGGCCGAAACCATCAACCCTAATTAGGGTTCTTCGGCGGCCACCCTCTCAAAACCACGAACCTTAATTAGGGTTCTTCCTCTTTACCTTCCCAAGCCGAAATCCTATTGGGTTATTCATCCTAAACTCTATTTCGGCCCTTTCCTCCACCATCCCCCTCATCTTTTCGTAATTTTCGATTATCAATGGCTGACCAAAACAAATTCTATCCCGCTCTTGCCATCAACAACGTCAAGAACTTCATTCATGTGATTATAGAGATGAAAAAGGGCAATATTCATTTTGAACGGAAATATTCAAAATCCATTGCCGCGCATACCAAGTTATCGACCATATTCTCTCTCCCAAACCTCACTCAGGTGTCACGGAGAAAAACACTGATATGACTCTATGATCTCGCTTGGATGTTATAGTCCTTCAATGGATTTACGGCACCATATCAAACGATCTTTTGCACATCATATTGGAACCGGATTCGACGGCGCAACAAGCATGGGAGCGTTTGCCAAAATATTTTTCAAGATAACAAGATTTCTCGAGCGGTTTATCTAGAAAATCAATTCACCAATGGCAAAATGGATGATTTTCCAAACGTTTCCGCATATTGTCAAGAGTTGAAAATGCTTGCCAATCAACTATCAAACGTTGGTGCACCGGTAATGAATCAAAGGTTAGTTCTTCAATTAATTGCTTGTTTGAATGAACAATATGATGGTGTTGCTATGTTCAATCAACAAAGTAATCCGTTACCACCATTTTACGAGGCTCGTTCGAGATTGATTCTTAAAGAAACCCGAAAACTAAAACAAGCGGCGATAGCGGCAAACAGTGCTGGCACTGCCCTCCTTTCTACCAACACGTATACCGATGATTTTGGCCCTCAAAATTCTGGTTTGGGCAGTGGTACAAATCGAAACAACAATAGACCAAAACAGGGTCAAAATTGCAATAATAACAAAGGAAAAAATAATGGCGGAATGGGACGAGGTCGTGGTGGCGGACAACAATCCGGTGGCGGCAACAACTGCGGCCAGCAGGGGCAGAATTGACCCCACTGGCAGGCGCAACAGTACCCAAGCGACGGGCAGTGGGGATAGTACCCGCTGTGGGGTTGGCAGCCGCAACAATGGACTGCCCCTCCCTGTCCGTACCCCATGACATCGTGGGCTTGGCCACCTCCACCCACTCGGCAGCTCGAGTTTCTTGGTAGCCATCCACAGTAAGAATTTGCAGCTCATGGACCATCTCCTTCAAGTTATATTTTGACGGACATCGAGCAAGTCATGCACGCTATGACTTTCAATGTTCTCGACGACAACTAGTACATGGATACAGGGGCGACCTCTCACATGACGGTATCTCAAAGTACTCTCTCATCTTATTTTAATATGAGCAGTAATAAAATATTGTGGTTGGCAGTGGATAAGAAATTCCAATTCATGGTATTGAGAAATCAGACCTTCCCCCCTCACCCACCTTTACACTTAAATAATGTCTTACGTGTACCCAAACTTATTAAAAACTTGATATATGTGCGTCGTTTCACCACTGACAATAATATTTCTGTTGATTTTGATCCGTTTGGGTTTTCTGTGAAGGACTTTCGAACGGGGATGCCACTAATGAGATGTAATAGCACTGGAGATTTGTATCCCATCACCGCCACCGCCAACAACTAAGCCACATCTCCATCAACGTTTGCTGCTCTCTCTCCCACTTTATGGCATAATCGCTTGAGACACCTGGGAGTACCGATATTAAACTCCCTTAGAAAAAATAAGTTTATTAATTGTAATTTGTAAACAATCGTTGGGATCCCATGTTTGTCAGTCTTGTATTTTTAGGAAGCATGTTAAATTACATTTTCTTTATCTACGTCAAACACTATCATGCCATTTGATATCATGCATAATGACTTATGGACATCCTCAGTTTTAAGTTCGGTAGGTCATAAGTATTATATGCTTATTTTGGATGATTACTCCAATTTTCTATGGACATTATCCATTGGAAAAAAATCGCAGGTTCACACTATTTTCAACCAATTTAGTACTTTCATCCAAACACAATTTGAGAAGTCTATTAAATGCTTTCAATATGACAATGAGAGGGAATTCATAAATGATCAATTTAAGGAATTTTGTCACAAAAAAGGTATGGAATTTCGTCTCTCTTTTTCGCACACTTCTCCTCAAAATGGGAAAGCCGAACGCAAAATATGAGCAATAAATAATTTAATTCGAACACTTCTTGCTCATTCGTCCATACTACCATCATTTTTGTCATCATGCTTTTCAAATGACCACATACCTCATAAACATTCTCCCTAGCAAGTTACTGTCAAATTTTTCACCCACACATATTATTTGTCATCGTGTTCATTCCTACACACATTTGAGGGTTTTCAGGTGTTTATGTTATCATCTCTTCCCATCAACAACAATAAATAAACTTCAAGCCTGTTCCACTCTATATGTATTTTTAAGATACCCACAAAATCATCGGGGCTATAAGTGTTATGATATGTCTAGTGGAAAAATTGTCATCTCTCGTCATGTTATTTTCGATGAGGCCAAATTTCCATTTGCCAACATACACACGCCTTCCCTGCCCTCGTATGATTTGTTGGACACTGGGCTACACCCCCTATTGCGATATCATTTAAATAACCCATATTGTCATGCCCAAATGAGGGAGCCCACTGCTCCCTCTCCCTCTCCGTTGGACCAGTTAAATGGCCGAAATGGGCCAGCCCAAATGAGGAAGCCCACTGCTCCCTTTCCCCTCTCCATCGAACTAGTTAAATGGATTAAATGGTCCAGCCCAAATAAGGGAGCCCACTGCTTCCTCTCCCTCTTAATCGGTCCGGATAACAAACCCATTATTTCACTAACCGACGGAGCCCACTGCCCCCTCTCCCGCGGCCCAGCCAGCCCACAACACCCTGATGACCCCATTGCCCCAACAATCCACTTCGGCCCCAACTCGATCCATCAAAACCCGTGCCATGCATGAGATTTTTTGGCCTAAGCGTCATTTTAATCTGACATCCCCTGTCCAACCATCCCCGATTCCCATAATCCAAAAGCTGCCCTATCGGACCAGAATTGGAAGGCTGCCATGTTAGATGAAATTGATGCTCTTATTAAAAATAAGACGTGGGAGTTGGTGCCCTGTCCGTCTAATGTAAACATAATATGTTATATGTGGATTTTTTGTCATAAAAAAATTCTGATGGTTCATTTGAGAGGCACAAAAACCGATCTTGTTGGTGATGGCAGGTCTTAGAAGGTTGAAGTGGATTTTGATGAAACTTTTAGCCCAGTTGTTAAACCAGCGACTATCCGGAGAGTTCTCACTTTGGCTCTATCAAAATCGTGGTCCATCTATCAGTTGGACGTAAAGAATACATTCCTCCACGGTCACCTACATGAAACAATTTACATGCACAAGCCTTTGGAATTTCGAGATCCTATTCATCCTGATTATGCTTGTTGAAGAAATCTTTATATAGTCTCAAACAGCCCCCCCGGGCATGATATAACAGGTTTGATGGGTTTGTTTCCACACTGAGTTTCTCACATAGCAAATCTGATCAGTTTTTGTTCATTTATAAGAAAGGGAATGACATGGAATACATTCTTCTCTATGTTGATGACATTATCCTCACAACATCATCTGATTCTCTTCGCCAGTCTATTATGTCTCTTCTTGCTTCGAAATTTGCTATGAAGGATTTGGGTCCTTTGAACTATTTTTAGGTCATTGCTGTAACTCAACATGCATGTGATCTATTTTTTTGTCAAAGAAAATATATCGAGGAGATAATCGAAAGAGCCGACATGTCTTCATGCAAGCCGTCACCTACGCCGGTGGATACCAAGGCTAAATTAAGTAACTCTTCAAGGTCTCCATACGACGATCCGACACATTACCATAATTTAACAGGGGCATTGCAATATCTCACCTTTACGAGACTTGATATCTTATATGCTGTTCAACAGGTCTATTTACATATGCATGACTAGAGATGACAATGGATCCTGGACCCGGTCCGGATCCGGTGGATCCAGATCCGTTTTATAGGATATGGATCTTCAAAATTTGGACCCGACGGATCCGGATCGGACCCGGATCCATTTCTGACGGACCGGATCTGGATCTGGATCTTGCATTTGAGATCCGTATCCGGTCCAGATCCGACCCGTGGATCCGTTTTTATTAAATATATTCATAACCTAGAATGTAATTTTATAAGTATTTTCTTAAAATTGCTAAGCACATCCTTGTAAGTTTAATTCTCAAAACAAGTTTAATTTATCTCAGCGTTAACTCAAAAACCAAAAAATAAAGAGGTAACTTCAATAATAAAATCAATGTTATATTAGTGAATGACTAACATCTCCATAGACAAGTAGTTAAAATTTTATTTACTTCATTTGTAAAGATTCCAAACACATGCAAGTTCTGCATTGTGGAAATACTAGTCAACATTTTTCACAACTATTGTCATTGTCCAACATTTTCAATTAATAGCTCACAATCAAAATGAGACATAGAACAAAATATCTCATATGGACAATTCAAAATTGGAACACATTAAACTGTTAGCTAAGCAAAAATCGTTTGTCAGTTGAAAAAAAAAATTCTTAGCAATGTTACATTTTTAGCAAGGCAAATTTTTTTACATGTGGATCCAGATCCGATCCGTGGACCCGGCGGATCCGATGGATCCGGATCTGGATTCAGGTATGAAAAACGGATCTGGATCTGGATCTAGTAGGATCCGGTCCAGATCCGATCCGTTGCCATCCCTATGCATGACCCGAAGGAGGAACAAATGGGTGCTCTCAAATAAATTTTGCGGTATATTAAGGGTACTCTTGATTTTGGATTACATCTATATAAGTCAATCATTTATGACCTCACGTTTTATACCGATGCTGATTGGGGTGGATGCCCACATACCAGACGCTCCACCTCTGGTTATTGTGTATTTCTCGGAGACAATTTAATCTCGTGGTCGTCAAAGCGCCAACCCACGCTATCTCGATCTAGTGCTGAAGCCGCATATAGAGGGATAACTAATGTTGTCTCTGAATCATGTTGGCTCCGTAATCTTATATTGGAGCTCCATTGTCCAATAAAAAAGGTAACCATAGTTTATTGTGATAACGTGAGTGCGATATATCTGTCAGAGAACCCCGTACAATATCAACGCACAAAACATATAGAGATGGACATTTTATTTGGTGAAAAGGTTGTACGTGGACAAGTCCGTGTTCTCCATGTACCGTCTTGCTACCAGATTGCCAATATATTTACAAAAGGTCTTCCGCAGATACTCTTTGATGATTTCAGTGGCAGTCTCAGCGTACGAGAACCTCCTGCTAAGACTGTGGGGGAATGATAATTATTTCCATAATCAAAGTAAATATTTTATATTTAGGTTGTAAATATTCTTAATATATTCTACCATAATTATAGCATAAATTATGTCTTGTAAACATGTATATAATACTGTATTCAAGGAATAAAATGATCACGAAAAATATTTCTTTCGAGTTTGATGTAATTTCCCCTAGCTATCTTTGCCTTTTTTGTTGTGTTGGTGTGTAATTTTAGTTGGTAATTATGATTTTTTATTTCTTAGAAAGTTATCATTCTTTTTTAAACGCACAAAAAAATGATATCACTTAAATTAAAGCGAAAGGAATAATTATTTAAAAGTCTATAAACATGTGATTCATCAAGGCTTCAGGATGATGTGATAAAACCTTTTTAATTAGGAGTATAATATAATAAAATACAATAAGAGGGAGTCAGGGTACGACCAATGGTATTTGACTATTTTCTTAAGTATCATTATTTTATTGTTAACCTGATCGTTCGCCTGTTTTCTTTGAACAATTTGTTCTTAGATTGTTTCCATTACTTCGCTTTCATTTTTCTGACGGCAGGGAGTGGTTGATAAAAGTGCCCAAAAAATAAAGCAGCAGAAAAGTACTACAAGTACACTACTCTCCCTTCCGCTATCATCAACCAAACATAGCTGTTTAAGTTTAGGTTCCTTCAGTAAGAGACTAAAATTTGAATGGAAAAAATAGAGTAGGGTTTTTTTACTCTTAAGATTATGATTAAGATATGTCGATCTGTTTCAAGGAAAAACATTAATATTTTCAGAAATTAATCTAATTTGTTATATTGGACGTGTCTTTTAAACTTTGAATTGTTTGTATCTGTTGTAATATTCTGTTAATAGAAATGGATTAGTTCACAAATACACTTGATTTCGTATGACCGTGCGAAGCATGAATAACAGATAATTTGAAACACAAGAAATAGCTAATATTGGAATGACTTTTCATTCATTTATGAATCTTAAATTCTTTCATAAAGAAGAAAAAGACATGTTATGTGTGCAGTAAGTGATACGACAAAACCGACAAAATGCATGGCTATTCCACTAAAAATGTTGGTCTAATTGGTCCAAAAAAAAAACCAAAGACTCGTACTAGTAATTAATAATTATTATTCGGCGGCCTTACGTTTACGTTTACTTGTACCAAATCCTGAAATAGAAAAAATATCACTCCTTCTCCTTTCCTATTTCCTTTCCATCTAGAACAAATGCGGATGGCTTTACCCATCTAGTCATATTTCATTTATTATTCAGAAAATGATAAAAATATCCTTAAATCATGTGAAATTAAATAAAAATATTCCTCATTAGTAATATAATTTAATTTAAAAATATTCTTATAGTTACTTAATTGAGTCAAAAAACTATTTTTTAAATATTTATATACATTCTTTTTCTAATAAAATAATAACATTTTTAAAGATCGAATAAAAGAAAAGAAACAAGTGATGGGTTCTTTAAAAATAATTTTTTTATTAGAAAAAGAACGTGTTTAAAAAGAAAAGAAATAATGTGTATTAGAAAAAGGACATCTTTGACCCAATAAAGTAACTATAGGGGTATTTTAGGACTAAACTATTAACGGATGACATTTTTATTTAATTTCATATAGTTTAAAAGTATTTTTAACCTTCTCTGTTTATTATTTACAAATTATTCCTGCAACAACTACTCTTTTTTAAGAAGAAGAAAAATACTCTTTCATATCGGTAATGAAAGTTGTTACTTGTTCCTGGTAGATACAATTAGAATTGCAATGTTTAGGCTGCACCAAGATTTATACCTTACTATCAGAAAATTGAGTTTTTCTGACAGCTAAAACAATCACAAACTAGTCAAAAATTGATAATTTCTATTACTTTTTGACTATTTTAGCGTAGTGGGAATATAGAACATCGGAAAAAGACTTCCGACTATTTCGACTACCTTAATTGAACAGTTTAAATATTGATACAGACCAAAAGAATGACTGACTTTTCCGACCATTGTAGTGGGAAATTAAATAATTAATTAATATTTAAAATTTTGACCACTATCCTACTATATATATATATATATATATATATATATATATATTTGAATTTTTTAAATTAAAATTAAACTACAATAAGTCAAAAATATGTGTATTGCTATTTTATTAGCTACACCACTTGCCCAATATCAAAACCAACAATCGGAAACTGACACAAGAAAGCATCAATTCCAACTAATCAAATCTCATACTTATAATTCAATAAATAACTAAAGCGTTAAACAATCAAATACAATCTAAATATTTAAACCCGTTCTATCAAAGTCTAAAAACTCAAACACGATTTAAATCAAATCTAAGTATTCAACTATCATTTAAAACAAGTCTAAATGACTATCAAAATGTAGTTTATACTTTACAATAAAGTCTAAATATCCCAACCCCAACGATAACAAACAACCACAATAGTCTACTCTTCATCAGATTCAGTCATATGCTGCACTTTACAAAGCTAGCTTCGACTGTTTTTCACCGTCGTGTCAGCTCTGCTATATGTTTATAACAGTCAGGATTAATCAAAGTTAATAATATGTTAGCCGTGTGTTTTTAATATATCATCTTGGATGTTGTAATTTTATTTTAATACTATGAAGATTTGTTCTATCCCATAAATGTCTACGTACATCCTACCCTACTCAGACCCATTTTGTGGAATACACTTGATATGTAGTTGTTATTGTAATAATATGAAGATTTGAGTAGTTTAGTTGAAAGTTCTAAAATATTTTTTTTAAAAATAAATAATTTTTTTAATTATATAAAGTTTGTACTTTTTACGATAAATTTTGTAATTTTTCTGTCCCCCATCAACCTATTATTTCCCGAGCTGCGGTCTGACTCGGACCTCTTTTTAATCATACAAATATATTCCATATTCCTAACTATTTAAATTTAAACCACCGACGTCTGTCTCCATGCGGTGAGATAAGTGCTTCTTTCTTTGTACTCTTTTATCTTAACACCTATATTCCACTATAATCAAACTCTGCAAGATCTTCATCTCTTAGTCTTAATGAACTTAACGATGAAGCTCTTTCTAAATCAGTAAAATTGAATCTCCTCATTTTAGTTATGTGGAGGAAGTTTGCTGCATTAGCGGAATAAACACTTTTCAAATTTTTGAGAAACGAGGATTACTGATATAATTTTCTAAGGGGTTGAGCCGATCTCAATCAAACCTTTTAGAGGCTTAGGGTTAGAAATTTTCGGGGTTGAATTAAGGAGATTCTTATGGGTGATTGGACTGACCCCTTACCGTTTACCAAGTGACATGGGAGACTTAAGGGCTCAGGCTAAGGGGATTTGCAATTTTTTAAATCTATGTTTATACATCATTCATTTACAATACTCCTCAATAAGTTCTCACAAGAATAAAAAAACACCTTTTGACAAAATAAAAATTTATCCAACTCAGTTAATTAGTACAATTCCAAAATTATAATAATACACTGGCCATCATATTTCCCTAATTTTTTTTTTCAGCACAAAAAACTTGGACAGCTAGTTAGTAAGTTCTTTACACACCCCTTGAGACATGATTTGTTTGCTAACTAGCTTATAATTTTTGGGAACACAAAGAAAGATCAACAAAATATTCATGATAGAGGACCGATGGCACAAAAAAAGTGGGAAAATAACCAAATGGCTGGGACTATATAATCTCAAGAGATCCTCGCCCTTGAAAAATAGAGAACAAAAAACTGCTAAAAACTTATCTTATATTTAATCTTAAAGACACCAAGGTATTTTCAGTTACATTTTCAAGTTCTCTATTTAGTATCTATACTACATAAAATGTGAAACAACATATTTTAGTATCCGGCTTTCTTATTAACTCACTAAGAAAAAAAGTGTGTTGATAGTCGATTACACCTTATGTAATTTTTAATTTTCTTTCACCCTTCTATTTTGAAGAATCAAGTTGTCAATTCAAAACAGTGCAACTAATCAACAACATTTGGTTTTAGAAAATTTCATGGATGGTTATTTCAAAAAGATTGATTAAAAAAAGGGTTTTATTAACGTTTGAGCAAAGACGTGCCCCTACTTTGGCAACTATCAATTTTTTCCGATTCCTCAAAAAATATTTGCAATACAATTTGAATTTGATTTTGACAATATCTAAAAATATTAGCTTGCAGTTCCCTCCATTCCCGTTCCCCGGACCAGAACCATTCCCTCCGTTCCCGTTCCATAAAAGAAGGATCCTCTTAATTCCTGATGCGATACATAGACGAATCATTGGAATAAGAGAATAATAATGAGGAAAAAGAAAATTCGGAGATAATGGACAGTAGAGAAAGGTTGGCGAGGATTGAATCTGAAGTTGTATGTATATCGTAAACATTTACCTAAAGGGCACAAACCCTGCGGAGAGAGAGAAAAACGGAAAGAGAAGCGAAGAAGTCCTTACCGCGCCTTACGCCGGCGACGGTACTCGAAATGCAAGAAAGAGAAGAAGACAACTTTGAGTCTTCTAGAATGCAAGAATTATTAGAAGGCCTTGATTTGCATGAAGTAGAAGTAAAACAAGACCTTAGTATCCTATCATCATTGGGTTGCCAAGACAAGAAAGCGTGGGGGAGTTGCCAATACAAGAAAGGGCAGCTTCCATTTTTGAAGAAATGAAGATTGTTGGCTCCAGAGGTAAAGAGGAGGTGAGAAAGCTTTTAGAGAAATATCCTCAACTAGGTTCCACTAGAGATGACAATAGAACTTATCCCATTGAGTCTGCCATCTCTAGTGGTAGAGACGATATTGTCAGCTTATTGATTGACAAATGCCTAGATTCTCTCTACCATACTTCTGATAAGGATGAATGTCTACTTTATTTGGCCATTCGTTTCAACAAATTTGGGTGTTTATGTGTCGATAGAATAATTTTCCTTAGGGATTCCTTTCATTATTCACAATATATATAGTTGTGCAGAGGTTGATTCCTAATACAGTAAGAATCCTAACTTACCTTAAATGATTGATTCCTAATACAATAAGAATCCTAAGTTACCTTAAATATACATCTATCATAATTAAAAAATATACTATGCAACGAGCTTCACAGTCGAAATGACCAACACCTGCTCAACATAGTCTTTGAGGACGGGGAGTCTTACAGAGACATCGCCGTTCAACATGGGTTTCTTGAGGTTAATTTCTTCCAACCCCATTTCAGTTAACTTTTAAATTTACTTAAATATATTAGTGACCCAATTTGGAGAATTAGTACAAGCTTGTTGAAGTTGGCTTACAAGTTAGAATTATCTGGAATCTTTATCAACTGTGAGGTACACACGCGATTGCCCTTCCGATTGCATGCTCTATTCTTCAATGTATTTCTCCTTCGGAAAGCTAAGAAATCCGGCAGAGGTTCGAGAAAGTACTTGATTCTAAGTCTCTAAGGCTTAGAATGATTTTCAGAAATTGGTGTATGAATGATGAGGTGAATGCCTCTATTTATAATTGAAAAATAGGTCAAAACCGAATTAGGGTTTGACCTTGGGCCTGGCCCAAAATTTGAGGCAGAGGCACCGCGACCCTAGGGTATGGCCGCGGCGGCGCTCGACATGCGCCTGCACTGCGTCGCGACCCTAGGGTATGGGCACCGCGGCGCTCGACGTGCTCCTGCTGTCTCGATTTATTTTTCATGCATTCTTAATTAAATCCAAAATCCAATTTTGACTTAATTAAAATAATCACTATTCATTTAAATATCTGGATTTCAAATCGAACATTTAATTACTCTCTCAATACATCCTTAGATCGAAACGGACAATCGACATAGTGTGACCATACATGCCTTCTCATATCGACATTAATCAAATCAAGGTCTACACGAAACTCCTAGACGGCGCCGGAAGGCGAACTAAATATGTGAAGTACGTTTACACGAATCCAGTAAATTTAACCTTTATGTGGTAAGATAAAATCCTTTCATTCACGACACACCCGATCAAGCTTAGGATTTGTCAAGTGTCTATCAAAATGGCTTAATCATTGTATCTCATCTATATTAGTTGACGACTAGACCATATTCTAAATATGTCTATTGTGTTGGCCAACGACTTAGTCAACCTATTATCACTGAGAATCTGAGTGTTATCTCGAATATACATTCGAAGAATGAATCCTAATCTTGGCTCAACTACCACCTTCAATCCACATCGCAATGTACCCAATACAAGCCGTATCTCAACCTATAAGGCATTTGAGCTTAGGACGGGATCAAAGTACATTACTTTGTAGACAAGGTGCGTATTGACATCAAGTCTAAGGACTTCTATCTCTCACATGCGGATCATATTTTAGACAAGTATAACAAATATTATATCAGCAGGGTATACCAATACTTCCAAAGTATCCATGTGTCCATCACGAGTAGCCATTACTCGTAGCAGGTAAGACATACTACATCCTCTAAGGATGCGATGCAGACCACATGTCGACTTATCACATTTCATCGATATCCCATTCTCGATGATCATTAGTCGAGGCTATTTTAAGAGTTACGATCTATCATGAATATCTCACTCTATTAATGACAACGTAAGCTCAATGGATGCACATTAATGAATAATTACAAACAATCAAATAATAATTCAATAATTGTAAATGCCAAAATATTAATCTCCATTAATAATAATATGAATGTGTATAAAATACATTTGTCCTAATACAGATTGTTTCTAGGACATAAATATACTTTCAATCTCCCACTTGTCCTAGAGCCAATCTCTAACATATCTAATGCCCATATTCTCAAAATGACCATTATGTTTGACTAAGCTTAATGGTTTAGTGAATGGGTCTGCTAGATTATCGTCTGTGGGAACATAGTCTAATATAATCTTTTCAGTCTCCACCATCTCCCTGAGTATGTGGTACTTCCGTGGTACATGCTTATTTCTGTTGGTTGATCTTGGTTCCTTAGCTTGCGCAATCGCACCAGTGTTGTCACAATAAACCGTTATTGGACAAGTGGCATTTGGAACAACCCCTAGTTCCTTCACGAACTCAGATATCGCGACAACTTCTTTACAAGCTTTCGATCCAGCAATGTACTCAGTTTCTGTTGTCGAATCAGCAATTGTAGCTTGTTTGGAACTTTTCTAGCTTACTGTTCCACCATTGAAAATGAATGTGTAACCTGATTGAGATTTGTAGTCATCAACATCTCTCTAGAAGCTAGCATCAGTGTACCCAGTACATACCAGCTTTTCTTGTCCACTATAGACTAAGAAATATTCTTTAGTTCGTCTAAGATACTTAAGAATACTGTTGACTGCCTTCCAGTGTTTTTCCCCAGGATTCTGCTGGAACTTGCAAGTCATACTAATTGCAAAGGCCACATCTGGCCTAGTACAGGTCATGACATACATGATCGATCCTATAGCCGAAGCATATGGGGTCCTTTTCATGCGTTCAAGTTCCATAGTATTAGAAGGACTATCCTTCTTAGATAACTTGATGCCTTCTCCCATAGGTAGACCGCCTTTCTTGGAATTTCCAATAGAAAAACGTCTAAGCACTTTGTCTATGTAGACTGACTATGACAGCCCCAATAATCTGTTAGGTCTATCTCTATAGATCCTAATCCCAAAATGTAGCAGACTTCACCTAAATCCTTCATCATGAAGGTACTGGACAACCACTTTTTGACTGACTGCAGGAGAGTCTTATTGTCTCCCATTATTAATATGTCATCTACATATATGATAATGAAGGCAATACTCCCATCCTTGCGTTTACTATAAACACATGGATCCTCTTTGCTTCTGACTAAATCAAATGACTTGACAGCCTTGTCGAAGAAAATGTTCCAACTCCTCGAAGCTTGCTTAAGCCCATAAATGGACTTTTGTAGCTTGCAACAACATTTAGTTTGGACTCAATTAAAAAACCCTCAGGTTATTTCATATACACCTCCTCAACTAGATTACCATTGAGGAAAGCAGTCTTGACGTCCATCTGCCAAATGTCATAGTTATAATATGCAGCTATTGCAAGCAAAATCCGAATGGACTTAATCTTAGCAACATGTGAAAAGGTTTCATCATAATCGACCCCAGGCCGTTGATTATAACCTTTAGCCACCAATCTTGCTTTATAAGTCTGTACTTTGCCATATGCATCAATCTTCTTCTTGAAGACCCATTTGCATCCTATGGGTCTAACCCCTGTTGGCAAATCAACGAAGTTCCAAACTTGATTTATGTATATCGAGTCCATCTCAGATTTTATGGCTTCTTGCCATCTCTGCGAATCAATGTCTAACATAGCTTCGCTATAGGTTGTAGGTTCATCATCATCAAGAATATCTATCTCATTGTGTGTTTCAACAAGGAGATTAAGTCTTTCAAGCAGACGATGAGTCCTAGTGGTCCTACAGAGTTGAGTATTCTGCGTTTCAGTGTTTGTTGCATTCTGATTGTGAGAAGGTCTTTGTGTGTTGGACAATCCATCATCTTGAGAGCTTTTAGGAATGTCATTTCCATGTATTTCCTGAATGGGATGATGTACAACTATTGTATCATCTTCCATTGGTTGTGTATGAGAGTCTTGCACTTCTGCACTATCTCTCACAGCACTCCCACTAGCTGAAGGGCGTACTCTAAGTACCCAATCTTCACCAGATACTCCCACTGAATCCTTGTTTAGGTATTTCGACAAGGGTTCATTTTCTGTGTTATCTTGTGGTTCTTGAATTTCTTCAAGTTCTATCTCTGTGCATCTATGTTCCTTGTAGACATATTCTTCTTCAAGGAAAGTTGCGTTCCTGGAAATAATGACCTTATGTTCTCCAGGAAGATAGAAGTAGTATCCCTTAGTTTCCTTTGGATACCCCACGAAGTAACATTTCTCACTTTTAGATTCCAACTTGTCAGTGAGCATCTTCTTAACATATGCAGGGTAGCCCCAGGGTCTCATATGTTTAAGAGTTGGCTTCTTGCCACACCATATCTGATAGGGTGTCTTTTCTACTGACTTGAAGGGAACCCTGTTCAGAATATATATAGAGGTTTGTATAGCATATCCCCAAAGTTATGTCGGTAGAGCTGATGAGCTCATCATGGATTGAACCATATCCAATAAGGTTCGGTTTCTCCTTTCGGCAACACCATTCATCTGTGGCGTTCCTGGAGGTGTCCATTATGATTGGACTCCATGCAACTTTAAGTAATCTAGAAAATCCTTGCTCAAGTACTCACCTCCTCGATCCGATTGAAGGGTCTTAATACTTGTTGCAATTTGCTTCTTTACTTCCAACTTGTACTCCTTGAACTTCTCAAAAGCCTCGGATTTGTGTATCATAAGATACACATACCCATACCCATACCTTGTGAAGTCGTCAGTAAAAGTGATGAAGTATGAGAAACCTCCTTTAGCTTGAGTTGAGAATGGCCCATATACATCAGTATGGACCAACTCAAGCACCTCCTTGGCTCGCACACCTTTCCCAGAAAGTGGTTTATTGGTCATCTTTCTTCTCAAGCAAGATTCACAGTTACCATAAGACTCCAAGTCAAATGGTTCGAGGTAGTATAACTTCCTCAATCTTGCTATCCTTAATTCATTGATATGACCAAGTCTGCAGTGCCATAGGTAGGTAGAGTTTCTATTACTTGTCTTGGCTAATTTATTTTGTACATTGAATATCTCTCGACTACAATTCAGTGTATATAATCCATCCACAAGAGGAGCAATTCCATATATAATATTATTAAAAGACAGTACGTGACTGCCATTATAAATATACGAGGAAAAACCCTCCATGTCCAACACTGGGATATAAATAATATTCCTCGTTAACGAGGGAACATAAAAACAATCATTCAACACTAAATAATAGTCGGAAGGTAAATTTAATCTATAAGTCCCTACGCGCTCAACATCCACTCGTGTTCCATTTCCAACGCGTAGGTCTACCTCTCTCGGTCCAACCTTCCTGCTATCAGTTAGCCCCTGCACATTTGTATAAATGTGTGAGCCACAAGCGGTATCCAATACCCAGGAATAAGAGTTATTTATAGACATATTTATTTCAATGACGTACATACCTTGTCCATCAAAGGCAGGAGCACCTGGTGCTTTTCCTCCTCCTGGTGCTGTGCAGTCCTTTTTCCAATGTCCCTTCCTATGGCAGTTGATGCATTCATCCTTAGCCGCGTTCACCTTCTTCTTCACACCTCCCTTGTGATTCATAGCTGAGGGCGTAGTGATTGGTTTGCCCTTCTTCTTCTGCCATTCCTTGCCTTTCGGTTTGGGTCGGTTAAAAGAGTTCACCATGAGCACAATTTTGCCTTTGGAAGTGGAGGACTCAAAGGTATTGAGCATGTTGTGCAGCTCCGGCAGAGTCGCCTTCGTTCCATTCATGTTGAAATTCACTATGAAGTTCTCAAAGGAACGAGGGAGAGAGTTCAGGATGAGTGTGGTAGCGACATTCTTTTCAAGATTTGTTCCAATTGAAGCAAGCCTCTCTATCAGCCCTATCATCTTTAGCACATGCTGCGAGACCGTGCCCCCTTCATTGATCTTACACTTGAAGAGTTCTATTAGCAACTCATATTCCATCGTCTGGGATTGAGAGTCATAGAGACTCTTCAAGTGTTCGAGCATCTCATTGGGACCCATGTTCTCATGCTGTCTCTGAAGTTCCAGAGACATGGAAGACAGCATTACGCATTGCACCGAAGTGGCGTCATCTAGATGTTTATGGTAAGCATCTTTATCAAAAGAGGCATATTCTTCAGAATCTGTCGCATGGACTGTTGGGTACACCCTGTCCAACACGTATTTTATTTTCTCTTGTCTCAATACTATTCGCAAATTCCTTAGCCAGTCAAGGTAGTTCGGTCTAGTAAGTTTATTCATCTCAATCAACATTTTCAACGATAAGCTCGACATCTTTAATAATCTGAAGAATTAGATAGACCGGAAATCAAATTCAAAATCTATTTCCTATTATACACATTCATTTAGGCTAATCAACAAGGCCTTTTATTTAATTAGCTCCCACTATTTTAACATACTTCTACGACCCCATGGTAGAATACATACCTATATTAATTGAGGTCATAATGGGCCAAGATCCAAGCATATACTATCTCCGCGTTTGCTTTGGCTGATAACTTCAACAACATAACTTGGTAGGTTCTAAATCAATTGCAAAACTTATTCGCAACTCTTGGTTGATCAAATTATACATTTAATCTCGCGTCCTTAGATTAGTCTGACACTTTGGCGCTAAGATTTGTCTAAGCAAGTCAACCCCATTACACGACTGCGTTTATGTATCTAAGCAAATTTATCCTTTGTGAGCAAACACTTTGGTGTAAATACCCACAAAACGTTATCATTCACCTTTACATTAAAACACATCTATGAAAGAGTCTGGGTCCTCGTAGACTTAGAGCAAATGATTTGGCATAAATACTCGTATCACCGAAAAGGATTTTGCACTCTAACAATTATAATGGACGACACATTTTAATATAGACTTGTATTTAAAATTTGGGGAACATTTTAAAATCAGGGTTCTAACCAAGATCAACTCTTTTACGCCATATCCAATGTGACATTTTAACATCATGCAAACTAAAGACACATATAGTTTGGGAACCGTCAACCCAATATGCATGATATAAGATGGTTTAATCAAACACTGGGCGCCGCCTGCCCAGGCAGTTATAGCGAACACTGTTCTAGAAATGTAAATGACAATCATTTTGACATTTAGCACATGAACAGTATACTTATCAAATATTATACTGTATAATAATAATGTTGGGTTAAACATTCTGAACTCATAATATTTTTTATTTCTAAACAGGTGGGGGCCGCGACCCTAATCATTAGCGCCGGGACGCCACTGAGGCAGTAGCCTTTCGGCTTTTGAAAAATGCATTAGTGCCACGGCGCTCCACCATGGAGCCGCGACGCCCTACCATAGGGTCGCGACGCTCATGTCCTGACAAACATTTCAGTGTTGATTTTTAAAATCGTTCGAGCCTTAAATCCAATTTAGGGATTAAATCACAGGTTCTTTATCATCACCCACCATTATCAATAACGCCCATATCGACCATCATCCGTTCTTACTCGTTCTTAGCCCTGCACCGTGCAATGAGTCAGACAATACACTTTGACTTTGTTCGAGTTAGAGCGGAATGACTTCCTCGAGTTAGCGTACGAGATAATTTAGGGTGATATCAAAAGGTCAACGTTCGTTCAAGACATATAGGATTTCAAGAAACCTCATTTTAATCCAAATTTATGTTTAATCCATAGTATTATTCTATTCAATTATTGATACCACTGTTGGATTTTGTTGGGTACAAAGCACATAAGTAAGGCACATCAGAAGTTTAAAAATTTTGTTTCTTACTTACCCCAACAACATTTCTGGTATGGTTATACAATAATTAAACTTATAAACATAAGGCATACACTTACAAGTTAGAATTATCTGGAATCTTTATCAACTATAAGGTGCACACGCGATTGCTCTTCCGATTGCATGCTCTAATCTTCAATGTATTTCTCCTTCGGAAAGCTAGGAAATCCGGCAGAGGTTCGAGAAAGTACTTGATTCTAAGTCTCTAAGGCTTAGAATGATTTTCAGAAATTGGTGTATGAATGATGAGGTGAATGCTTCTATTTATAATTGAAAAATAGGTCAAAACCGAATTAGGGTTTGACCTTGGGCCTGGCCCAAAATTTGAGGCAGAGGCACCGCGACCCTAGGGTATGGCCGCGGCGGCGCTCGACATGCGCCTGCACTGCGTCGCGACCCTAGGGTATGGGCGCCGCGACGCTCGACGTGCTCCTGCTGTCTCGATTTATTTTTCATGCATTCTTAATTAAATCCAAAATCCAATTTTGACTTAATTAAAATAATCATTATTCATTTAAATATCTGGATTTCAAATCAAACATTTAATTACTCTCTCAATACATCCTTAGATCGAAATGGACAATCGACATAGTGTGACCATACATGCCTTCTCATATCGACATTAATCAAATCAAGGTCTACACGAAACTCCTAGACGGCGCCGGAAGGCGAACTAAATATGTGAAGTACGTTTACACGAATCCAGTAAATTTAACCTTTATGTGATAAGATAAAATCCTTTCATTCACGACACACCCGATCAAGCTTAGGCTTTGTCAAGTGTCTATCAAAATGGCTTAATCATTGTATCTCATCTATATTAGTTGACGACTAGACCATATTCTAAATATGTCTATTGTGTTGGCCAACGACTTTGTCAACCTATTATCACTGAGAATCTGAGTGTTATCTCGAATATACATTCGAAGAATGAATCCTAATCTTGGCTCAACTACCACCTTCAATCCACATCGCAATGTACCCAATACAAGCCGTATCTCAACCTATAAGGCATTTGAGCTTAGGACGGGATCAAAGTACATTACTTTGTAGACAAGGTGCGTATTGACATCAAGTCTAAAGACTTCTATCTCCCACATGCGGATCATATTTTAGACAAGTATAACAAATATTATATCAGCAGGGTATACCAATACTTCCAAAGTATCCTTGTGTCCATCACGAGTAGCCATTACTCGTAGCAGGTAAGACATACTACATCCTCTAAGGATGCGATGCAGACCACATGTCGACTTATCACATATCATCGATATCCCATTCTCGATGATCATTAGTCGAGGCTATTTTAAGAGTTACGATCTATCATGAATATCTCACTCTATTAATGACAACGTAAGCTCAATGGATGCACATTAATGAATAAATACAAACAATCAAATAATAATTCAATAATTGTAAATGCCAAAATATTAATCTCCATTAATAATAATATGAATGTGTATAAAGTACATTTTTCCTAATATAGATTGTCTCTAGGACATAAATATACTTTCATGGCTTATGTTAAATAGTCGAGTAAAAGCTTAAGAAACGAGTCTTTTGGTGATATGGTTTTGAAATTTTCCTTTTTGTTGTTAACCTACTTGATTTTTTGGCATTGTTTGGTCCATTTTATGATGTTGTTAATATTTGGGAAGTCGAAATTCATATGAAAGTTTGATGTTTTGCCGTTGGATTCTGAACCCCTTTGTTAATTTTCGGATGGAGGAAGTAGTATTGAATATTAAAGTGGGATGTAAAGAATATTAAATAGTGCCTGCATAAATATAAGTATATTGTGAATACTAAGATGCTCAAGTTTTGTAATTTTGAAGGTCAGAGTCAATATATATTAATCCTAGTCCTTTTGTTGTGCTTTACTTTTCCTTCGAGTGTGCGTGTTTTAGCTTCTGTAAAGCTATAATGGTGTACCTGTATATTGGTGTGGCTTATGTTAAAAGCTTAAGAAACGAGTCTTTTGGTGATATGGTTTTGAAATTTTCCTTTTTGTTGTTAACCTACTTGATTTTTTGGCATTGTTCCATATTATGATGTTGTTAATATTGTTGGATATGTAAATCACGTACGGGAATAGTAAATAACTATTACAGTGATCGAAAGGATAAACAACAAAGATTACAACAAGAAGTTGTCAATCTCTTGATCTTGAATTGGAACTCCAAATCTGGATCTTGTATTAAGAAATACAAGAACATGAAGTGACTTGTAGAACCGTTGAGAATCCGAACGGTTAGAGTCCTTTGAGATTCAAGTTCACACCTGAAACACTTAGCAACCAATTAGATAATCACAACACCACCGACTGAGTTGAGAGATGACTCTCTGTCTTTAAGACAAGATTTCCCCCGTATATAGGCTTTACGGAAGTGTGGACAATAGTCTCCCAAGATGAAACAACAAACTATCAAATGTGCAAAGCCTACACAAATGATCCCATCGAAGAACACGAATAATAAAGATTGCTAACAAAAGGATTGCTTATCAGAAAAACTGATCTCTTTGTGGTGTTGTTAACTTGTAAGTATGTTCATATGTTCATCTATAGAATTGAGCCAAAGGCCTCAATTTATAGGTGTGCAAGATGGCCTTTCAAATGCCCATAATGACATCCAATTACCATGTAATGGATGACATTTAACCCCCAAGTAATGCAGCAACATAATGATCTAAGTAATGACAATTATTAGGTGGATTTAATGCCATTGAAACCACCTCAACAACCAAAACTGTTACGACCCAAACCGGAGGGCCACGACGGGCACCCAAGCCCCACCCGCCAGGTACCGCTAATCGTACAACCAACTTCTAATCACAATTGAATACGGACTAAGCCAAAAAATATTATAGAAAATCTTAACCAGAAATCCAATTTTCATATATACATACCCATACCAAGGCCGACAAGGCCACACATGACAACTAACCACAGGTCACCTGTCCACAAGCCTCTAAAGAATGCATGACATCACAAGGATGGGACATGACCCCGCCATACCCATATGCAGATGCAAAAATACTATACCACGACCAGACTACAACTCTGAAACGAATAGAGTGCTCCAACATCAGCTGAACCGGCAACCTACTAACATGAACCGCTACTTTGTTTAACTGAACCTGCGGGCATGAAACGCAGCGTCCCCCGACAAAAGGGACGTCAGTACGATTGATAGTCTGAGTATGTCAGGCATGAATAATATCATAACATGGATATACCAATAACTGAAACTGAAATAACTGACCAACAGTAAATGCCTCTGAGGGCCCTAACACATATGCCTAAATGTCATGCACAATGCGGTATACATATACATCGGCCCCATTGGGCATCCTCCTTACCATAACAGCCTCTGTGGGCATAATATCATATAATGGTTAATGAATGTATGCATGATGCAAATGCGGTATATTAATGTCCACACAAGAATCCTCCCATAACCGCCTCTGTGGGCATCGGGTTATATCATATTGGCCACACATGCATTCATATCGTCTTAGCCACACATGCATCCATTTTGACCACAAAGGCTCGATATGTGGCCTCTTAGGGCTTTTTTGTGATAGTCTGTACCCGCTGCAGGTGGTGTGCGTATATAACGCCTTTCCCTTTTCACATATCCCCTACATATATACAATATTTACCATATAGTAGTGTGCATAGCACAAGTGGTCCAGGGTAATATATGAATGCAATACAAATGAAAATGCATGAATAACAGTAAAACATTTCCTGAATTTATCGGATGACAATAATATCCTTGCCCCTTTGGCTAACACGGTGAATGTCAACACTTTTTCTGTATGCCTCAATAAGGACTTAGGAACATATTTAGACATGCTTTTAGCATAGGAATCAATAACATGAATATTCTTAACTACTAGAAGTAGAATAAATTATGGAGCAATATCACGGTTCTATTTTGTTACATGAAACATGCCAAAAGAGAGAAATAATTTGCCTTAACATACCTCAAATATTGTCCTTTCAATAATTCTTATATTTGAACTTGCTGGAACGTTGCTTCAAGAACATCACTGCCCGATTTCTCCCTTTTTAAATGACACCAAGGCTTAAGAACTTACTGCACTTTCACGATTTTTCTCACTCAAATTCCTAATACTAACATGAATTGCTTCTAAATGGAATAATTGATGAAGTCTCATTTTGGTCTCATTTTTTTTATCATAACCAATTGCTCCTTTAATGAAATGTTCTCCAAAATGAAGTTACACGTTGCTGAATCATTTCTTTGTCTTCAATGAATTCTTCAAACCAAATTATAAATATAATTTTCCCCTAATCATGAAAACCAATTGATTCCCATAATGGTGTCTCCCACCGGCCTATTTATTGGCGGTGGGGAGCACTGGTGGTCGACACATACCCCTTAACATGCACGGTCACTTAATTAATTAAGTGACCAACCTCCGTATAATTTATCAATCACACACATAATTAATTCCGTATTTTCAATTCACTTAAATCCTGATAACTCATAAGACTTTCATATACTCAATGTCAAAATTTTCTAATATGCCACTAGTCCATAACCTCTGTGTGAACGCACCAAATTTATTTCCGCTTTCCGTCGTCATACTTCTTACGTCCAAAATTATTTTGGGGTTTAATCCCTTTTACATACTAATCTCTTTATTAGCATACGTAAATATACCATAAATTCCCCGATGCTCGGGTCTATTTACACATGCCTAGCGATTTTACATACGCTTAGCGATTCAAACCGTGATTCGAAAGTACGGGATGTTACAAAACCTTTGGGATTCCGTCGAGCAGTCACTGCCAATGAAGCGCCACAGCTTTGCCACATTAGAGCCGCGATGCTAATTCGGCCAGAAATTCACGATGCTCACTGCCAATCAGGCGCCGACGCTGCAAAGGGGGCGCCGCGGCCCTTCTCGGCTCCGTGGCCCTTTTCCGACCCGTACCAACTTACACTTCGCACAATCATTCCTTTGTTTACCAACATGGAACACTTTTGTTTAGCAAATAACCATCCATTATTCTATGTCTCAAACATTTCACTTACGTACCAATATCTCTTTCATTAACGAAATTTATGATACTTGGCACTATGATTGCACGTGTGGGGCCCCAATTGTTCGAGTCATAAATAATGGGATAAACGTAATTTCACATTAGTAAATTTCCAACAATCCCCTCTTGAAAGAGATTTTGACGTACACACAAGATGCCTACTTTCAACAATCTTATAGCAAAAAGATATTTCATCAGGAGAGATAGCTTCCGCTTTGAACCTTTCCTAGTTGAATACCATTGGACTTACTAACTGCGTGGTGAACGTGATATCTTGAACCGTCAATGTTTAATGTAAGCCAAGACAAAGGTACCAACACAATACTTCCCCTTTATTCGTTTCTTCTTATTGTTCTGTCCGTTGGGCCGTGGACACACTTGGATTCTTAAGTACGTTCACTTAAGGTGGCATATCCTCGCACTTAAATAGGTGATCTCCTACAAGGTATACTACTATACCCCACTTCACAAGTGTTAGGAATCATTAAAAGTTTCCCCAACCTTAACCTCAACCGTTTGAGGATCGTTAAAGGTTTGGAAGCTTAACCTTTACCCACCATGCAGGTAGCACTTTAATGTCTATCGTGGGAACGACTTTGGATTTATGTTTCTTTACAGAAATCATAATCCGAAGTGCTCTTGCTTCCACCTAAGCGCTCAACTGAACCTTTTGCAGCTTAGTTTTCCCATTGAACCAAATTCTTGAGATCTCCAGTCAATGGTTGGGTTACCACCGCAAAGGTTCGTATTGTTTGGGTTTTAAGGCCATTCCCTTAGACAGACAGAACTCTTGATCTTCAGGAAGTTCCTTAGTTAAAGGGTCCGCTATATCCTTTGATTAATAATCAAGGAAGTGACACCCGTTGTGATCAACTGCCATACGGTCTTATGTTTTTGACAGATCCGACAGATATGTCCAGACGCCGTTGTGGTTGTTGAGACGCTGACGGGGTCCCGCCGCAGCGGACCTTTGACCACTGCAGTGAACGATGGGAAATAAAAAACCCTTTAAGTGTGTGATTAAACCCTTCATTCTCCATTTCGAAAATATCTTCCCAAAGCATCTCTAGGGCAATTTGAAGAGTTTCTTGGTGATTTATTCTTGGGGTAAGCCTCTTTAACTTTGTATTCCTTTAATTACCTTTTCTAGTCTTGAATAATGGAGGAAAAAACTAGTAAACAAGTTGAAGAAGATGAGTTCTAAGTTCTAACTGAATAGTGTTTATTTGATTATTAAGCCTAAATGTGAGATTAATCAAGGGTTTGTCACGACCCAAACCGGAGGGCCATGACGGGCACCCGGACCTTACTTGCCAGGTACCACTAATCATATATTTATCAAGTAACCATAATTAAGTATGGGCCACGAGGGCCGTCACGAGGTAACTTGCTGACACATGGAAATAGTAAACTGGAAAGGTGCTACGTAAACTCTTACAAACAGAAGAACCAAACCTATGCATATATACATACTAAGGCCGACAAGGCCATACACGACTACTACACATAAGACATCTGTCTATAAGCCTCTAAAGAGTATGTGACATTGTAAGATCGGGACAGGGCCCCATTATACCCATATGTATATGCAACAATACCGTACCGAGATTAGACCGCAACTCTGAAATAAGTGGAGTGCTCCAATATCCACTGAATCAGCAACCTACTTATGCGGATCATCGCCTTGCCCACCTGAGCCTGCGTGCATGAAACACAACACCCCCCAAAAGGGACGTCAGTACGACTGATGTACCGAGTATGTCAAGTATGAAGAATAGCATAATAGAGACCTGAAAGTAACATGAGACAAGAAACAACCAACCAGTAGAGAATGCCTCTGAGGGCCATAATATGCCTAAGTGTCATACATGTGTAGAATGCCTCTGAGGGCCATAATATGCCTAAATATTATGCAAAATGCTGGTCATACATATACATATGGGTATATAACACCATCAAGCCTCTGTGGGCATCCCATCATATCATATCGGCCTCTGTGGGCATAATCATCATCATATATATACCAGCTGCAGGTGGTGGTGCATATATAACGCCTTCCCTTTTTCCCATACCCCATACATATATATACTGCATACCATATAGTAGTGTATATAACACCTTTGAGGTCAAAGGTAATACATGAATATAATGTATGAATGATACTAAGATACTCTGAGTTTGTCGGAGTGACGAAATGGCGCTTCACCTTCGATTAACATTATGAATACTAACATATTTTCCATATACCTCAATAAGGAGTTAGGAACATATTTAGACATGCTTTGAACATATGAATGAATAATATGAACATCCTTAATTACTAAGAGTAGAATCCTTTATGAAACAATACCACGTTTACGTTTCGTTACTTGGAACATGCCAAAAGAAAGAAGAATTTGCCTTAACATACCTTCAATAACTATAACGAGTCAATCCTTTCAATAGACGTCTAACCTCAAGTGGGATAAAACCTTAATTGCATATTTGAGGGTTTGGAATTCTTGTTGAAAATCTTGAATTATCCGAAAACCCATGAGAATTGATCGAGAGTTTCCAAGGAAAAATGGACTACAACGTGAGCAACTTCTTCAACTTTTCCAAATGAACTAAAGGGTTGCATGCACTGTTTTAATTCCTTCCAAGTAAAATTCTCTTAAATTGAGATTTTGCTCTTCCCCCAAAGAAAATGAAAAAATGGTGCTGACAACATATTAAGTGAGGCATTTAATACCCTTTGTCATACTAAGCTTGAGTGGGGCAGTGGAGCATTAATTTGTAAATGTTTATCACTTAGTTTACTAATGTACTAATGTATATATATCTAGCAAAGGAAACTGTCACGTGACCATGTTGGGAAAGTTAGAAGGAATTAGTCACTTTGTCTTTATCACAATGTACTAATATGCTCTAGCTGCTCAAACCATCGTCCGAAAGTATGGGGTGTTACATCCTTTCCCTCTTAGAAACATTCATCCTCGAATATTGGGGTGACATATGTAATCCTTGTCACGTAGCTAGAAACACAACCACCGCTTCACGGGCCCATATAATATAACATACATCATTATACCAGACCTCACATGGTCACCAAGCAGTAATTATAATAATCTGAAATAGAACTCACCTTATGCTTCTCTCGGTACCTCGGCGTTGGTCTGAAATAGATAGGGATATTTATGCTTCATCTCCTCTTCCATCTCTCATGTCATTTCTTCTACATTCTTATTCCTCCATAGAACTTTCACGAAGGCTACTCCTTTAGTCCTCAACGTGTGGACTTGTCGATCTAAGATAGCAATAGGAACCTCTTCATATGATAGGTCCTCTGAACTTTTCACATCATTAATCGGTACAATCTGGGAAGCATCCCCAACACACGCTCTTAACATAGAAACATGGAAAATTGGATAAACAAACTCTAACTCTGAAGGCAAGTCCAATTCGTAAGCCACTTGGCCGCTTATTTGAATTATGCAATATGTCCCAATATACCTTGGACTGAGGTTTCCCTTTTTCTGAAACCTTATTTCACCCTTTATAGGAGAAATTTTCAAGAAGACCCAATCATCCACTTGGAACTCTAAGTCCTGCTGTCGCATATCTGAATACAACTTCTGAAGACTCTGAGCGATTAATAGTCGTTCTTAGATAAGCTTCACATTCTCTATAGCTTGGTGCACTACGTCAGACCCAAATAATTCTGATTCACCTACTTCGAACCATCCGATAGGAGATCTAATTTTCTGCCCATACAAAGCTTCATATGGGGCCATTTTGATACTAGCATGATAAATGTTACTGTACGCAAATTCAATAAGGGATAGATGATCATCCCAATTTCCCTTGAAGTCCAATACGCAAGCTCGTAGCATGTCTTCGATCGTTTGAATCGTACGCTCGTCCTGCCCGTCTGTTTGAGGGCGGAAAATTGTGCGAAGATTAACTTGAGTGCCAAAGCCCTTTTTTTTAAAAATAATATCCAGAAATTAGTTGTGAACTACGCACCTTAGTCATATATAATAAAAATAAGCATACCATGAAGGCAGACAATCTCCTTAACTTACAGCTTTGCATAGTCCTTGGCTGTGTAGGTAATTTTGACCGCTAGGAAATGATCTGATTTGGTCAGTCTATCAACAATCACCCAAACAAAATCAAACTTATGATAAGAGCGAGGTAAACCGGTAAGGAAATCGATATTAATCATTTCCCATTTTCATATCGGTATTTCAATGTTCTAAGTCAAACCGCCGGGCTTTTGGTGCTCTATTTTTACTTGATGACAATTAGGACACTGAGCTACAAACTCCGCAATGCTCCTCTTCATGTCGTTTCACCAATACATACCTTTGAAATCATGATACATCTTAGTAGATCCAGGGTGAATGGAATATTATGAGCAGTGGACTTTCGTCATAATCTTGTCTAGTAATCCTGCTACACTGGGCATACACAAATGAACCTTCCACCTGAGGGTCCCTCTCCTATTGTACTCGAAGGTTGCGATTTTCTTTTGTTAAATATCCTTCCCGATCTTATCTAAAAATGGGATCTTCATCATGACGTTCATTTTCTTCCAATATGAGGGATGACCCTGCTGTATTATGAGTCATGAGGCTATCACTATTTGAATCCTCCAATCGGACTCCCACTTAGCTAACTGATGCGTTCCCTAGGTAAACTTCTCTCATTCATCCTTACATTAGTCAAGTCGCTTGTGGGTGAATGAGTCTATTACTAACTTAGCTTTGTTTACTAACTGGTGTGCTGAAAACTCGTATATTTATATTATCTCAATCGTGAACACTTTATGAACAATGTCATTCAAATCTGAAGTTCGCGTATCATCGCAGTTAACTCTCATTCATGGTCTGAAATGAATTTTTTTTTCATACCTTCTCACTACTCGTAATTATAAACAACTTCCTTTCTTTACTTCTTTTGACACTTGTTCACTCATTTTCTTACTTGTCATACTCTTCTTAATTCTAAAATATTCGGGTATACATACATAATCTCAAACATTGCTCCTGATTCCAATCCTTAGCATTACTATCCCTTAAAAGATGAGTTGTTAACTTATTCCCTTATTCAATACGTGGAAGATTCGGAAGAATTTGCATTACATGACATTGGCCTACTATATCCAAACTTGGTCATTATACTTAGATTTAAATTCCTTCACTTGCCTCATGGTTAAGACTTTCTGTCAATGGCGCTTTGGGAAAAGATTTCCTTGATCTCGTTAAGCTGTAAACCTATTACTTTATCTATCTCGTAGAACTTTTGGTCAGTTCAAAAATGCTCATAGATGTCTGTATTTGCCTGACATTTTATCTTCATTATAATGTCATTATCTCTTGACATATATCTTTAATGTCTACCTTATATCCATAGGCATCATTGGCCCCTTTCACCTGTTTAGGTGCTAATCTCGAACTTTACTCTCTGTTACTTCCGTTTACATACTTTCTGAGAGGTATGACTGCATATGTTATGTAACCGATGCTTCGTATATATAGATCCAATTCACGGTGTTACATGATCACATGACTTGTCAAACTTTCTTGTCTTACCATTATTAGATTTCCTATCGACCGAGTGCTCATTCGTCTTACCTTTGTATTTCCATTTCAAGTTGCCTTGGAGGGGGGGTCTCTTATCTCAAAGTATTTCTCATACTATCTTCCTGAACATTAGAGGTTCGTCGCCTTTGGCCGAAGATTTCTCACTATCCCTTCTATACCATTGGTCCTTACGCTGTTCTGGAGTAATCATACCTTTGTGAAACCTGCATAACTATAATCTCACTCACCTTTATCCTTCTTGTCATAATCCTTCATTCTACTCGTCATTAAACGAAAAATATTTTTGCCTTGATACTTGATCATACCATTCCATTCATACTTATTAACTGTTTTTTTTATTTCTTACAACTATTATTTGATTGTTCCATAGTTTCCGTCCTCAATTGCCCTAACAAGCTACTGTTATTCAGAGGTTATTTAGAATTGTAACATACTGCATAATGAAGCCAAATACCTTACCAGTCCAATACCTATATCATGCCTTAGCTTACTAACATTGATACATGTAATTCTTAATAATACGCGGTATGGCCCTTTACGCACGGACGAGAGGCTTTTGTCCCCTTCCAATACCGTGGATAACTCGATCCTCATTTATGACTAGGGATAACTATTCTGAGTACGTTACCTTATGTGATCTTCTTAAATTTACTGATGGTCGCTCTTTAGACGATTCGATTGTGGCAATCCATTCTCGTTAATGATATCCCGGGACAATTTCCAATCTATTCTAGGTAGGACATTATAATTTAGGTCGCACGTACATAACATATTCCCTTATTCTAATCCGCAAGAGTCACTGTAAAACGTGTAGATTTTCATAACCTAATAAACCTTCCCATGATGTCTTCTGCTTTTCATCTATACAATTCATAATCATCGTATCCTTACCTTTGCGCATCCACTTGGAACACTTCGGAATGTTGTGTCCATGGCTGGCATACTAAACCAACCCCCTATACCTTTGAGGCATAATCCGGTATACACTCGACCATACTGACTGCAAGATGGTCGGGGCGGTCTCACTCGACCTTTACAACTTTGACCCTGAGATAATGGCGATCCCTGACTAATAAATTCCCTAGGTTATAAGCTCTTTGACATCTCAAGGGCCTATCTCTATCAGATGCTCTAGGATGAAGTCGTTCCTGGAAGGCAACCAATTGATTCAATACCTGCACCGCTCTCCTTATATCCTTATCAGACGGAGCTGGTGGTAGGACTGATGGTACATGAGCTTCCCTCAACTCCTCTAGTACTACTAGATTCATCGATAACTGGGAAATCAACTATATCCTCTAACCGATTTATCCCAATAGAGAGCATACTACTCATATTTACACACAATCCAACCTCAATCTCACTGCTAATCATAGCCATATTAGAAGAAGGCATTGCTGTAATCATAAATACGATAGGGTTTATAGAGATAATTCTTACAACTCAACTCTATAATATGATTCTAGATCAAGAAGGAAGGTAACCATCATCCTAAATGCCCTGTAGCCTCTTGTCTATAAGTGTGGTGCACAACACACCCATAAACAAGACTCTACTAGACAAGGCTTGTAGACTCCCTAGGACAAACCTGCTCTGATACCAAGTTTGTCACGACCCAAACCAGATGATCATGATGAGCACCCGGACCTTACTTGCCAAGTACCACTAATCATACATTTATCAACTAACCATAATTAAGCATGGGCCACAAGGGCCGTCACGAGGTAACTTGCTGACACATGGAAATAGTAAACTAGAAAGGTGCTACGTAAACTCTTACAAACAAAAGAACCCAACTTATGCATATATACATACTAAGGCCGACAAGGCCATACATGACTACTACGCACATGACATCTGTCTACAAGTCTCTAAAGAGTACGTGACATTGTAAGGTCGGGACAGGGCCCTGCCATGCCCTTATGTATATGAAAAAATACCGTGTCGAGATTAGACCGCAACTCCAAAACAAGTGGAGTGCTCCAATATCTGCTGAATCAGCAACCTACTAATGTGGACCGTCGCCTTGCCCACCTGAGCCTGCGGGCATGAAACGCAGCATCTCCCGACAAAAGGGACGTCAGTACGACTGATGTACCGAGTATGTCAGGCATGAAGAATAGCATAATAGAGACCTGAAAGTAACATGAGACAAGAAACAACCAACTTGTAGAGAATGCCTCTGAGGGCCATAATATGCCTAAGTATTATACATGTGCAGAATGCTTCTGAGGGCCATAATATGCCTAAATGTCATGCACAATGCTGGTTATACATATACATATGCGTATATAACGCCATAAAGTCTCTGTGGGCAACAGTTTGTGAAGGTGCAACAGTTTAACAATGATAGAAAGAAATCTAAATCTAAAGAGCACCAAAACTAAGTCTTCAATCAAAATCTCACTAGATTTCTTCCAAATCTACAAAAATGAAATCAACTAAGAAGAACAAACTCAGATCGTACCAAATTTGATTTCAAACAACTTGAGTCCGTACAATGTTATGCATGCTCGGATTGGGATAATTATGCTAACGAATGTACAAACACTCTTAGAAACATTGATAAGAACCTATGGGTTTCTCTTAGTGATGATGAAGAAGAAGAGGAAGGAGATCGAGAAACTAAAACACAAACGATGTTGGCTACTGTCTTCGAATAATCTCTATCAGATGATGAAGATGTCGTATACAATATTGACTCAGATGTCACGATATTTGATCCAACATCTGCAACGACATCAACATCCTCATCGACATACGAAAGGTATGAATTCTTTAACTATTCTAATGTTAATTGCTTTAGTGGTTCTGTTTCTGTTAGTGAGTATGATTATATGGATCAAGTTGAATGCAAAGATGATATGATTAATGAATTATAAAGTATTTACAAAGTCTTAATTATAGAATCCAAGCAACTTGACAAAAAGGTAAAATATTTAACTCATGAGAATTTAGAATTAACAGGCACGATAACCCGACTTGAGGTTGCACTTACCAAAAAAGATATTAAATTTGGTAAGATTCGTGCAAAATTGGATTTAGCCGAAGCAACCTTCCACAAGCTCAACTCAGGGACTTTGAAATTGAATGAGATACTCAACCTTAGTAATCATTCACATGCAGGAATTGGGTACGAAAACTCACTTAAAACCATATGCTCTAATATCTTTGATAAAAATGAGAAAATACACTTTGTAAAAGAAAAAGGGATGAATAATAGATTCTCATATATGTCAAAGAATATGAAGTTTGTATGGCATCACTGTAACTCCCCTGGACACTTAAAACCATGCTGTTTCAAACTTCAAAATTCTGTCAGAAAATGTTACCTAATTTGTTGTCAAACATTCCGGATAAATATCAAAGCAACATTTCTGAGCCAAAAGGCAAAAAAGATTTTAAGAAAGTTTGGGTTCCTAAAATTGATTTAACTTGTAATGTCTGTATAACTGCATTAAGAACTAACATTTCAGGTTCTTGGTACTTTGATAGTGGATGTTCTCGCCACATGACAAGTACAAAAGGATTTCTAAGGAACTATGAGGGATTCAATGGAGGAAACGTGACTTATGGAGGTGGCAATAAAAGCAAATTAATTGGAAAAAAGATCTTGGATGTTCCTGGATTTCCTGCCTTAAGAAATGTCTTACACGTTGAAGGTTTAATGACTAATTTGATTAGTATTAGTCAACTGTGTGATGACGATTTTGAGGTAAAATTTAATAAGAATGCTTGTAAAGTTACGAATGAAGCAAATATATGTGTCATGACAGGTACAAGAACATGTGACAATTGCTATCTTATTGTAAGACAAGAGACATGCAATAATGCTAAGATCGATGACACAACACTATGGCATTATAAGTTGGGGCATGTCAACTACTGAAATTTTAAAAAATTGGTCTCATATAAAGTTGTTAGAGGCATACCCAAACTTAGCCATAAAGGTAAAACTGTCTGTGAAGATTGTTTGAAAGGTAAACAAACCCGTGTCTCTCATAATGTTGTCCACCGAAATTTATTATATTCTCTTATTTTTTGGATTATATCTGACCATGGAAAAGAATTTGAAAATAGTTCATTCACAATTTTTTGTGAGAAAATGGAATTTTTCATGAGTTTTCTGCCCCCAAAACTTCTCAATAGAATGGGATTGCAGAATGGAAGAATAGGACATTGCAAGAAATGGCTAGAGTAATGCTTAGTTCTAAACACTTGTCAAAATGGTTATCGGCAGAAGCCTTGAATACTGATAATCACATAGTTAATAGAGTCTATATAAGGTCAGGAACAAAGATGTCACCCTGTGAGATTATAAATGGAAAGAAACCAAACTTGCGTTACTTTCATGTTTTTAGTGTATTTGTTATATTTTAAATGACATGGATTATTTGGTAAAATTTGACTCTAAGAGTGACAAAGGAATTTTTATTGGGTATTCACAAAATAGTCATGCTTATCAAGTATACAATATGAGATCCATAACTGCACAAGAGTTTGTAAATGTTATATTTGATGATGTTTCTGATGTTTTAGGAAAAACTATTGAAAATAACATTGTCGATACAGTGAAAAGTTCACAGATTGCAGAAGAATCGGATGTTGCCACAATTATTCCCACACCTGAAGCAACATCCGAAACAACAATAGAGACCACAAAGGCCACAAATGAGGAGTCAAGTGTTGAATTGTTAGACCAAGTTTGAAGGGAACCCTCATAAAGGATTAGGAAGAATCATCCAATGGGCCAAGTGATAGGGGGAGTTTTTGAAGGAATTAAAACAAGAGGGAAATAACCACTCAACTACAGAGAAATGGTAAGATATGTGTGTATGTCAACCATATACCAAGAGGTTAGTCTTTCTTGTTGTATATCTACTTTAGAACCAAATAATATTGTAGAAGCACTTAAAGATAATTTTTGGATTCAAGCAATGCAAGAAGAACTTGAACAATTCTCTCGAAATGTAGTCTGGGACTTAGTTTCACATCCAAATAATATAAATGTAATTGGAACTAAGTGTATTTTAAAAAATAAATCAGACAAATCGGGAACGGTTGTTAAACACAAAGCTCGTCTAGTTGCAAAAGGATATACTCAGGTAGAAGGAATTGATTTCGACGAAACCTTCGCACCTGTAGCAAGAATTGAGTCAATTAGGCTTTTACTTGCCATTGATTGTTGTCTGAAAATTATTTACACTAAATGGATGTAAAAGATGCCTTCTTAAATGGTTATTTAGACAAGGAGGTAAATGTTGAACACCAAAAGAATGTGAAGATCCTTACCATCCACACTATGTGTACAAACTCAAAAATGCTTAGTATGAGTTGAAACAAACCCCTCGTGCATGGTATGGTCGTTTAACTAATTTTCTTTTTGAATTTGGTTTTAACCGTAGCGAAGCTGATCGTACTTTATTTATTAAACGACACGGTATAGATATTATAATTGCTCAAATATACGTGGATGACATACTCTTTGGATCGACCTCAAAGTCGTATCTAAATTCATTTGTTGAAGCTATGTCATCAACATTTGAAATGAGCATGTTTGGGGAACTAACTTTTTTCTTAGGCTTGCAGATAAAGCAAAGTGAAGATCAAATTTTCATCTCACAAAGTAAATATGCCAAAAATCTAGTTAAGAGATTTATTTTGAAAAACGCTAAATAAATGAAGACGCCAATGTGTTCATCGCAGAAGGTATGTAAGGATAATGTTGGTGAAAATTTTGACCCAATATTATATCGATCTATGATAGGTAGCCTTCTTTATCTTACTGCTAGTCGCCCAGATATTATGTTTAGTGTTTGTGTTTGTGCACGTTTTCAAGCCTTTCCCAAAATGTCTCACTTAAATGCCGTGAAACGTATTATTCGATATGTTGTTGGCACATGTGAGTTGGGAATATGGTATTCCAAAAACACTAATACTAATTTAATAGGATTTAGTGACTTGGATTGGGCTGGAGATGTGGATGATAGAAAAAATACAAGTGGATGATATTTTTATCTTGGCAATAATCTTGTTTCATGTTATAACCGTAAACAAAATTGTGTCTCACTTTCAACTACTGAATTTGAATATGTAGCACCTGGAAGTTGTTGTTCTCAATTAATATGACTAAGACACATGTTAGACGACTATGGATTTACTAGCAACATTTTGATTTTGTATTGTGATAATTTGAGTGCGATAAATATTTCGAAAAATCCAGTTCAACACTCACGTACAAAACATGTTGATATCCGACATCATTTTTAAGATATTTAGTTGAAAAACAATTAGTTAAAATTGAACATGTTGACACTCTTCATCAACTAGCTGATATTTTTACAAAAGCTTTGGACCATGAGAGATTTCTGAGTTTGAAGAAATCTCTTGGTCTTTATAATCTCTAAAAAGAAGGCATTTTTGGGGAATGTCGGCTGAAACACTATTTAACATTTCGGGTGACATTTACCTATGTTATATCACTAACTAATTATTGTTGTTGTATGGTGCATAACCTTTGGTCACACAAGCATGATCCTTCAATAAGAATGTATTTCCAACGTGATACCGTTCTCTACAATGATAAATAAATCCATATATATCATAAAAATGGAGTATCAAAATAAGGCAAAGCCTATACACATATTTGGCAACTGAGCAAAATGGGCAAAGCCCTTGAAAAGATATTGTTCCTATTCTATAGGAGTATCAAGTGCTTTAAAAGAATTTTGAGAATACTAAATAAGTATTCTTATTGTTGACATGGAAAATTCATTTGTATGTGTTATATGATTAGATCAAGGACATGATGAAAAAATGTTACATTGGTCTATTGATCAAATTCATAAAATACATATAAAACGTGTCTTGATTTATTGCCAAAATGAAAAGTTCTTGTGGGATCAAAAATACATGTGTCGTCCAAAATATTGCCAACATTGCTGTTGACATTTTCAGAATGTGATATGTGTTGGGATGTTGTACTTATATGATCTTTGAATAATCATATCTCTCTCCCTATTATATGCATTGTTTGTAGGAATTTCATAACCTAAAAGGATGAGATTAAAGTTTATCCTTATTATGATATTTATTTGTTTTATCCCAATATTGTAGGTGTAAGTTATTGTGTACAAATTAAACACCTAAAATTAAGAGATTTTTTTGCTAAGAATTGTTAGCCATGTATATAAATATTCCTCTCATTTGCTATCAATTTATCCGTTTTTGAATTTTCCCATAAAAATTTTAAAAAAAAGGAAAATCACATCGGGTATACATTCTCTTACCCAATGGACTCACCAAATCAAACTCCACTCTCAATCTCAAACCCTAAATCACCAAAACCTTCTCCACAATATTCACCGATGGAAACCTCTCCAATGTCAACACCAATGTCAGCCAACACTCCAACCAACACCTCTATGAACACAAGCCCTCTTATGAACACTGAATCGTCTGATCAAAATGAACCTCAGCAACCTTATCGGTTATCTTCTTCACCATCCACAAAGGACTTGTCCAAAGCTATAGTACTTAAAGGTTTAGATTAACCTTTACACATTAGCTACCCAGGTGATGACAACATTCCAATAGATGTTGATGAAACATCTGATATTTCAATAATGGGTAAAAGATCAAGTTCATCCACCTTCCCTACTCATCGATCGAGTAGAATGTTTGAGAGAACAGTTCGTGAAGATCTAAACAACAAAAGGTCCAAGTTTGATCCATTTATACATGCTTGTTCGAGCTGTGACGATGACGACACGACTTTGTGCTCTCAACTGATGAGAGTGAAGAAGAACCAACTGCTTCTGTACTGCAAAATATGTCTCAAGAAGACAAGGAAATCCCTGATAAAACTCCACTGAAGCTATTCTTTCCAAAGCGAATTCCTAGATATGCCAAATCGAGTGCTGCTCCGAATGTTGTCACTGATGCCACAACATCTCAGGCAACATTTCAGCCAACATCAGAAGAGACACAAACACCAACATCCTCCAGCAGTACCAAATTCGATAGTTTAGCCATGTCTGATTCAGACATTGAGGTATCTGCTTTCTCAGAAATTTTTTATTTTAAAGTTAAATATTATAAATGGGGCTGGTACAAGAATAGAGTTATTAGATCTGAGAAAGTGTTAGATATTACTTCATGTACTGAATATGGCTTGATAGAATTTTTCAAGAATAGATAGCTTCTCAAAACTGTCACAGAAAAAGAACCCTATGTTGATGAAGTGATTAGGTTGTTTTATGCTAATCTGAGTCCTGCTATAAAGGATGTCTCCTCCAAAATTTTTGGGAAGGTATATCTCTATAACAAGATTTATTAGTTTACACCCTCAATTATAAATCAATGTATGAGACTTGATGCTGAAGAGAGAGTTGGAGATGCAGTACAAGTGACAGAAAATAGGGATTTTAAAATGATTGCATACCTCACTGGAGGTTTAATGAAAAAATGGATCCGTAGATGTCCAGCTTCAAAATTAACAGCCTTATTTTCCACCATTCATAAAATTGTAATTCACAATTGGCTTCCTTCCTTGAATGAGTCAGTTGTGACATCTGAACAAGCTTCCTTATTGTTTAAAATTGGAAAAGGCTTAAAAGTTGATTTAGGAAATATGATATTTTATCAAGTTGCCAACTTGGCTGAAAAGGAATCAACTTTAATTTTTCCATTTCCCTCTCTAATCTACCAAATCTTGACTACCCATGGCTTTGAGCCTAAAAGAGAGGACACATTTGGGAAGACTCCTGAACTGTACACAGTAAACAAGGCAATACTAAAGAGTAAAGAAAGAGTAATTGACTTGCATTGGAAGAAGAAAGCAGAATGTGAGAATGTTGTCAGGAATGTCACCAACAGTCAGGGCAACATTGGTTCAATACACACAACCCTGTCAACAGACTGGCTAATGGGTCAAATAGCAAAAATGAACCAATAAATTTAAGAGGTTGATGCTGCCAAAGATGCCTTGGTTCAAGACAGAGACCATTTCTTGCTATTATTTTCTTCACAAAAAGGGGGAGATAATGCTTATGTGCAGGGGCAGGGGAAAGAGGCTAAAGGTGCACATGCTGCTGCTACTGCTGCTGAAGAAGTTATTGATACTGCTGTGCAAAAGGAAGAAGCTGTTGGGAGGAAGGTGTTGCTGAACAGGCTAAGGCTGAGGGCTGAAGTTGAAGCTGTTATGTAGAAGTAGAAAGCTGCTGGAAGCTGTTGCTGCTACATAATGAGCCAGGGAGAAGCGGGCTGATGTGCTGCATCATGAACTTTTAATGTTTGGTTTATGATTGTTTGGATTATGAACTTTTTTTTGGTTAATGGTTGATGTGGATGTTTATTTTAACAATGGTTTATTATGACAATGGGTTCTTTCTTTGTGTGTTGTATATATTGGATGATATATGTATATATATGTGCACACATCATTTTCTAATCCTATGACTTAGTATACACAAGTTTTATTTGTATGCCATCACAGGTTAAATGGGGAGCTTGTTAGTAATCACATGTGTTGGACAACATCTGTGACAGTACGCTAAGTCGTTTGTACATATTGTAATGTGTTTTGTGAAGAAAGGCAAAAAGGGGAAGATTGTTAATGTTGGGTTTGGTGTTGTGACATTTGACCCAATATATCTTTTGAAGTACTGATTTGAATGCATAAAAATATTGGGACAAATGTCATAACATTCGGACCAACATCTTCGAAAAACAGTTTTGTCTTACTTCATAGTAAGCAGTAATATTTTACTGTGAGGTAAAAAGACTTAGGCGTGGTGAATTGAAGCTGTGTAAAACGTGGGAGAAAGAGTCAAAGCTTGGGGAAGAAGTCGAGTAAGGAACAAGTCAAAGTTGTTGAGATTTTCACTCCTTAATCATCTACCACAAGTTGTCCATCATTTCCTCAACTTCCACAACCGATCAATGAGCCTTTCAAGAGAACTCTCTACTATAAATAGAGAGGCCACAATAGTGACTCGAGCATCCAAAATCAGATTACAAAAATACCAAGAGAGCTCTCGAGATTTCATCTTAGAAATCTGGATCACAAGTGTTGCATTAGTGTGTCGACAACATTCTGTCAAACATTACAATTGTTGTTTGGATTCTAGATTAGTTTTGTATGGAGCGATTGTAATGAGAGGTTGTCTATGTCTACTTAGTTAGATTTTTCAGGCAGAAGTCATCTACTACTTCAACTTTTAATACCTTTCCATTTTATCTTGTAAATCTGTAAAGAAAGGAATTTGTAATTTTGTATATAATATATATACAATATATTTGGTTATTAACCATCATAAGTTATATAATATATATATAACTTATAAAAATTTTAAACCTTTGTGTTCTTTAAATTCCACTGCATTTACTCTTTAAAATTATTATTTTACTAAGTGTTGTTACTGATGTCGGACGACATAATTGACGACATTTTGAAACAGAATTGACATTTTATCTATTCTATCTTTTGTTTTTATTTCCCGTAGCATTTGACACCCTACAAATATGAACGTTAAAATATACTCATAGCCGTAGTCATGAGACTCATTAGCATGATGGGGATGAAGCTGCCCACATGTGCCACAAGAAGGATAAACCAGTAGTAATCAACCAGATTGCTCCTTAGTTCTAATAGGTAAACCACCCCGATACTCAAAATTGGGCCAATAGGGTTACAAAGTTTGACAAATCTTTGGTAAATAACTCTAGGTTCATTTACCAGATTGGTCCTCACAAGATCATATACTGAAATCATACAAATGGGTATGATTACATTTTTATCCAACGAAAAAGAGCTAATTTCGTTCCCCTTTTTCCACTAGTACATCATAAAGCAAAAAGCTATGCAGATAATATGAGAACATACAGGACAAATTCATATTATTTTTTCTATAGTATTCATAGCTTGAAATTTTGAGGAAATGAAGCTTGACACCTTTTTGAAAATGGAGGACAAAATGGACCTTGACTTTCTGTAAGGGAACAAAACCTGACTTTCTATAATCTCTACTGAATTTAGATTTTACAATAATGAACCATCGTCCAACTTAAGGGTATACTTCGTATTTTTTCCCCAACAAACGCTTACCCTTAATCCTTAATAGGTTTTTCATTCTCTCGTCAAACAAGGTGAGTGGTTCGGTGACAACATACACTCCCTTACTTCATTTTTAATCTCATACGTTTTAATGTTGTGCAAATTCACAATAAAGAAGTTCACTCTTTTCCTTTATGAAGCTGTTAAACAAAGGTTGATGCATTGTTCTTCGATTGAATTTTGAATATGCTTACTTCTTTCAAAATACACAATATGCTCAAGCTTTCTTCATATACATTTGCTCTAACATGTTTTTCAAATTCAAGATTTTCCTCCACGTTGGTAGGAGATACGGGAGTTTGAGATTTTGAGTTTCCACTAACTTCAATGGTTAATTAAGAGTATATAAGAGTTGAATAAATTTTAATAGTTTTCACAAATTGTGAAATTTTCATGTTTATGAAAAAAATATAACATAATAAATTCAAATTACATTATAAACTCAATTGTTTTAAAAATATGAACTTGTTTGAAAACGTGTCACCAGTTGGGCCAAACCCAAAAGTGAATTTTTAGCTAATTTCAGATTTCATAATGACACCAAAAATAAGCTAAAGCCCAAAACAATTTCTGACACCCACCACAACAGAGACGCTCGAAACTGGTAGGAAATTGATTCCTTGATTTATTTCATTTCATAGTCAAATATATATACAAGTATACAATGTTAATATTAAGGAAGACTAATCTAATCATCCTAAATTAAGTTATACTAATTTACAATCAAATTCTAATCATAATAAATTATGATATTACAAAATATATGATTTGAGATAATTATGGGATGACCCCATAATTATCCTAACAGTCCCCGCAGTCTTATCGGGAGGTTCTCGTATGCTGAGATTGTCCCTGAAATCATCAAAAAGTACGCACGAAAGACCTTTTGTGAAGATGTCAGCAATTTGATAACGGGACGGTACATGGAGAATACGGACTTGTCCACGTGCAACCTTTTCTCGGATAAATAATATATCTATTTCTATATGTTTTGTGCGTTGATGCTGGACATGATTGCCAGATAAGTATATCACACTCACATTATCACAATAAATCACGGTTGCCTTTTCAATAGTACGATGTAGCTCTAACAAAAGATTACGAAGCAAACATGATTCATCAACCACATTGGATACCCCTCAGTATTCTGCCTCAGCGCTCGACATTTTGACGACCATGAAATGAGATTGTACCAAAAAAATACACAATATCCAGAGGTGGAACGTCGTGTGTCCGGGCAGCCACCCCAATCTGCATCTGTATAGGATGAGAGACTCGAAATGGAGGACTTATACATATGCAAACCAAAATGAAGAGTACCCTTAACATACCGCATGATTATCTTGAGGGCCACCCATATGCTCTTCCGTAGGATCATGCATGTGTAAACATACTTGCTAGACCGCATAGGAAATATCGGGCCTTTTGAAAGTCAGATACTGCAAGGCCCCTGCTAGGCTGTGGTAATGTGTTGGATCGTTGTATGGAGTACATGTAGAGTTACTCAATTTGGCCTTAGTATCAACCGACGTATGTGATGGTTTGAAGGAGGACATCCAGGCCTTTTCAATTATTTCCTCGACATATTTCTTTTGACTGAGAAACAGACCACCTTCTTATTGAGTCACAACAATGCCTAAAAATAATTTAAAGGACCCAAGTCCTTCATTGCAAACTCTGCCGCAAAAGGGATATACTAGACTGGCGAAGTGACGTAGATGATGCTGTGAGAATAATGTCATCTACATATAGAATTATATATGTCATGTCATTTCCCTTCCTATAAATGAATAAGGACTGATCCGACTTGCTGTGAGAGAAATCCAGTTTGGAGACAAACCCTGTAAAACTGTTATACCATGCCCGGAGAGCCTGTTTCAAATCATATAAATATTTTTTCAAAAGGAAAACATAATCGGATGAGTAGAATCTCGGAAACCCAAAGGCTGGTGCATGTACATTATTTCCTGTAAGTGGCCATGTAAGAATGCATTTTTGACATCCAACTGATGAATGGACCAGGATTTTAAAAGTGTCATGCTAAGAACAGTCCTGTGAGTTGTTGGATTAACCACCGGACTAAATATTTTACCACAATCCACGTCAACCTGCTGCGACCTGCCATCACCAACAAGACGGGCTTTGTATCTCGCAAAGGAGTCATCATAATTCTTTTTATGACAAAAGACCCACATTGACCGAATTATGTTCACATTAGATGGACGTGGCACTAATTCCCACATCTTATTTTTAATAAGAGCATCAATTTCGTCTAACATGGCAGCTTTCCAATTCGGGTCTGATAAGGCTGCTTTAGGATTTTTTGGAAGTGGTGATGGTTGGACTGAAGTTGTTAGGTTAAAATAATGCTTGGGTCAAAAAATGTCATGCATTGCAGGGTTTCAATGGTCCGAGGTTGGGGAGTTGGGCTATCGGGTATGTTAGTGGGCTGAGTAGCTTATCGAGTTTGGGCCATAACAGCGAGCTGGGCGAGTTGGCTTTCGGCTTGGTTAGAAGACCGAAATTGGTTATGGATTTTGGCCTGTGTACATGGGCCAGAGGAACTGAGTGGTATCACAGGCATGGGGAGAGGCCTCTCTTAGTTGGGCCTGGCCGACACTAAATGTGGACTGGGCCGAGATCGAAGGAAGAGAGGCAGTGACATTTGCTCTTTAGACTGGCCCAATCACATTGTGGGGTTGGGTTGGGACGTTAGGCAATGGTGTTTGGGCTGGTCCCATACTATTTTAAGTGTTTAAATGGTGATTCAAAAGTGGACGTATTCCGTCGTCCAAAAAATCATATGAAGGTGAGGATGCCACGTGAGATTTAGCAAACGAAAATGTAGACTCATAAAAAATGACATATAGAGAAATAATAATTTCCCTATTAGTCATATCACAACACTTATATCCCCCATATGATTTTGTGGGTATCCCAAAAACACACAAGGAGTGGAACGGGTCTAAAGTTTGTTAATGGTTGTGGATGGAAATAAAGAATAGCACAAACACCCGAAAACCCTCAAATGTGTAAAAGATGGGAGACGGTGGTACAACAATTGTGTAGGTGACACATTGAAGAGTAGTTTGCTAGGAAGAATATTTAAAAGATATGTGGCCATTTTAAGAGCATGGTGCCAAAAATTTGGTGGTGTGGACGAATGCATAAGAAGAGTGCGAACCATATTGTTAATTATTCGAATTTTTCTTCTGGCTTTCCCATTTTGAGGTGATGTATGTGGACATGAAAGACACAAAGACATCCCATTTTGGTGACAAAAATTATTAAATTGAGCATTTATGAATTCCCCCCATTGCCATATTGAAAATATTTAATGGACTTGTCAAATTGAGTTTTGATAAAAATACTAAATTGTTTAAAAATGGTGAAAGCTTGTGATTTTTGCCCTAAGGGAAATGTCAACAAAAAATTCGAATACTCATCCAAAAGAAGCATCTAATATTTATGACCTGCAGAACTCAAAACCGGTGATGTCCACAAATCACAATGCATAAGATCAAACGGAATAGGTATATGGGAAGTAGATGATGAAAAAAGAAGTTTAACATGCTTCCCAAACACACAAGTTTGGCAAACGGAAGAGTCTAAAAGTTTGGTACAAGCAACAAAATTATTCTTCCTAAGATTATTGAATACTGGTGCTCCCCAGTGTCCCAACCGATTGTGCCATATGATAGGGGAAATAGCTGCAAAGGTTGATGGTTTGGTCACGTGGTTGTTGACAATGGTACTGATGTGATACAAGTACGCCATGCTATTACATCTCATTAGTGGCATCCCCGTCTGAAAATCCTTCACATAAAACCCAAACAGATCAAAATTCACAGAAATATTGTTATCAGTTTTGGTGCATGTAAGATATTTTTCAAATATAATGGTGGGTGAGGAAGGGGTAGTTTTACTTGACCAATACCTCAAATTGGAATTTTTTGCCCACTACCGATAATAATATTTTTGTTACTGCTCATATTAAAATAAGACGAGAGATTACCTTGAGATGCCGTCATGTGTGATGTAGCCCCTATGTCCATGTACCACGAATCATCTGGAACATTTAGATTCATGTTATTTATGTCCTGTTCGATATCAGTGGGATCATAAACCACGGAAGATGGTGCATGGGCCGTAAAAGCTTGTTGCGGATGAGAACCTAGAATTTCGGATTGTCGGTTTGAAGATGAGGGCCTGGCCCACGATGTGGTGGGGTATAGGCACGAAGGGGCAGCCCACTGTGGGGCCCAGGCCCACTACGGGTACTACCCCTACTGGTTTCCGACGGGCTGCTACCAGTGATTGGGTTGCCACTGCCCCTGTTGGTTGGTGTTTCCTCCGCCCATCCCCCTTCCCTTTCCACCATTATTTTTTCCTTTATTGTTACGGTTTGACCCCATTTTTTTACCATTATTTTTGTGATTTCCAGTCCCACCCAAACCAGAATTTTATGGCTGAAAATCTGTGTAAAATGAGTTGGTGGAGACGAGGGAAGTTCCGGCGTTGGCTGCCCCGGAAGCTGCCTGCTTTGCTTTGCGTGTTTCCTCGAGAATCAACCTCAAACGAGCCTCGTAAAATGGAGGCAATTCTGCTGAATGAACTTAGCGACTCCATCATAATGTTCATTCAATCATGTAATTAATTGAAGAACCAACTGTTGATTTGTTACCGGCGAACCAACATTGGATAGTTGGTCTGCAAGCACCTTCAATTCTTGACAACAGGCGGACACGTTTGAGAAGTCATCCAATTTAATGTTGCTAAATTGATATTCAAGATATACAACTCTAGAAAGTTTGTTATCTTGAAAAATATTTTATAAACGTTCTCATGCCTGTTGAGCCGTAGAGTTTGGCTCTAATATGGTATGCAAAAGGTAGTTGGAGATAGTGCCATAAATCAATTGAAGGACTATAGCATCTAAACCTGACCATAACTTTGTCTACCTCAGTGGTGTCTGATAATGACTCGGAAGGTATGATATGATCTATTACCTCATATGTGCGGCAATGAATTTTGAATAATTCCGCCCAAGAGGTGTATTTTCCTTTTTCCATCTCAAGTGTTATGAAAATAAAGTTCTTGACGTTGTTTATGGCAAGAGCTGGATAATTTTTTTATTTTTCGGCCATAGTTTTCCACGAAAATCAATACATGAACAAAAGAAGGAGAGAATAGTGTTGTGGGGTTGGTGGAAGAGTATGAGATAACCCTAAGTATCGGCTAGGGTTTTTTTGAATTTGAGAAGAGGAGAAAAGTGGGTGGCCGACCGGTTTGTGGGTAGTGGTTTAGGGTTTAGGTCTAGGTATGTGAGTGCTAGGGTTTTGTTTGAAAACCCCTAATGTGTGTGGCCGAAAAAGGATTAAAAAGGGAGATAGAAAAAAAAAGTTCGGCTAAGAGGAGGCCGAAGGAGAGAAGAGGTTTAGGGAAAAAAAATTGTGGTTCTTGATACCATGTAGGAAATTGATTTCTTGATTTATTTCATTTCATAGTCAAATATATATACAAGTATACAATGCTAACATTAAGGAAGACTAATCTAATCATCCTAAATTAAATTATACTAATTTACAATCAAATTCTAATCATAATAAATTTTGATATTACAAAATATATGACTTGAGATAATTATGGGATGCTGAAGAAATCAGAATTCGTGCGTGAGAACTCAGATTGAAGGTTTTAGGGTTTATGAACGATAAGAGGTTTTACGGTTTAGAGCTAAATAAAATCAAGCGAGAAGAAACTTCTCGGCAAAATTGATAAAAAAAGATCATCTCCAGACTTCTTAAAATTGATTTAAAAAAAAAGAAGGGGACCATTTTCAAGTCTTATTAAGCGAATTGACCCCTCCCAAATCTTATTAAACAGATAGACCCCAAGGTAATATATATTTTTAATAAACAAATATTAATATATGACATGATAACATTTAAAATCAATTATGTCAAGATTAATATTATCGAGAAATGGAAGGATTGATGGCACTACTTCGACATTATAATTTATAATGTCTAAATTTAAAACCTTGAATGACGAGCTATTACAAATAAAGTTGGAATGAAGAACATAGAGGAGATCTCAGTTGAATTCTTAACAAGACAAGACTCTTAGTAATTTCTTCGCATCTATTTAAATTTTAGAGTGGTAGTGTTATTTTGAATAAATTTTTGAAATAGTCAATTTTGCAGTTCTCTGAGAAATAGTCTCAATCTCGGTAGGTTGATTTTTAAAATTACTCAATTATAAAATACATCATTCGTGATTGAATCTCGTTTTTACTGTGATAGAATATATTTCTATCACTAAACTATTGGTACTTGTTGGTTTAAGCTTTGGATTTTTTAATACTCTTCAAATTCATTTTCTCGCAATTTTTTTATTTTTTTTGCAAAAATCCACCTTCGAAGATTGGTTTTTAAAAAATTTGAAAAAAGGTCGGTTTTCTTAAATTTTTTTAGTATTACCGAACTCCCGAGATCAGTATTTCTTGAAAGATGGAATAATTTTCCTTCGGGATTTCTTTCATTATTCACAATATATATAGATGTACAAGGTTGATTCCTAATATGGTACAAATCCTAACTTACCGTACAAATGTTGATTCCTAATACAATTAGAATCCTAAGTTACCTTAAATATACATCTATCATAATTACAAAATATACGGAGAATATTCTGAGAATATTCGCTAATACTCCCCCTCAGACGGAGCGGGAGGAGGCCGAATGCTAAGGCTGGATCGGAAGTCGGTGAAGAGCTGTCGCGGTAGTCCCTTTGTGAGAATGTCTGCATACTGATAAGAGGAAGGCACATGTAAAATTTTGACCTGACCACGGGCAACCTTCTTTCGCACAAAGTGGATATCCATCTCAATATGCTTAGTCCGCTGATGTTGGACTGGATTATGTGACATATAGATAGCAGATATGTTGTCACAACAGACTATAGACGCCTTGCGTAATGGACACTGGAGCTCTAAAAAAAGATTTCGGAGCCAACAGATCTCAGCGACGACATTAGCAACTGCGCGATATTCTGCTTCAGCACTCGAACGGGATAGTGTGGCCTGCCGCTTGGCGGACCATGAGATAAGATTATCCCCGAGAAATACACAGTACCCTGAGGTAAAGCGACGTGTGGCGGGGCATCTTGCCCAATCTGCATCCGTGTAGGCTAGCAACTTGGTTGGGGCAGAAGGGTATAGATGTAAACCAAAGTCTAGTGTGCCCTTAATATATCTGATAATACGTTTGAGGGAGGAAAAATGGGACTCTCGAGGGTCGTGCATGAACAGACACACATGCTGAATGACATATGCAATATCAGGCCTAGTGAATGTAAGATACTGAAAAGCACCTGCTAGACTCTGATATAGAGTGGGATCAGAAACTGACGCACCGTCATCGGCACTAAGCTTGGATTTTGAGTCCACCGGAGTTGGCATAATTTTACAATTTGCCATCTTGGCCCTGTACACTATCTCTTTTGCATACTTACGCTGACACAGGAACATAGTGGCTACAGATCTTGTCACCGATATACCTAAAAAATAACTTAGCTTGCCCAAGCCAGTCATAGCAAATTCAATTTTGAGTAGAGCAATGATTTTATTCTTCAACCTGTCAGATGAGGCAGTAAGAACAATGCCATCGATATATAATAGCAAATATGCAGTGCTGCTACCTCGGTGAAAAGTGAAGAGAGATGTATCACACCTGCTACATACAAAACCAATTTGCAGAAGATAACTGGCGAACCGATCATACCAAGCGCGGGGTGCCTGTTTTAATCCATACAATGACTTCCTGAGACGACACACAAACTGCAGAGCTGCCGGATGAACAAAGCCAGGAGGCTGGTGCATGTACACAGTCTCTTTCAAATCCCTATGAAGAAATGCATTCTTGACATCAAGCTGATGAATCGGACAATGTATGCCCATAGCAATACTGAGAACAATCCGAATAGTGGCCGGTTTAACAACCGGACTGAATGTCTCACCACAATCAATACCCTCCTGCTGATTAGTGTCATTAGTAACTAGTCTTGCCTTATACCTCTCTAAGTCACCACTGTCTCTGAACTTGTGATGAAATAGCCACATACACTGGATAACATTCACACTAGCTGGTCTAGGTACCAAATTCCAAGTGTTCTGCTTGGTTAAAGCGTTAAATTCCTCGCACATGACCGCATTCCAATTTGGGTCAAGTTTTGCTAGTTTTGGATTTTTTGGAATGAGTTATAAGGTTTGTGTGGAGAGATTGAATTGAACCTTGGGTTTGAAGATCCCATGTTGTACACGAGTCTCCATGCGATGTGAGGGCAGTGGTGGTGGGTCGGGGCTGTGAGGTTGTTGGTCCACTGGTTCTGGACTAGTGGGCAGCAGTTCAGATGGGCTATTTTTTATGCTGCTCGTTGGCCTAGAAACCTGCAGACCTGCGGATGGTTCTTTGGAGTGAAGGGTAGCTTGATGTCGGTGGTGCGGTGACTTGGTGGGGGTTGTAGAGGTGAAGCGGGGGAGGCTGGTGGGGTGGTGGACGATGGCGAGGCTAGCCGGGCGTAGAGGCTCTTTGTTGGTATAGATTTTGGATAACCGGGGACAGACTTGGTTCATCGAGAAATATGTAATCGGTGGTCTGAAATTTTTGGAGATTTGAAAAAGGAAAGGTTGTCTCGTCAAAGGTGACGTGACGGGAGACGATGATTTTGTGAGTAGCAATGTCATAGCACAAATAGCCCAATGATTAGGAGATAGACCAATGAAGACACATGGAAGAGTGCGAGGGACAAGTTTGTGGGGTGCAGTGGAGGCTATGTTGGGATAGCATAAGCATCCAAACATACGTAGGTGATCATATGATGACTGCCTACGGTATAAGATTTCTGTAGGGGTTTTGTTTTGGAGTGTGCTAGTTGGTAAAATATTTAGAAGGGATTCTACCATTTTGACAGCATAGACCCAAAAAGGCGGTGGTAGGCAGGCATGAAACAGAAGATGCGAACCATGTTATTGATGGTACGTATAATTCTTTCAGCCTTTCCGTTTTGGGAAGACGTATAGGGACAAGAAAAATGGAAAAACATGCGTTGTTTAGAACAGAAATTATGAAATGCCGAGTTATTAAATTCACATCCATTATCACATTGGAATGATTTAATAGGTTTTTCAAATTGTGTCTTAATGAATTTTTGAAAATCGAGGAATTTTGCAAAAACTTCATATTTGAATTTCAGTGGGTAAATCCAGACAAAATGTGAAAAATCATCCAAGAATACTAGATAAAATTTATGACCCAAAGAGCTAGCAATCGGAGATGTCCACAAATCAGCATGAACAATATCAAAGGGAGAAAAAGTAACACTGTTTGATGACATAAATGGAAACGAGTATGTTTTCCTAGTGGACAAGAAAAACAGTGTTGAGCAATTTTCCCATTATTACATTGAATACGCTTAGAAGTCCTAAGAAAAGTAAAAAATGGGTCTCCGGGGTGTCCGAGTCTGTTGTGCCAAGTTGAGGGAGAGATCGCCGCAAGGGATAGAGGTGCTTACGGTCTGACAACGGAAGATTGAGTGAATGGGTAGAGGTCTCCCACACTATTGCAGCGTGTAAGAATTTTCCCCGTATTGAGTTCCTTTACAGAAAAACCAAAAGGGTCAAATTCGACAGACACAGAATTATTGCTAGTGAATTTTCTAACAGAGATTAAGTTTTTAATGATGTTAGGTGTGTATAGGACGTGGTTTAGGGAGAAATATGGGTGTGGATGTTTGGTGTGTGTGTTACCGTAACCTTCAATTGGAATGCGATGACCATTGCCGACAGTAATAAATTGAGGACACTTTAACCGACGTAGTTGAGATAGGTTACCTGACGACCGGGTGAGGTGAGATGTCGCTCCGGTGTTCATGTACCAATTGTCGTCGGGCTATTAGAGGTTCACAGTGGTGTAGGCCTGGCCCCAGCGATCGGGGCAGTGGCATCTTCTTCTTTGCGATTGCTTGTCTTCTTCTGCTGCTTCTTTCTTCTTTGGGCTGCGGCCAGTGGAGTCTGCTTGATGTTCTTTGGTTGGCATGCACTGGTGGTGAGGCGAGGGCCCGAGGCGGTCGACTCGACTCTGGGCTGGGCCCCGTTCATTGCAATGCGGGAATGCGGCGAGGCCCGATTCTGGCTGGTTGACCCTTCTTCTTTGTTGGTTCGATTCTGGCGGCTTTGCTTCTTTGGTTGCGTTAGCCCTTTCGCGGCCCTTGCCCTTGTTGTTGCGACCTCTGCCACCACGACCTTCGCCGCTGTCTGCTGGCGATCTTTGGACCTGCTGCAATTTCTTGGTTCTTCTTGGCGCAGGTGTTGTCATCCCGTCAACGGCTAAGGCCTTTTGATTGTGTTCCTCTTGTTTATCACGTCTAGTTTCTTCCAACAATAGTTGTGAACGTGTCTTGTTGAAATTTGGGAGAGAGTCGGCTTGTTGAATCATTGTTGCGAGTGTGTCATATTCACCTTTTGGTAAACCCGCAACAAGTTGAAGCACCATTTTGGTTTCTGAAACAGAAGTCCCGACGTTAGATAGTTGATCAGTTATGAGTTTCAGTTGCTTACAATATTCTGACATGTTGTTAAAATTCTCGAGGCGGGTATTATTGAATTGCTCTTCCAAATATACGGCCCGGGTATTTTTATTGTCCTGAAAGATTTCTTCTAGCCGGACCCAAAGTTCACGTGCCGTAGCACCTGTTTTCATGATAGTGCACAACAGGTCTTTGGAGATGGTGTCGTAGATCCATTGTTTGACGATGGAGTCAAGACGACGCCAGATTGAGTCTGTAACATCGGTGGGACGAGGAACAGATTCGTCAATATGATCGAGCACGTTGTATGCACATGCATGAATGTAGAATAGTTCCATCCACATGGAATATTGACAGTCTTCTTGAACAAGAATTATAGGGATAAAATTCTTGATGTTGTTAACGGCGAATACCGGATGAAAAGAAGATACTGAACGTTGAGAGGGGTTGTCAAGTGTGCCAGTGGATGAACCAGAATTTGTGGGAGAAGACATGGTTGCCGCCTGCCGAGGGAAGGGAATTTTCTGGTTTGGCCGAGAAAGGGAGGAAGAAACCAGAATTATTTTTTTTCCGTGAAATCAGAAAAAATGCTGATTTCGGCCGAGAATGAGGAAGAGAAGGGATTTCGGTTTTAGGCTCTTGATACCATGAAAGATGGAATAATTTCCCTTCGGGATTCCTTTCATTATTCACAATATATATAGTTGTACAAGTTTGATTCCTAATATGGTACGAATCCTAACTTACCTTACAAAGGTTGATTCCTAATACAATTAGAATCTTAAGTTACCTTAAATATACATCTATCATAATTACAAAATATACGGAGAATATTCTAAGAATATTCGCTAATATTTCTAAATAAGTTTTTTCCGAATTTTAAAACCGACCTCCGGTGGTCGGTTATAAAGCTTTTTTGGTGCAAAAAAATTAGAGCGACATCCAAAGGTCGATTTTTTTAAAAAATATTAGTTTAAAACCGACCTCGGGAGATCGACCTCTTTTGGTCTTCTTTTTGGATGTCAATTTTTTTGGTAGTGCATGAAGGGGATCAATTTATACTTTTTTTGTAAAGGCCACAATTAGTTACTTATGAGTTCCGAATTTTAGAACGTGACTTCAAATGCTACTCATTAAAAGACAAGTTCGGTGTACTAAGTTTCCGCTATACGCGGGGTTCAAAAAAAGGACGGACCACAAGGGTCTATTGTACAAAGCTTTATCTTGCATTTCTGCAAGATATTGTGTCCACGGTTCGAATCGTTGACCTTCTGATCACATGACAATAATTTTATCAGTTACGGCAAGACTACCTTCCGAATGCTACTCATTAATTTAAAGTTTAAATTTTTGTACATATTTAATAATTTTATAATATCTATACAATCTTCGGATCAAAGTTACTAAATTTTGTCGAAGCCACGTGATATATGCTATCTCCGCACATCACGATTTATAAAAGTGTTCATGCGATTCACGAGTTTGAACCGAATGATCCTTTGCCGTGCTTGATTTAGAAATTAGACATCGTAAAATATAATTAAGTCGAAAAAATAAATTCTAATTTATCTTGTCTAACTCTACCTATATTTTTTGGCACATACATATACAGTTCAGTCATGAGAATTGATACTTTCCTAATTATACAAATTTCAATGCATATAAAATTAAAGAGATAAATTGTTACTCCTAGTATTTAAAGGTAAAATAGGCACTCCCTTAGTTAAAAGGTTCAGAATTGTTTGTCTATATATTTTGTTTCCACAATTTGAAACAATTTGGAGACTATTTACATGAGTATTTCTTTATCAAACTAATTCATTATCTCAACTTCAAACTTGAAATATGAAATTTGAAGCTTGTAAAATATGTTTTTAGAAGCTTTAAATTTCCTTTTTAAATTTAAACTCACAAAATTCCAATTATATTTTCATGTCCAGATACAACTTCAACTTCTATACACTGATTTTAACTTAACTTTATATATACAATATCCATCCATTTATGTTCAGACGATGTGCTTTGCTATTACTTTATTTTGAGTCGAGGGTCTATCGAAAACAACATCTGTATCTCAATTCTGCGTATACTCTAATCTTCACAGATACTACTTGTGGGATTACAATGAGTATGTTGCTATTGTTTAATGTTCAAACACCTACTTAAACCTTTTTTTAAAATAATCCATCACCATTAGGTTATGAGCCTATGATGTGGGTGGTTTGACTTGACCCCTACAATGTTATATTGATAAGTAGCAAAAAAAATTAAACCTACTTAAACCTAACATACTACTACGCAGACATAAAATTTTAACAAAAACTTACTTGTTAACCATGTGGAAAACAATCCCAGTTTCTATGTGTCATTTAAAAAATAATACTCCATGTAACTTTGACCAAGTACACTCAAGATATTTTTAAATAGATAGGCAATCAGAACTAGGCATGTGTTTTATTTTTAAAATAAGTAAAATAACCTTTCGTAGTGGGACCGCTTGAATCAGTCTTCACGTAGTAAAAAATCAAAACTTAAATTGCCTTCCTTATCCTCTCATTAAAATAACAGGTTGTTTAAAAAGAGGACAAAAACATCAGCATTGAATAAGATTCTATTAAATTAAATTTTCCTGTTTTCATGTTTTAATTAGCTATATAATGACGTAATTGGTAACTTGTTGTGATTATATTAATCCGCAAATGGTTTCTTGTGGGAATAAATAATTGAATCACTGTTTTCTAGCACATCGTACAACAGCAAGACAAAAAATATCCATAGAATTAAAAACTTGTCTTTTAACTGTATATCGCGCCAAATGTAAATCAAATGAGTCTTGAAACGACATAAAACAGATACTGTGGTACTCACTAAGAATATAATATGTCAATTTACAATATAAATATAATAATTAACCCCACATAACAACAATAACATATCCAATGAAATTCCACAACGTGGAGTCCGGAAAGGGTAGAGTGTACGCATGTAGGTAGAGCAGTTGTTTCCAAGAGACCCTCGGCTCAAGACAAAGCATAATCACAGGCAAAACAAAGCAAAACAAGAGAAACAGTCAGACTCAGACAAGAAATTAAAGCAGTATGAACATGCTGATAACAAAATCGAATACGTCATGGTAACGCATTCTAACAAAAGGAATCAGTAGCTAACACAACTAAATAAAACAAACAAAGTACACTAAAGAACACATAGCAGCAGAAATCAAACTACAGGGGACTAGAAAATAATATTGCGCCTATAAGTGTGATAGGGTAATCGGGCCTACAGTAATAACACTACAACTATTATTTTGTAAGCGTAAGTAGGACTACACTCGACTACATATTACCCTTCTACCCTAATTTGTGTCCTCCACAATCCCTTATCTAGGGTCATGTCCTCATTAAATTGCACATATGTCATATCACATCTAATCACATCTCCCTAATACTTTTTTGACCTACCTCTACCCTTCCTGAACCCGTCCATAGCCAACCTCTCACACCTCCGCACTGGGAAATCTGTGTCTCTTCTCCGCACATGTCCGAACCATCTCAACCTCGCTTCCCGCATCTTATTCTCCACCGAGGCCACTCCCACTTTGTCCCGAATATCATCATTTCTAAATTTCTCTCTCATTGTATTCCCACACATCCATCTCAACATCCTCATCTCCGCAACTTTCATCTTTTATATGTGCGAAGTCTTGACTGGCCAACACTCCGCCCCATACAACATAATCGGTCTAACCACCACCCTCTAGAACTTGCCTTTAAGTTTTAGTGGCACATTTTTGTCACACAAAACTCCAGATGCGAGTCTTCATTTCATCCACCCTGCCCCAATACGATGTGTGACATCGTCATCAATCTCTCAATTCCCTTGGATAATAGACCCTAGGTACTTGAAGCTTCATTTTTTTGGAATGACCTGAGTACTAAGCCTCACCTCTACGCCTGTCTCAGGGTCGCTCTCGTTGCTGAACTTGCACTCCAAATTTATGTCTTGGTCCTACTCAACCTAAACCATTTAGACTCCAGAGTCTATCTCCGAACCTCCAGCTTGGCGATCACTCTGATGCGAGTCTCATCAATCAGGACTATGTCATCTGCGAATAACATACACCGTGATACCTCCCTTTGGATTTGTCGCGTCAGTCCGTCCATCACCAAGGCAGATAGGAATGGGCCAAGAGCTGATCCCTGGTGCAACCCCATCATCACTAGGAAGTTCTCTGAGTCTCCTCCTACTCTCTGTACCCTAGTCTTGGCTCTATCATACATATCCTTGATCGCAATAGTGTATGCCAAATGTACACCTCTAACCTCCAAACATATTTATAGAGCCTTCATAGGGACTTTGTCGTATGCCTTCTCGAGGTGGATGAAAACCATATGTAAGTCTCTCTTTCTCTCCTTATACTGCTCCACCAACCTCCTAATAAGATGAAAGGCTTCAGTAGTTGAACGCCCTGATATGAATCCAAACTAGTTATCGAAAATAGACACGTCTCTCCTCACCCTCATCTCCACGACCATTTCCCAAACTTTCATAGTGTGGCTCATTATCTTGATACCCCTATAGTTGTTGCAACTCTGGATATCACATTTATTCTTGTACAAAGGAGCCATTGTAATCCACTTCCCTTCTTCGGACATTCTCGCCGTCTTAAAAATGGCGTTAAACAACTCAGTCAGCCACTCCAAACCTGCCCTGCCTGCGCTCTTCCAAAATTTTACTAGGATCTCATCAGGCCCGGTCGCTCGTCCCCTGCGCATCCTGCGAACAACACCCTTAACTTCCTCAACCTTAATGCTTCTACAATACCCAAAATCCCGGTACCTACCAGAATGCTCCAGATCTTCCAGCACAATGACTTCATCTCCTTTTTCGTTCAAGCGTTTATGAAAGTAAGACTGCCACCTCTGCCTAATATGCGCTTCCTCCACCAGTACTTTACGGTCTTCGTCCTTGATTCACCTCACGTGATCCAAGTCATGGGCCCTCCTCTCCCTTTCCTTGGATAATCTATACAACTTCTTATCCCCATTTTTCTCCTCTAATTCCACATACATGCGTTCAAAAGCCATTGTTTTCTCCGCCATAACCGCTAGTTTTTCCTCCTTCCTCGCCATCTTATACAATTCCCTATTTGTCCACTTCTCCACTTCATCCTTTCTTTCTACCAATTTCGCATACGCCGTTTTTTTTTGCTTCCACCTTCTCTTGAATTTTACCATTCCACCACCAGTCCACTCGATGCCCACCACGATTACCATGCGAGGCCCTTAGCACTTCTCTAGCTACCTCCCGAATGCAACTGTCCGTCCTGTCCCACATACCGATCGCATCCCCACTACTCCCCTAAGCCCCATTGGTCATCAACATCTTCCCCATCTCATTTGCACTAGCCATGGTCAAACTTCCTAATTTGATTCTTAACCTGTCATCCACAACCCTCTTCTTCTTCTTCATCTTGATCTCCAAATACATCAACAAAAGCTTATGTCAGGTTGTAAGATCCTCCTTCGGAATAACCTTGAAGTCTTTACAAAGACCTTTGTCAACTTTTCTAAGGAGCAAAAAAGTCTATCTGAGTCTTAGCCAGCGAACCACGGAAAGTCACCAATTGTTCCTCCTTCTTCAAGAACCTCAAATTGGCTATCACCATCCCACAAGATCTAGCGAACTCCAAAAGTGAGACGACTCCCCCGTTAACTGTCCCCGAGTCCAAAACCTCTATGCACGTTGTCATAACCCCCCGAAAGTGACCCGATATGTCCACTGAAATCCCCTCCTACAAATAACTTCTCAGTGGATGGTATACCTCCCACCACTTCATCCAAATCCTCTGAAAAATGTCTCTTCTCCTCCTCGTCCAAGCTCGTCTGTGGCGCATAAGCACTAATAATGTTCATAGTGAACCCTCCAACTACCAACTTAATTGTCATCATCCTGTCATTGACCCTCCTCACCTCTACCACCTGATCCCTTAACTCTCTGTGTACCAAAATACGTATCTCATTCCTATACTTCGACCTACCCGAGAACCATAACTTATACCCATCTACATCCTTAGCCTTTGGTCCTACCCATTTGGTCTCATGGACACATGCTATATTAATCCTCCTCTTTTTAAGAATCTTAACTAGCTCTATTGACTTCCCCGTTAAAGTCCCAATATTCCAAGACCCTATTCTCAGCCTAGCATCTCTCTTATCCCACTTACCCCCTCTAACCCTCGCCCCAGTCTCCGACCGAGAACATGACCCTAGTCTATCATCAGTTACTAAAGCCACTAAAGTAAATATAAAATAATAAACTACTCAAACGTTTACCCTAAAACAGGAAAGGATCAAAGTGCAAGCACAAGTTAACAAGAATCTAAAGGCAAGTAAAATCACTACGCCAAGAATGCTATAACTAAAGACAAGAAGCGGCAAAATTTAACAACAATGTTAAGGAGAAAGAATGGATACGGAAAACCGGAGGTACCAAGTCCAGTTGAATCGAACTTGTTTGTCGGCAAAAATCATTGTTCATTGGTATTGTACACCGATATTGTTCACCGATACTGTTCACTAGCACCGAAAGTACTGTTTACTTGAGTTTTTATCCAAAAATCGAATACTTGCGTAAATCGTCGCCGCCGGTGAGTGATAATACATTTCAAATATTGTCTTATGATTGATTAAAGAATACAGTAACTTCTAGGAAGTAGTAATAAATATATAATAAGGATTAGTGCAAAATGGCACGTAAAATTTATAAGATATCTATAATCTAATTAATTGTCATATGAATAAATATACTCGTATGACTCCCCAAAATACTGAGATTAAGAACTTCAATCATTTTTATTTGTTTGATTCACGTCTAATCATTCCGAGGATATCACTTGCAATTAAAACATCTAACTTATGAGTGATTTCAGTTATTGAATTTTTAAGGTTTTATTTTGAATTATATGAGAGAATGTTGAAACATCAAAAATGTTTGTTTCCAAATGGTAATGGTAACACATACAATGAAACATAGTAGTGAATACTGTAGGAATTTTTTTTTTTTGCCTTTATTCATTAATGATGTAATATATATATATATATATATATATATAGTGTTACAGAAATATTTATTTTGCTACAAATTAGGTAAGTAAGCAATCCTAATTACAAGAGAAATCTAATCTACCTAATATATGAGATGTACAATTATAAATGCAATCTAATTCTATTACACCCCCGCAGTCGAAGCGGGAGGTCGGCGTATGCTGAGACTGTCCCAAAAATCTTCAAATAAAACCAGCGGAAGACCTTTTGTAAAGATGTCGGCAATATGATAACATGACGGGACATGTAAGACACGTACTTATCCACGAGCAACCTTTTCGCGAACAAAGTGAATATCCAGCTCAATATGTTTAGTGTGTTTGTGGTGAACTGTATTCCATGAGAGATAAATTGCACTAACATTATCACAATAAACCAATATCGCCTTCGAAACCGTACAATGGAGCTCTAAAAGAAGGTTCTGTAGCCAACAAGATTCAGACACCACATTGGCAACTCCTCAGTATTCTTCTTCGGCACTTGATCTGGACAAAGTTGATTGCCATTTTCAGGACGTAGAGACCAAATTATCACCAAGAAATACACAATAACCAAACGTGGAGCGTCTGATATCCGGACAACCACCCCATTCGGCATCTGTGTATGAAATAAGAGTGGTTGCCGAAGATGGATATATATATATGCAAGACATGATCAAGAGTACCCTGAATATAATGCATAATGCGTTTGAGAGCATGCATGTGATCCTTCATTGGGTTATGCATGAATAGACAAACATGTTGCACAACATAAGAGATGTCGGGCCTCGTGAATGTGAGATACTGCAGGGCCCTTGCAAGGCTGCGGTAGTGTGATGGATCGACATATGGCTTGCTGGACGAAGCACTCAACTTCAGTTTAGTATCAACCGGAGTAGTGGATGGTCTACACGATGACATGTCAGCCCGTTCAACAATCTCTACTGCATACTTCTTTTGGGTAAAAAATAAACCACCTGCATGACGTGTCACAACTATCCCCAAGAAGTAACTCAGTGGCCCTAGATCCTCCATTGCAAACTCAGAGCCAAGCAGTGACATGATAGACTTGCGAAGAGTATCAGATGAGGAAATTAATATAATATCATTCACATACAAAAAGAATGTAAGGGATATCATTACCCTGACGGTAGATGAATAGAGAATGATCAGACCAGCTGTTAGAAAACCCAATATGTGAAACATAATCTGCAAACCTCTTGTACCAGGCTCTATGAGTTTGTTTGAGCCCATATAATAATTTCTTCAGCAGGCACACATGATGCGAATAAGTAGGGTCTCTGTACCCCATGGGTTGATACATGTGCATTGTTTCATTGAGATCTTCATGCAGGAAGACATTTTTTACATTAAGCTGATGAAACGGTCATGCCTTTGAAAGAGCCAGACTGAGGACCGTTCTGATAGTTGTCAGTTTGACCACTGGACTGAAAGTCTCACCGCAATCCACACCAACCTGTTGAGTCTTCCCATCACCTACAAGATGGGCTTTGTGCCTCTCAAATATACCATAAGATTTTTCTTTATGACTAAATATCCACATAGACCGAATCACATTAACAGCAGGGGGACGGGGCACCAAATCCCACATCCTATTATTAATAAGAGCATTAAATTCATCATACATATCCATTTTCCAATTCGGGTCATTAATGACAGACATAGGATTACGAGGCAACGATGACTTGGAAACATGGGTGTGAAAATCGTAAAATTTATTTGGCTTAAAAATCCCATGTTTTACGAGTAACAGGTCGTTGAGCCGAAATTGGAGTTGGGCCAGGCGAGAAAGATAGACTTTCCGGCAGTAGGCTGACAGTGACTGGACTGTCGGGTAGTAGGCTTGTGGTTAGTAGGCTGATTGAGCCAGAGTCGGGCGAGACCCGGCTAATCGCCAGAGCCGGGCCGAGACCCGATAATCGCTGAGAGCGGGCCGAGACCCACTAATCGCCACCATCGGGCCTCGCGATAATGGGCTGCCAGCGAGAGACTCAGCTGGGCCAGCAGCCGATGAGCTCGGTGATTGGGCCGAGACATCGAGAAACATGGGGCCTGTTTGGGAGGCTAATTTATGGATTAAATATGTGGGTATGCTATCATCAATAAATTCATAGGTAGGAGGCCCGGAATAATGTAATTTGGTAAAAGGGAAATTTTTTTCATCAAAAATTACGTGACGACTTACGATGATTTTATTAGGGGATACGTCGAAACATTTGTAACCAGGATGATTTGACGGATATCCCAAAAAAATACGGAGATGACCGGGGTTGAAGTTTATTAATGGTAGTAAAAGGAAAGAGGGTAGCATTAGCACCCAAAAACCTGTAAATGAAAATATGATGAGTCTCTTAGGTATAAAATTTTGAGTGGGGATTGGTAGGCTACTTGTTTGTTCGGAAGTATGTTCAACAGATATGTTGCCATTTGTAATGCATGATGCCAAAAGGATGGTGGTAGAGAGGCATGGGCAAGTAAAGTTCTAACAATATTGTTAATCGTTCGAATTTTTCTTTCTGTTTTTCCATTTTGAGATGATGTATGTGGACACGATAGACGAAACGACAAACCATTAGTTTTGTAAAAATTCCATAAAGGCCCATTATCAAATTCTCTACCATTATCACACTGAATATTTTTAATGCCTCATTCAAATTGAGTGCGGATGTATACTCTAAAGGATAAAAATATGGAAAAAAACTTGTGACTTTTTAGAGAAAGAAAATGTCCACAAAATATTAGAGTAGTCATCCAACAACAGAAGATAATATCGGTGGCCCGAAGAGCTCAAAACGGGAGATGTCCAAATATCACTATGAATAATATCAAAGGGCATAACAGTACGAGAATTAGAAGCAACAAAAGGCAACTTAACATATTTTCCAAGAGAACAAGAGAAAAAAATATGAGAACTACGAGGTCTAATACACTCAATAAATTTATTTTGTTTAAGAGAAGCAAAAACATGTGCTCCCGAATGACCTAAACGTTCATGCCATAAAGAAGGAGCTAAAGCTACAAAAGTGAATGGTAATTTTCCTTGATGTGTGGTTGTGGTGATTGGGTAAAGCTCGCCCCAACTCTCACACCTCATTAAACGCATTCCCATCTAAAAATCCTTCACAGAAAACTAAAAAAGATCAAATTCAACAGAAATTCAATTATTAATCGTAAATTTTCTAACTGAAATCAAAATTTTAATTTATTTAGGTGTGTGAAGGAAATTTTTCAAAAATTAACGATGGGTTCGGGGGAGACAAGTTTGTAGTATCATAACCACGAATTGGAATTGAATGACGATTTTGATAATTATACTACGATTATTGCTCAAATTAAAATAGGATGAGAGATTAACTTGTGAGGACGTCATATGAGACGTTGCACTGGTGTCCATATACCAATTTGCATCAAACGGAGTAAGCCCAAGAGTGTGCATCGCGACCTTGATATCTGTTGGAGTCGCCACTGCCGAGTGGGCCTGCTGCCACTGGCTTAGCAGTGGTCCGAGAATTCTAGCCCCTGGTTTTTGGGCCTGCTGGTCTGGCGTAATTTCCCGTGGGGAATGGGCACGGAGGCACAGCCCAGGGCCACTGCCAGACCCACGGTACTGGCCCACTGGAATGGCGGCTGCCACTAGGTTGGCTGCTGCTGCTGGCCGCCGCCCCTACAACCACCTCCTTCACGGTGGTTTCCACCGCCTTTTCTACCATCGCAGCCACTGCCGCATTTTTTGCTTTCGTTACCGCTGTTTCGATCCTTCTGGCCACGATTTGGCGACAAATTTTCAAATTGTGATGAACTCTCATCGGACGGAGCGGCAACCAAGGTAGAATTTAACACGGTGGCTATCTTTTTGGCAAAACCCGCTTTTTCGAGGATGATCATCGAACGGGCTTGGTAGAATGGCAGAAAAAGATTGCTTTGGTGGATGAGCGTACCTACTCCACTATATGCGTCAGTAAGGCCGACAACTATTTGTAACACGAGTCGATTGTTAGTTACTTGTGCCCCGATGTTCTTGAGTTGGTCTGACATAACCTTGAGTCGTTGACAATATGCAGACGCGTTGGGAAAATTTGCCATATTAGTGGTGGAAAATTCATGCTCAAGTGTGACGGCCCTGGAATTCTTATTGTCTTAGAATATGTCACGTAAACGTTCCCAAGCTTCCATAGCCGTGTAATCGGGCTCAAGAATAGTATGTAGTAAATCACTCGATATTGTGGTGTAGATCTACTGGAGGACCGTTGCATCAAAGGTCAACCATAATTCTTTCTCATCATCGGTCTTCGACACCTTATCCTTGCCTTTTTTCGATGGAATTATGTGATGGATAACCCGGTGTGAGCGACAATGGATTTTAAAGAGTTCTGCCCATGTCGCATAATGGACGTTTTCCATCTCAAGAGTGATGGAGATATGAGATTTGATGTTGGAGACAGCTAGGGCTGGGTGAAAATTGGATTTCGAGTCAGTAGTTGTCGGACGGAGAAGGGAAGTCGGCAGCGCAAGGAAAGGGGGGGGGGCGACGGGTTTGAGATAGAAAATTTTAGGATTTAGGATCTTTCCCTAGAATCTGATACCATGTTGGAAATATTTTTCCTTGCCTTTATTCATTCATGATGTACAATAAATATAGTGTTACAGAAATATTTATTTTGCTACAAACTAGGTAACAATCCTAATTACAAGAGAAATCTAATTTTACTTAATATAGAAGATGTATAATTATAAATGCAATCTAATTTTATTAAATATTTTACATTTTATGACCACTAAATCTATCTATGGGTCATTATCTCTCTCTCTTGTTTTTTTCATCATATGAAATATTGGTTAGTCGGTAAGAGTTTAAATAAATGTCATTTTTGTACCGCAAATGGGATTAATGTTGGAGTGCAGATATCACAAGCATCACGAGATGAAGTTAAGTTTATTACTTTATTATACACCGTCATACACTTGGCTGCAATTTTGCTTCTTCACAACTTCTTATCATCATTTGAACTCTCATACATACCTATTTATACTAGGCATTTATATCAAATCAACTCAATTTTATGATTAATTGATTATTTTATACTCGTAGAGTCTGATGAGCTATGCCGAGCACCTCGAATAATTTCACGAAATATCTGTCACCTCCCACCAATAATAAATGGAAAAAATTACTATGATTAATTGATTTAATATAGTGAAGTACATTAGTCATTACAAAAGTTATATACATTAGTTAATCAATGATTAAGTAATAGAATTGTAAATATAATATAATATATCTACTCATTTGGTGTAAACACTCAATGTAGATAAATTTTTACCTTGTATTCAATTACTATATACTTTTACATAATTGGTTGGTTGCTTAACACCCCCCCACCCCCCAAAAAAAAAAAGCATACCAATATAATTAATGTACTTTTATTCGAGCTTTTGGTTTTTTGAGGAGGCTAATACAATATTTATCTTCTTTCATTAATTGTATTAATTGTATATCTCCTATTTTAAATAGAATTATAATCATTTTATAATTAGAATAATTAATTATCTAATTATATCAAAATAAATATTCTTATAATCTTATATATATTATAAATCATGCATCAATAAAATTAAGATAACATATTCATTTAGAAGCAATCCAATTAAATTCCCGTGACAGCTGTAAGTTAAAGATGAGAACAATATTTTGTGCTCATCAAGTTAAATTTGTTGGTTTGAATAGAATATTCAATTAACTATGCGTGAAGCATGTTAAAGAAAAACAAAGACAAGTATATTTGTTGTATATGGTGTATATTTGGCTCTCGATTTTTACTGTGTAGAATTAGGTAGTGTTTTAGTATCCTAGTTTAGGTAATGTTGTAATGTAATTAGTATTGTACACTTACCATAATATTTGTATTACCATAAATGTATATTTAGTATCCAAGTAGAATAAGATTTTAGGAGTAGAATAGGAATAGGATTCTCCTATTATGGAAATATGTAACTTGTATAAATAGCCTTTCAATCAATGAAAATAATCAAGGAATTATTTCTTTCATGGTATCAGAAGTCTAGGTCTCTTTCTCTCCCAAATCTCGACCACTTTCTCCTCGGGTTCCGAGCTCTTACTCTCGGATTCAGTGCATGTGGAACCTCCTCTCTTCCCAAAATTTTCTTCCAAATCCCTCAATCACATATTGTTCTATCACTACATCACGTAACACATTTCATCATGCCCTTACAGTTTCTAACATCAAGAATAGCATACACTTGTTCTTGAAATAGAAAACGGCCAATATGCGACGTGGGCCGAACTGTTCAAAATTCACGCACGCTCGCATCAAGTCATCCATTACATAATCCCCGCGGCTCCTGATGATACGGAGGTGCCAAAACGCGAGGATGATCCTAAGTTGTGGACGACTCTTGATGCTACCGTCCTTCAGTGGATATATTCCACAATTTCTACCGATATTTTGCAAACGATTATTGAACCTGACGCTACGGCACAGGCGACTTGGGATAGACTACGTGATATATTCCAAGATAATCAGAATTCTAGAGCTGTTACTCTTGAGCAGGATTTCTCCCACGTCAATATGAAAGATTTCCCTAACGTTTCGGTTTATTGCAAAAGATTGAAGGAACTGGCGAACCAACTCCGCAACGTTGGTGCACCAGTTTCGAATGACCGTTTGGTCCTCCAAATGGTTTCAAGCCTCTCCGAGGCCTATAATGGTGTTGGCACTCTTCTTCGTCAAAGCAATCCATTACCGCAATTTTATCAATCTCGTTCTATGCTTACACTCGAAGAAGCGGGTATGGCTAAAAAGGCGGCTATCGGTACTAGTCCTGTAGTTATGATGATCGAATCCACTGTTCATCCTCCCGGTTCCAACAACTTGGGCCAAAACCGCAACAACGATGGCAGAAAAATGAAGGAAATAAGAAAAATAATGACAAGAATCGCGGCGGCAACCGGCACAATGGTGGTGGCGGTGGGCGCCTCGTGGTGTTCAGCAGCAGTAGTTCTGGGCCTCACAGTGGACCCCTATGCAGTGGCAGTGGGCCCCACAGCCACAGTTTGGGCCTAGTCATGTTTCGCCCCACTGGCAGTGGGCTACCCAGCAGCAATCCAGGCACAATTCTACCCAGTCCACATATTGCCAGTCGTTTGGGCCGAGGCAGCAAGCAGGGGTACTTGGGCCTCGACCCCCGCAGGCCCATCACGCAGCGGCACCCATGTCTATCGACATCGAAGCCGCAATGCACACACTTGGTTTAAATTCTCCAGACCCAAATTGGTATATAGACACCGGTGCCACTACCCACATGACATCTGATTCAGGTACGCTCTCGTCTTGTTCCAATTTAAGCAACCCTCGCGGCATAATTGTTGGTAATGGTAATTCTATTCCAATTCGTGGTTATGGTCATAAAACTTTATCTCCCCTTCATCCACCTCTTATCTTGAAGAACACCCTACATGCCCCCAAATTGATTAAAAACTTAGTCTATGTCCGTAAATTCACTACTGACAATTTCGTTTCTATTGAATTTGATCCATTTGGTTTCTCTGTGAAGGATTTCAAGACGGGGAGTCCTCTCATGAGGTGTGATAGTAGGGGAGATCTTTATCCTATCACACCCAGTTCTGGTCCATCGAGTCAAACCTTGTCATCCGCATTTGCAGCCATTTCTCCTTCCTTGTGGCATGTTCGTCTTGGTGATCCAGGATCATCTATTTTGTCGTCATTAGATAAAAATAATTTTATTTCATGTAAGGGTATGAGTAGTACTCCAAATTGTCAGTCTTGTTCTTTAGGAAAAATTGTTAGGTTGTCATTTGTAGACTCAAATTCTCATACTTTAATGTCATTTGATATTATTCATAACGACTTATGGACGTCTCATGTTCTTAGTTCTTTGGGTCATCGGTATTATGTTCTCTTTTTTTATGATTATTCTAAGTTTTTATGGACTTTTCCGATAGTGAAAAAATCTCAAGTTTTTCCGTCTTATTAAAATTTAGAGCATTCATTAAAACTCAATTCGAATGAGAAATAAAAAATATTTAGTGTGATAATGGCAAAGAATATGACAATGGGGTGTTTCGGGAATTCTGTGCTAATAATGTGATCAATTTACATTATTCTTGTACTCATACGTCTTCACAAAATGGGAAAGCCGAACGCAAAATTCATTCCATAAATAACATTGTTCGAACTTTATTGATTCATGCTTCCGTACCCCCGTCTTTTTGGCATCATGCTATACAAATGGCTACATATCTCCTTAACATAGTTCCTTCCAAAGGTTTGACATATTCTTCCCCCCTTCAAATTTTATATAATAAGACTCCTTCGTATTCACATCTTCAGGTTATTGGGTGTTTGTGTTATTTGTTTTTTCCGTCCACCACAATTAACAAACTTCAGACCCGGTCTACTCCGTGTGTGTTTTTGGATTTTTCGTCTAATCATCGTGGTTACTGTGTAGAATTAGGTAGTGTTTTAGTATCCTAGTTTAGGTAATGTTGTAATGTAATTAATATTGTACACTTATCATAATATTTGTATTACCATAAATGTATATTTAGTATCCAAGTAGAATAAGGGTTTAGGAGTAGAATAGGAATATGATTCTCCTATTATGAAAATATGTAACTTGTATATATAGTCTTTCAATCAATGAAAATAATCCAGTGATTATTTCTTTCAATATTACACATATAATTAGAAGCTTTACAAGTAAAGAAAAAGAGAGTATGAAGAACAAGTTGTCTTCATTTAGAAACATATAATTATAATTGTTTTGGAGTATTAAGCACACACATTTATATTGCATTTATTTAATTTATATATTTTATTTTCACATGGATAATTGATAAGAAAATCGAAAAGGTTAAACGAGACAGAAATAATTGTTGAAACCGTATAAATTCCAATTTGTAACACTACAATTCGAGATGGTCCACTACGTACCACTTGACTATTCAGTTAGAAGTTCATGTTTTTAGAAAGACTATACATTTCTAGGAATAGAAATATCAAGAAGCTTTCTAGAGAAAGGATCATTTATTGTATCTCATAATTGCTAGGAAATTAATCGAGGATAAATTAAAAAAAGAAAGAGTAAAGAAATGAGTGAGCAGCGTATGAAAAGTTTAACGCAACGCAAAGTAAAAAATTCTAAGATGTAAAAATTATTTACATTTTTTGTTCAATTTAACTTACTATAATAAGTTATTTACTTTATTTTAAATTACTAATTCAGTGTATTAGGAAGATTAGCTGTAATTATCGTTCTTTTCTATCGTCATTGTCTGGATGAATTAAACTAAGTAAAATAACAAAAACAATGCTAGTAAAAGATTTGGTGGAATGATAAAAAATTCCCTCAGCTTTAGTACGAAAAATATAATCTCCCTTTATAGGGTTCAATAACAAAGCTATTACCATGAGAATTCGAATTAACTGAATTAATGACTATCGATCACTAAATATCAGAGAAAATACTAAGTGATTTCTTTTTATATATGTAGATTTTGGTAGATAAAATTATATGATATTTCTACTAATGAAAAATGATAAATAATTATGAAATTAATTGAGATGCATATAAATTTTATTGATACTAAATTAGAAGAGAGAAAATATAAAGGGGGTCCGCGTTATGTGGCGGGTATTGTTTTGTCAATCAAGTCCACGTCATCACCTACGTGGCACATTATTTTTTAAATAAGTGTTTGGAGCAATATTGTCAATGCCACGTTGTGGGACCTACTCTATCTCTAGATCCTATTTATTGCTTATGTTATCCCCATCGGTGCTGACGTAGACTATTACATTTGCTTCCTAAATAAACGGTGTCGTTTAGCTGACGTTTTTATTGCGCACCGACCGCTTAATCATTCTCGTTTATTTTCTCTATCTGTTTACGTCACTCTCCATGTGTTTTTCAATATCTACGCCTTTTTTTTCTCTATCTTTCAATTTCGTTTTAAGAAAAAGTTATTGCGATTTTTTTCTGTTTCCTACAGTCAAAAGACTCAAAAGAAGTAGAATCAATATTCCTTGATTCGTACAAAACATCATGACTCAATTGATGAAGATTATAAATTAAAAGTTATTATTGATGTGATGCTACTTTAAATTGAAGGGAGTCTTGTTAACATAATTAATATTTATTTTGAATTTGAACAGACATAATATTTTTTAGTAGCCACCATTGATACCTCTTGAAAGTGTCTGTTGGTGATAAAAATACATTAGATGTGAAATCTCTATAAGTAGTAATTACGTTTTCTCATTCAAACATAGATATGAAAAAGAATTAAAACTTCTGATGAAAAAAAAGAATCAAAACTTCTGCTTTCTTTTCTTCCCTAAGCATCATCAGAAACTTCATACTGTGTGTTCTTGGTTGGATCAAGGGAGTACAAACTTTGAATTCAACATCGTTGTTAAGGCTTCATTGTATCCTGAAGGCAATATTTCTGAGACATATTGTACTCGTCAATTTATTGGAAAGGGTCGAAATAATTATCTAAAAAAATCTGCATAAGAGCCTTGAAGTCAGAGAACAACAATTCGGTGTATGTGTTTCATCCTGTTAGTACCATATTTTATAATAATTTTTAGACAATTATTGACATGGGGGGTGAAACTTCAATTGTTGCTCGATCATTGTAAGTAATGAACCAGACTTTGAATCGTTTAGAACGTTTTGATGGTACGGATTTCACTCGTTGGCAAGAAACTATCAAGTTATGGTACATCTTTGAAGATGGTTTGGAGGAAATTCCTGATGCGACTCCAATGGACAGCGATGAATTGAAGGCCAAACGGAAGAAACATCAAGTGGATGATTTTATGTGCCGTGGTCATATTCTGAATGTTGTAGGAGCCAATGTTTACAATGCTCATCAAAGTCTTGAAACATCAAAGGAATTGTGGACTGCGCCCGAAAACAAGTACAAAATTTCTGAAGCGAGTAACAAGAAATTTCTGATTTGTAATTTCATGGACTTTAAGATGGTTGACACTAAGTCAATTATTGGCCAGGTCAGTGAATTTTTACTCATTGTCAATCATCTTAAAGATGTTGGAATTGACTTGTATCTTCATTCGTCGTTGGGGTTATTATTTCTCGTCTTCCCCCTTCTTGGAATGATTACAAGAAGAAACTTAAGCATGCTGAAACTGACTATGACTTAGAAGGTTTACAGCGCCATCTTCGTATTGGAGAAGATGCTCGTAAATGAGATATTAAGGATAATCAACAAACTGAAAATCATTCTAAGATTAATAGTGTGGAAGAATCGAAAAAATTGAATTTTTTCAAACCTAAGATTGATACTCGGTTTAAGAAGAAAGATCCCAACAAGAAAGATAAGAAAAAGGAAAATTGCTACTTCTGTAAGAAACCCGGCCACTATGCTCGTGACTGTCGTCAACGAAAGAAACAAATGAAAAATGAAGTGAATGTGGTCGATGACAAAAGCAAGCTTATCGCTGTAGTGCAAGTAGTCAACACTGTTGCAGATCATGGTAGTGGATGGTGGTACTATACTGGTGCAACCATTCATATCTATAAAGATAGAAATCTTTAGAAGACATACGAACCGGATAGTGGAGAAGGAAACGAAGTTACTTCAGCGAACAACCAAAGCAACAAAGTGGTTGACAAAGGCACTGTTGATCTCTCGTTTACTTCGGGAAAGATTGTTACTTTTACTAATGTTTTACATGTCCCTGACATTTGTAAAAACCTTATTTCTGGAGTTCTTGTTAACAAGGCTGGATTCAAGGTTACGTATGAGTCTGATAAGTTTGTATTGTCCAAGAACGGAATATTTGTTGGACAAGAATACTCTTGTAATGGGATGGTTAAGCTTAATTTAATAAATAACGGTTCTACTTATATTGTTGAGTCTGTTGATTTATAGCATGCTAGATTAGGACATGTGAATTATGGTTCTCTTAGAAATATGAAAAGATTAGGATTGATTTCTGATTGCAATTTGATAATGTTTCTAAATGTGAAATATGTGTACAAGCAAAGATAACTAGAACATCTTTTAAATATGTAATAAGAAATTTTGGCTTGCTTGAATTAGTACATAGTGATGTTGGTGATCTGAAAAGTCATATGACTCGTGGTGGAAACAAATACTATGTCACTTTTATTGAAGATAGTACTAGATATGCCTATATTTACTTGGTGAAATATAAGGATGAAGTCTTTGATAAATTTAGAATTTACAAAGCAGAAGTAGAGACACAATTATGACAGAAAATTAAGGTTTTACGTTCTGATCGTGGTGGTGAATACTATCCTTCTGAATTTACTTTATTTTGTCAAGAACATGGTTTAGTACATCAATTCACTGCTCCATATACACCCCCAACAAAATGGTGTTGCTGAAAGAAAAAATAGAACTTTGATAGATATGGTTAATGATATGCTCATTAGCTCTGGTTTGCCAATTTTTTTATGGGGTGAAGTTATTTTGTCTGCATGATATATTTTGAATAGAGTTCCTTTGAAAAAGAAGAATATCTCTCCTTATGAATTGTGATTTAAGAGAAAGCCTAACTTGAAAACACTCAAAGCATGGAGTTGTTTGGCATATGTCAAAAAGCCCGACCATAAGAGACCAAAGTTAGAAAATAAGGCTTATAAATGTGTTTTTGTAGGTTATCGCAGAAACACCTTAGAGACTTACCTTTATGAATATGAAAATCAGGCCGTTTTCTATGAGAATAAGACCGTTCTCTAAAGAATACTCATGAATCCAGGATATAAGCACATGGCCATTAACGTGCTAAGCTACAGAACACATAATTCTTTGAAGTCAATATGTGTGGAGATTCCGGTTTTATCACAAGGGGTACTTGGTTCAAGACTAGTTCACCATAGAACCTCAATAAGGCTTTGAATTTCTTACACTAAGTAAAGTTTCAAATCCAAAAGATACCTATCATTTATGTATTGATTTCTACGATGATGTTTTGTCTCAACTTTGTTTGAACAACGTTGACATGATCCCACTCGGGTACGTAGGCAGTCACATGAGTGATGCATCCATTCCTATTTTGAAAGATTTTACTTTATTTTATGTTTTTTCATTTTGAAAAATAGGGGGAGAATGTTGATATATTTAGCAAAATCAAAATCCATCAATGATGTGATGCCCCTTCAAATTTAGGGGGAGTCTGTTAACATAATTCATATTTATTTTGAATTTGAACGAACGCAATATTTCCCAATAGCCATCGTTGATGCCTCTTGAAGGTGTATGTTGGTGATGAAAAGGCTGTTGGAAATTTGCTAATGCGGAATTAAGTTTATCCCATTATTTATGACTCGAATAATTGGGGTCCCGCACGTCAAAAATATCATTTTCACACACGTGCACACATAGTGTCAAGTATCGCAAATTTCATTAGTAAAAGAGATATTGGTACGTAAGTGAAACATTTGAGACATATAATGATGGACGGTTATTGGCCAAACGACAAGTATTCCACGTTGGTAAACGAAGGAAGAAGTGTGCGAAGTGTAAGATGAAACGAGTCGGAAATCGCCATGAGCGAGCCGAGCTGCGGCACGCTTAATTCGGCAGAGTCGCGACGCCGGAGGCGAGAATCTTTGCGACGGGAAGATGGAAAGTTCTGACTTTTGGGCTGGTTTTGGAGCATTGAATCTTCATTATTTGGCACATGAATTCAGCCATTATTTGGCTGAATGTAACCCCTCAATAAGTGTCATTACATGGCTATTGAAGGTCATTAGTTGACTAGTTGAGGGGGCATCTCATTACACTATAAATTGAGGCCTTTGGCTCAATTGTTCAACACTTACAGAATTTTCTGAAATCTTCTTCTTCCTCTCTAGCAAGTTTCTATATTCAAAGTTCTTCAAGAGTAACACTTGAGTTTTCTTTGCTCATTTGTTAAGTTGTTGTTGTATCTTGGGAGACTATTGTCCGACTAGGTAAAAATATATATACGGGATAATATTGTCTTAAAGACAGAGTGCAATCACTCAACTCAGCAAATCACAAGGAGTTTGTAACGTTCTTGATTCCAGTTTGTTGTAATCTTTAGTTAATCCTTTCTAGCAATTTGTAATATTTACTTACTTCCCGTTTTCTGCAATTGTTGTAACCCACAATTTTAAGACAAGATTGTTATAAGTGCTTAGAAAGATGACTGGAATAGAACAACTCGCTTCTGATTCTGCTGTTGCTGCTACTCAAGGCAACCCCTCTACTACTCAAAGCACACCTAATGCCTTCACTACTGCTCAACGCTCATCCAACGCCTTTCCGGTTGCTCAAGGGAACGTTAGTGTTCCTCTACCCTCCGGTTTCCACAATGAATGCCCAAAAAAGTTTATGGGCTCCAACTTCAAGAGATGGCAACAAAAGATGTTATTTTATCTGACTGTTATGGGAATGACTCATTTTCTAACAGAAGATCCTCCACAAGCTGGAGATGAAGTGGACCCTCAGCATAATGAAATGGCTGGAGGGGGCCAAGGTATCAATGTCGTCAACGGCATGAAGATGGTTCTTGATGTTTGGAGTCATAATGACTTCATATGTAAGAACTATATTCTGAACTGTCTGTCAGACCCACTCTACACGGTGTATTGCGACGTAGGCACCGCCAAAGAGTTATGGGAAAAGCTGCAGAAGAAATACAACGCACAAGATGCTGGTACTAAGAAATTCATCGTTGGGAAATTCCTGAAATTTCAAATTGTGGATTGCAAAACTGTGATGTCCCAATTCCAGGAATTCCAAATGATTCTACATCACCTAGATTTGGAAGGTATGAAACCAAATGAGCAGTTTTTGGTTGCATCACTGATTGAAAAGTTACCTCCCTCGTGGAATGAGTTTATGAGTTACTTAAAACTCAAGACAAATGAAATGACCTTTGAAGAACTTATTATCAAACTCTAGACTCAGGAAGATAATAAGAAGGTCTTGCCTAGGGGAAAACAACTAGCTGAGACAAAGGCAAATCTGGCTGAGGCCAAAGGAAACCCAAGCAAGAAGCGCAAGTTCCAGAAAGACGGCAAGACCCAAGCAGCGGAGAAGTTCAAGGAAAACTATCACCACTGTGGGAAAACTGATCACATGATCAAGGACTGCCGCAAGCTTAAGACTGAGCAACAAGAGAAGACCAAGGCCAAAGGCAAGGCACATGCTAACGTCATCAAAGACACGCTTCTTGATCACATGATTGAGGAGTTCTCAGCGGTGGTGCTTGAAGCAGAGAATCCCATGCAATGGTGGATGGACACGGGTGCTACCAGACACATCTGTTCCAATAGAGATGCCTTCTCCACGTATACACCAATCACCGACAAGAAGTTATTCATTGGTAACAACGCTTCCTCTGGCGTACTGGGGGTACGAAAGGAGATCCTAAAGATGACTTCTGGAAAGGAGCTCACTCTAAAGAAGGTGATGCATGTCCCTGAGATTATGAGGAATTTAATTTCAGGTCCTTTATTGGTTAATACTGGTTTTATGCTAGTATTTGAGTCCAATAAATTTGTAATCACTAAGAATGACACTTTTGTGGGGAGAGGCTTCTTCTGTGAAGGCCTCTTCAAAGTTAACGTCATGTCTGTAATACGTGCAAGCAATAATATTGAAGCTTCTTCTTACTTGCTTGAGTCCTCTAATTTATGGCATCATAGATTAGAACATGTTAACTATAAGTTCATCCAAAGGTTGGTTAAGTTGGAGTTATTGTCGTTTATCGACGTAAACCCTTAACATAAGTGTGAGGTGTGCATAGAGGCAAAACTCACAAAGCTTCATTTTCAATCCGTCAAAAGGAATACCGCTCCTCTAGAACTTATTCACACAGATATATGTGATTTGAGGTTTGCACAAACTAAAGGTGGGAACAAGTACTTTGTGACATTCATTGATGATAACACAAGGTATTGTTACATTTACTTGTTGAAAAGTAAAGATGAAGCCTTTGAGACGTTCCGACGTTACAAAGCAGAAGTTGAAAACCAACTTAGCATGCAGATTAAATCCATTCGTAGCGATAGAGGGGACGAATATGTAGCGCCATTTGAGGAATATTGTGCCAAATCGGGCATTGTTCATCAAACGATGGCTCCATACTCACCTCAGTCGAACGGTGTTGCGGAACTCAAGAACCGCATATTGAAGGAAATGATGAATGTCTTGCTCATCAATTTCGGTCTTTCCCAAAACATATGGGGAGATGACGTCCTTACCGATAATACGATTCTTAATAGAGTCCCATATAAGGGTAAGGACAAAACTCCATATGAATCATGGAAGGGAAGGAAATCCATCTATAAATATTTAAAGGTGTAGGGTTGTTTGGCAAATGTTGAAGTGCCTAAGCCAAAACAGGTCAAGATTGGGCCTGAGACTGTAGATTGCATTTTCATCGGATATGCAAATAACAGTAGTGCTTATCGTTTCTTAGTGCATAAGTCAGATATTCCAGATATCCACGGGGGTACAATCATGGAATCAAGGAATGCTCAATTCTTTGAGGATACATTTCCTAGAAAGAAAAAAGACATAACCTCTCGCAAACTAAGTTATGAACAAAACTCTTAGGAACCAAGAGTCATTGACTGCCCGGATCTAGATGGTTCAGATCTAGTGGACTTCGAAGTGGCTGAATATCCAGAAACTAGTGTTCCAGATTCTCAGAACTTGGAGACTCTAGAGATGGAACCAAGGCGAAGTAAAAGGGCCAGGAAGGATAAATTATTCGGTCCTGACTTTGTAGCTTATATGGTTGATGACGAACCAAGGACAATTTCTGAAGCATTGTCAACTCCAGAGGCGCCGCTCTGGAAAGAAACTATTGAGAGTGAAATAGACTCCATCCTGCATAACCATACTTGGGAGTTGGTTAATCTTCCTCCGGGAAACAAACCGTTGGGTTGTAAATGGATACTCAAACGAAAGTATATAGCAGATGAGTCTATAGATAAGTACAAGGTCAGGTTGGTAGTCTAGGGCTATCGGTAGAAGGAGAACCTTGACTATTTTGACATGTACTCCCCGGTGTCTAGGATGGCGTCCATACAAGTATTCATTGCGATCGCAGCGTTGCGTGACCTTGAGATACATCAAATGGATGTCAAGACAGCTCTTCCTAAATGGTGATTTGGAAGAAGAAATATATATGGAACAACCTGAGGGGTATGAGGTTCCCATGCAAAAGAAGAAAGTCTGTCGACTTGTCAAATCTTTGTATGGGCTGAAACAAGCCCCGAAACAATGTCATGAAAAATTTGATAGTACTCTACTATCGAAGAGTTTCTCCATTAATGAACGTAGATGACATGTTGATCACAGGGAGCAGTCCTAGCTTGATCCTAGAGACTAAGAACATGTTGAAACAATGCTTCGACATGAAGGATATGGGTATCACAGATGCCATCTTAGGGATAAAGCTCTCTAAGATGTCTGACGGACTAGTCTTATCTCAGTCTCACACTACATCGAGGATGTGTTGAGAAAGTTTGAGATGTTTGATAGTTCACCTATGAAGTCACCACTGGATAGAAATCGAAAGCTTGATAAAAATCATGGTGCACCCGTATGCCAGGAGCAATATGCACAGGTGATTGGGAGTTTGATGTACATAACAAACTGCACCCGACCTAATATTGCTTATGCAGTCAACAAGTTGGCTAGGTTTACCCGTAATCCGAGTAATGATCATTGGAAGGCGTTGAATCAGGTACTATGATACCTGAAATACACGCTAACTTGCGGGTTGCATTATTCGAGATATCTAGCTGTACTAGAGGGGTACAGTGATGCAAATTGGATATCTGATATAGAGTGATACAGCCATTCCTATTCTAAAAGATTTTACTTTATTTTATGTTTTTTGATTTTGAAAAATAGGGGTACAATGTTGGATATTTTCAGCAAAATCATCATTGTTGTGATGCCCCTTCAAATTTAGGGGGAGTCTGTTAACATAATTCATATTTATTTTGAATTTGAACAGACGCAATCTCTCCCAATAGCCACCGTTGATTTCTCTTGGAGGTGTCTGTTGGTGATGAAAATGCATCACCAATGGATGCGAAATCTCTATAAGTAGTAAAGATGTTTCTCATTCAAACATAGATATGAAAAAGAATCAAAACTTCTGATGAAAAAAAAATCAAATTTCTGTTGAAAAAAAATTAAAACTTCTGTTGAAAATAATCAAAACTTTTGTTTTCTTTTCTTCCCTAAGCATCATCAGAAATTTCATACTGTGTGTTCTTGGTTGGATCAATGGAGTACAAACTTTGAATTCAACATCGTTGTCAGGGCTTTATTGTATCCTGAAGGCAATATTTCTGAGACCTATTGTACTCGCCAATTTATTGGGAATGATCGAAATAATTGTCTAAAAGAATCTGCATAAGAGACTTGAAGTCAGAGAACAACAATTCGGTGTCCGTGTTTCATCCTGTTAGTACCATATTTTACAACAGACTCATCAACAAATCCAAATCCTACAAGCAATTTATCGATAAATTCAACTACACAATTTTGGATAAGAGTTTTTTGCGAATTTTGTTTTCCTACCAAACATCAAGAAATAAAATGTTTTAATTAATTATAGTTTAAAAACAAACTATTTAGAGAGTGAATAGGTTTGTGAATTTCATACTTAAATAATTGAGTGTTTTCGTCACCTTTAAATTATAACTCACTTTAGATTAAAACCTCATGATCAAATATGTAACAAACTATTGAGAATAACTTGATGAGAAGTGCGTAGGAGATGAAAAGTCTTTAAAATGAGTTCACGTAACACAATGACTTTATGATCGTTCAGGGATCTGTAAACACCCATAGTTTAGATATGAAACTCCTAAAAATATATAGTTTAAAGATTTTTTAACCTATCCACTCAAAAAAGTTTTCACGTGTACTGTCACTTGAAACTCTTTGAAAGAGTTTTTGGTGCGTGATGTTCACATAGTATGGTACTTCATAGGGGTCATGTGAACACCCAATTAGGTAAGAAACTCGTAAAATAGTGGTAGATTAATTAATTTTTTTTTAACTTATTCACTTCTATTTACAAGCAGTTTTAAATTTTTTTAAAGATTAATTTTTTTCTATTTTTTGGTGTTTGGTTGAGAAATAAGAGAGGTCTTTACTAAATATACTCATTTTTTCAAATCACAAAGAAAGATATAGGTGGATAGCAAAATAATTTCTTCTGCAAGTTGCAACGTAAAATAGGGATCACAATCCAAAATTAGAGAAGTGTTACAAATTGGAATCTGTAACAAAATAAGCCAATTAAAGGAATAAAAACGAAATAAGTGACGTCGAAGAATGATGAAACACAATTCTTTGTTAAACTAAAACATTTTTAATGCCTACTTATTGCATATCTTCCAAGCTTACGACAATCTGAGATCACCCTTCTTAATGAGTATAAACTACTCAAGTAACCTTTTAACAATGTTGACAAAAATTAAACATTTTTATAATGTAATTTTAAATATTATCAATATCTAAATTCAATAATAATAAATTAAGTGCAATTAAATGCGTATTCTAAAACCTAAACACGCCATTTAGAGATCATGCAACTTTACCATTACATTTTTGCAATGCATCGTAATTAATTTCATTTCCGCTGTTATACAAAGTTAACTTAGTGAAAAGAAGTGTATAAAGTAAATTTCATCAGTTTATCATGAGGTTCTTTTTTGGTCATTCATCGTTATCTGATGTTGTATGGGTATCTTGTATGTCACATTTAAATTTGAATGTAAAGTGTAAATCAGGAAATTACCTAACTTTATACTCCTCCGTTTAAAAAAGATTTCCTTACTTTGCTTATTAGTTTATCTTAAAAAATTGACACATTCCTATATTTAGAAATAATTTAACTTTATAAGATAATTTACAGACACATAAATATCGAATGCTTATTTTAGACCACATTTCAAAAGTTCACTACTAAGAAATCTCTCTTTTTCCGCTGAAAAATATTCAGTAGCTATTTTCCACTGAATGTTGATGGAAAAAACCTAAATAGTAGTTTTTTACACGGAAAATTAGGAAGCTTCCCAGCGTTTCAATGAGAATCTATTTTCCACCATGAATTTTTCCAATGACCTAGCTCGGTGGGAATTGATAGAATTTATGAAAGTCTTTTATTCATAACATGAATTCTTACAAAGCAATAACAAGATAATAAAATAATACTATTCTTGAGAGCTAAAAGTGCAAGTAAAAGAAAAGTAAGTAAAGCCCTTTATATATGGTCTATTACATGAGATACATATGTGTTTTTCCAATGTGGAACAAAAGCAATGTGAGAAAGAGTTAATGTTAATATCTCCTCTCAAACTCGCGATGGTGTAGACAGAAGTATCGAGAGTTTGCCAAGAAAGAACCGGTGACACTTTAATATATGCGCCTTTGTGAAGAAATCTGCAAGTTGCATCGAAGATGAGACAAATGGCAAGGATAGAGTGCGCTGCTGAAGATGATATCGAATAATATGACAATCAATCTCAATATGCTTGGTACGTTCATGAAATACTGTGTTGTGCGCAATCTGAATAGAACTCTTATTATCACAGTACATCGATGTTGGTGAAGAAAGAGAGACACTCATATCAACCAATAACCGACGTAACCATACAATCTCACACGTAGTAGAAGCCATAGCACGATACCCTGCCTCAGTTGAAGAGCGAGAAACCACATCTTGTTTCTTACTTTTCCATGAGATGAGTGAATCTCCTAAAAATACACAATAACCAGTAGTTGATTTCCGATCAGTTAGGTCACCAGCCCAATCTGCATCAGAAAATGCACGAAGCTCCAAGGATGAGGTCGATAGAAACAAGAGACTCTGATAAATCGTTCCTCGAAGATAGCGAAGAATACGCATAACTGCAGCCCAATGTACAGATGTAGGAGAGCAAACAAACTGACTGACAATGTGAACAACATATGCAATGTCAGGGCGAGTAATGGTGAGGTACACCAGACTCCCTACAACTGAACGATATAAAGTGGGATCAGGAAGAGGATCCCCGTCAGTAGGTGTATATCGAACATTAACCTCAAGAGGAGAGTCAACTATACGAGTATCTGTGAGACGGGCCCGCTAAAGAATATCTGCAGTGTACTTAGACTGAGAGAGAAGATATCCCTTCTCCGAATAAGCTACCTTAATGCCTAAAAAGTAACTTACATGACCTAAATCTTTCATCTCAAAATGGCGAGGTAAAGTAGATTTTAGGTTTGCAATACCATCAATATCATCACCTGTAATGATCATGTCATCAACATACAACAAAAGAAAAATACAACCTACAGGGGATGATTTAACAAATAACGCCGAATCATGAAAGCTGGAAATAAACCCAAGAGATGATACTACAGTGTAGAACTTGTCGAACCAAGCTCTTGGAGCTTGTTTGAGACCATACATAGCTTTCTTAAGCCTGCACACTTGTCCTGGACTATGTGAAACACCAGGTGGAGGGACCATGTAGACTTCTTCTTGAAGATTCCCATTTTAAAAAGCATTTTTAACATCCATTTATGAAATATGCCAATGACGAACAGAGGCCACTGCAATAAGAACCCGGACAGATGTCATCTTTGCAACAGGTGCAAAAGTCTCTTCATAATCCATACCATATTCTTGAGCAAAACCTTTTGCAACCAAACGAGCTTTATATCGCTCAATAGAACCATCAGACTTTGTCTTAATCTTGTACACCCATCGAGAACCAATAGTTTTCTTACCAGTCGGTAGAGAAACCAAATCCCAAGTATCAAGTTTGTTCAAAGTAGCCAGTTCCTCATTCATAGCCTCTTGCCAAAGAGGATCACGAGCTGCCTCAGAGTAAGATGTAGGCTCACAGAGAGAATTAATAGAAACTAGAAAGGAAGCGAATGATAGAGCATAGCAAGAATAATCAAAATCGGATACCTGAGTAGATCGCAGAGTGCGTTTAGGATAGTGATGTGGGTCTGGATCTGCAACCACAAGAGGTTCTGAAATAGGCATAGGAGGGGGCTGAGTATCAATATCATGGGACCTGCCAGAAGACTAAGAAAGAACAGATGATATAGATATATAATCAGATGGGCAATCAGCATCAAAGGGATCAATATCAATAAGGTCAGATTTTGCCATGCCATGTGAGGTAGGTGGGATGGAAAAGAAAGGAACATGCTCAATAAAAGAAACATTATGAGACACATACAATTTTCCAGAAACTGGATCATGACAACATTAACCTTTCTGCCCAACCTCATATCCAAGAAAAACACAAATGGCGACACGAGAAGATAACTTAGTACGCTCTGCATGTGGACGTAGAACAAAACATGTAGAACCAATAACTCTCAAATGGGAATATAGTGGGGCGTGACCAAATAGTCTAGCATACGGAGAAATCTCAGAATTATGAGAGGTAGGGATCCTATTAATAAGATAAACAGATGTAAGGACAGCTTCTCCCCAAAATTCACTAGGTACACTAGCGGACAAAAGCATGGATCTAGCTGTCTCAACAATATGCCTATGTTTTCTCTCGGCTACCCCATTTTGTTGTGGTGTATCAAGATCTGAAGACTGATGTATTGTACCATCAGCTTTGAAAATACCAGAAAGATCCCCACTAGTATATTCACCTCCTAAATCAGCCCGAAAATATTTAATAATGGCAGAATGTTGAGTTTTCACATAGGCTTGAAACTCAGCATAAGTATGAACAAAATCAGAGCGTCTTTTCAACAAATAAGCCCAACAATGACGAGTATAATCATCAATAAAGGAAACATAATATCTGGAGCCTCCCTAAGTAGGGATAGGTGCTGACCCCCAAACATCTGAATGAACTAGATCAAATGGTGCAGAACAAGTAAAAGTACTAAGATTAAAAGGCAAAGCAGAAAATTTTCCAAGTTTACATCAACTACAATCAGAAATATCATCGGATTGTAAATCACCAAGAACACCAATATTACACATAAAACGCAGGCGAGAACCTAATACATGACCAAGTCTAGAGTGCCATAAATAAAACTTCGAAGAGGAATGTGTTAAATGAAAAGAAGACAGATTAACAGGCATAACTGCTGCATGAGTAGGAAGATGCAGCTCATCCAAAACATAGAGACCTCTCCCCTTTCTACGCCCTGTCCCAATCACTCTCTTGGATTTTAGATCATGCACATAACAAGAATTAGGGAAGAGTCCAATAAAACATCCATAGTCACATATTTGACCAGCAGAAGCAAGATTCATATATAATTTTGGAATGCAATAAACATAAGGTAATGATATAGTGGATGTATGAATAGTGCCAATGCCTGTCAATGGCATAGATGTGCCATTAGTAGTCACAACAGAAGTGGAAGGGAGGGGGGGGTCAGAAGACATATATACAAAGACGGAAGAATCAGGAGACATATGATTTCTAGCTCCAGAGTCCAAGATCCAAGAAGATGAAATGATACATGAACCAATAGATGGTGATGAGCCGGAAGGAACAGAAAGAGCATAAGACTGAGAATTCTGTTGAAACTGTTGGAAGGCGAGGAACTTCTGAAATTGGTCAGCTACAGAATCAGTACTGTGACTCACAAAGGCTCCTGAAGCTGGTGATCAAGAGAGGGCACAAAAGCAGCCTAAGTCGGTGGATACGAGTTCTGGAATTGACCCCCAGAATATGGCTTCTGTTGAGAAGGTTTCTGTCCTTGTCCCGAATGTGGAGGCTTAGAACCCAGCGTCTTCCGTAGCTCAGGACATTGATTCTTCCAGTGTCGTGATTTCTTGCAATAATTACAATTACCCATGATAGATGTTCTATATTGGTGTGTACGGGCTGCAAGGACCGGTGCAGACGAAGGAGCTGCCAGTACAAAAGTAGAAGCCTTATGTACCCCTTTTAGAGTCTTCAAACATGTTTCTTCAGCCATAAGTTCATTTACCACATCTTCAACAGATGGTAAGGGTTTGCGGTGCAACAAGCCTGAACGACAATTCTCAAATTCTGACTGAAGACCCATCAATAGCTGAACAAGACGATCTTCATCTCTGCATTTAATATAAGCATCGCATGCTTGCAATTCAGTAGATTCTGTCATAGCTAACTGATCCCACAAAGTGGTCATTGCACAGAAATAATCTTGAATGCCCAAGTCATTTTGTACTAGTGCACGAATTTCATATTGTAACTGATATTTAACAGCAAAATTATTCTGCACAAACAATCTTGATAGATAATCCCAAATCTCTTTAGCAATTCTGAACTTAGCCAAATGAACACCAATTCTTTGTTCAACAAAGTTATTAATCCAAGTAATAATCTTTAAATTATTGGTCTCCCAAGTCCTAACTAATTCATCAAAATTTTCATCTCCAATTTTAGGGCATTTGATTTTTCCAGACATATAATCCCAAAGTCCCTTTCCCTTCAGAAAATTTACCATGACATAGCTCCAATAGGAATAATTTTTTCCATCTAACCAAACATCAATAGTTTGCAAAGAATCATCATCTCCATCCATTATGAATTTTAAACAGAAAAATCCCAAATAACAAGCAACAAAATAAAAAATGGCAGATCTCACCAATCAAATGCGGAAGGCAAGAAGACGAAACCCAGATGTGGAAGCCAAGATCAGAACGAGAACGAGCAACCAAAACGAGCACGAGCTTCTAAAACAAGCCAAGAACAAGCCAAATTTTTTTTAACTGATACCAGGGGCGTGCTGCATGCGAACCCCCAACTAACTCACCGCGGGGTTGGATCCGTGATCGAGCTAAAAGTATTAACTTGCGCTCTTGGCTTTGATACCATGATAGAATTCATGAAAGTTTTTTATTCATTACATGAATTATTACAAAGTAATAACAAGATAATAAAATAATACTATTCTTGAGAGCTAAAAGTGCAAGTAAAATAAAAGCAAGTAAAGCCTTTTATATAGGGTCTATTACATGAGATACAAATGTGTTTTTCCAATGTGGGACAAAAACAATGTGGGAAAGAGTTAATGTTAATAGGAATGAGGTGGAAAAATCATGTTTTATAGTACAAATTTTCCACTGAATGTAAATGAAAAAAACCTTTATTTCTTGTAGCGTCTTCCTTTATTCTTAAAATCTGTGTCAAGTCAAACTAGGACAATTTTTTTGGGACGGAGAGAGTATCACCTTATGTTTTTTAGATTAGGACAACAATATTTATCAAGTATAGTTGGGACTTGGGTAAATTAGCAAGTCAATCAAAAGTAAATAGTACGTCAACCAAACGTTAGATTAGTTAATCTACATTGTGTGAACCTACATAAATAAAAACGTCAACCCGAAGCTCGAGTACGAATATAGATTATAATACACTCACTGATTCAACATAAACTGAAGGATACGTAAACTCGCATATGATAAGGTTAAAATCTTCATTTATTATAAGAATATTAATTATAAAAGACAATTAGCATATATAGCTATAGCAAGGGAGAATGGCAGATTTAAAATTGTTACATAATGCATTGCAGATATTACTGCAGTAAATATTATTGTAGGCCTTTGGACAATAATTGGTTCATGTTTTAAAAAATAAAGTATTTAAGATTGACGTTAAGATGTTTTTTAAGAACTTTTATACTTATAGAAAAACTTGAAGTTTTGTAAGTAAAAGCGATTATTTGCTTGAAATATTCCTCAACCAAAATTTTCATTATTTCACCAACATTTGCAATCTGAAGTTCACTTTCTACTAATAGAGCAAACATTTTTAGTTTATCAATTATGAACTATAATTGTTTACCCTAAAAAAAGTTACAGTTGAATTTGTAAGTGATTTTAAGAATACATGGATTAATTCGTAAGCAAACGTAATAAATAATTAGAGATAAATAAGCAAATACAATTAATAAGCAATAGAAATAGCCTAAATCGATAGAATCTTGATTGAAACTTGTCCCTGAGATTGGTCTGGTCCTTAGTGGAATTGCTTTGAACCCGAGCCAATATTGAGAGCTTGAATATCTTAAGTTTACAATGAAATCGTGCAAGTGAATGTAATGAAAATCAGATGTCCTTCCAATATGAAAGTTGAACTCCTTTTATAGTTAACAATACAAGATATTAACGTTAAAGAAACAATTTCTACTTCAATGCACTTAAATGAGAATATGTGAAAAGAGTAACTGCCGGCGTCATGCCCGGAGCGATTACGTGATGAGTCTCTTCGACCTTCTGCTGGTGTCACCTAGTTCGGACACTACCTGGTCATGTTTGAACATCCGGACTTATACTGATGTCTCACCTCGAGTGAACTCACATCGGGTGCACATTATCATTACTCCCTTCGACCTCACAATTAAACTTTTTTACGTGTCGTGCTAATTTTTACCGTATAATATTTTTTATTGCTAAATGAGTTCTAAATTAAAATTACTGTGTTCTACCAAGTTAAAATTGGCTACGCCCGTAATGAATATACTGTATAATTTCCCCTCAATATAGAAAGTTAAAAAAGTAAAAACCGACCGTAGAGGTCATAATCAATAATGGGGACTAAAGGACGTAAGCAAATGGTACCCACTTAGATCCACAGCATAGGCAGGTGATGACATATTTTAACGTAAGCCACAACTTATATTACGCGTAACATATCGTAACTACCGTTGCCACCCCCACCCCCCATTCCCCACGCAACCCCGTACGTACAACCTTATATATATGCACAATATCTAATCCACACACTGCAAAAAAAATTAACACTACTAAAGAAAAATCATATAGTAGCTACAATTATCTCTCTTTTAATTTTCATGATGCAACAAGCACTTCCTTATAAGTCATCATGTTTACCCATAACTCCACGATTTCATCCAAATAACAATCAAATAAATCATCATATGAATACCAACAATTCATTATATGTTAAAGGTTCAAAAGACTTATTGAAAAACGTTGTTAAGGACAACGCTGTTATAATTATGGGACGACGAGGTTGTTGTATGAGCCACGTGGTCAAGCGTTTGCTTCAGTGTCTCGGAGCTAATCCTGCTATTTATGAAATTGAGGAAGAGGATGAAAACGAGGTTGTTGATGAGCTGGAGAATATTGTTGCCGGTGGTGGTGATGGTCAGAAAGAGGCCGGAAAGTTGCAGTTTCCGGCGGTGTTCGTCGGAGGAGAATTGTTTGGTGGATTGGATCGGATTATGTCAGCTCATATTACTGGAGAGTTGACTCCTGTATTGAAAAAGGCTGGAGCCTTGTGGCTTTGAGTTTTTTCTCTTCCCTTTTTTTTTTTTCATTTTTTGCCTATTTTGTTTACTTGGTAGTTTCGACTAATTGTTGAAGTAAAATTCTTTTCCTTTGTCTTTTTTTTTTATTTTCCTTTTTGGCCGTTGAGGAATAAATCAAACTTAGAGATGTGGAAATTAATTTCTCGAATCTTGAAATCAATTTGCTAAATACAAGATTAATTACGGGTAATTTCAATCTTAAAATTTGGGGCTAAAATAGTTTAGGGAATATTATGCCGACTAAAGCTATTAGATTCAAATTTGTTAGTGTATTGAAATTTTAATTCTGAACATTTGATCCATTAAATTGGCCTATGGCTTATGCTTTATGTCCTGAGAAAATGCCAAGAGAATGAATGCCGGTTTCTGGTTGTATTTGATCTAATTTCCTACTTAGTTACACTCTCATCCTATTAACTTTCAGTCATTTTACAAGAAAGCGAGTAACTTTTTTCCTAATTTAGAAATAATTTAATTTTAAATTCTTATTTTATTTTTAACAAGAAATTTTTATTGACATACAAATATTATAAATTTAAAATTGTAAATTTTTAAATATTTTTATTTTAAACTTCATACCAAATTAACTAAATTAAAAAGATGGAGTCCATTTATTTAAGTTGACTAGTACTTTTCTTAGGTCTACTCTAAAATAATGTCATGAATTACGTTTTTCCACAGCCGTCTGACAAACTATATTATCCTCCATCCGTCTAAAAAAGATTGATATATTTTTTTTATTAATTTTTTTATATTTAAAAATAATTTAATTTTATAATATTATATGCAGTTACATAAATATTTAAAATTTATTTTGAATCACATATTTAAACTTTTTTCTTTATTTCTAAAATTTTATGTCAATTCAAATATGATCAATTTTTTTGAAACTGAGGGCCTACAATAAAATAAAAGGGTGGAAAAGAAAACTTAACAAACACATATATTTGATCTTCCATCTGTCTTCAAATTTCAAAGCGGCAACTGGCAAGAGGTATCATTGTAACTTAGGGATGACAAAATTAGACTAAATTCAAATTATTCGTCTAATTCGATCAATGTTTTATGGGTTTGGACAAGAGTAATTTTGATGATGGTTTAGTTTGGGATAACACAAGTTGACCGATCATAAATCAACAATTCAAACAACAAACTTGACCCACGAAAATGCTCAATTTTAACGATCAAAGATCTACTCTATATTAAGATTTTTATTTATAAATAATTATTTTAAAAAAATCTTTATTATTTCGGAACAATAAAAATACACCAACACACCTCAACCATCCACCACACTATCCACCCTAGAACAACCCCCACCCAAGCATTGAACCACCCTCACATCTCTCCCCCCTACCTTGCCTACTCCACCCCACTCACTACCAACCCCTACCCAATTATACCCCACCCCACCTTACCCCCACTCCGTCCTACCTCATTCTCAAATTTTTATTTTATATTTTTTTTACTTTTATAAATAATTTATAAAAAATATGAATTTCTTTCTTATCCTCCCCCCCCCCCTCCCCACACCTACCCCCCTCCCCCCCCCCCCCATTTCCCTACCCATCCTCAAATTTCTATTTCATATTTTTTTACTTTTATAAAAAAATATGAAATTTTTTCTTACCTCCCCTCCACTCCCACCCCATCCTCAAATTTCTATTTCATATTTTTTTTACTTTTATAAAAAAATATGAAATTTTTTCTTACCTCCTCCACTCCCACCCCATCCTCAAATTTCTATTTCATATTTTTCTACTTTTATAAAAACAATTATTAAAAATATGAAATTTTTTCTTACCTCCCCTATCCCCCTACCCACCACGCCCCTATTGCCCCACCCCAACCTCCAATTTCTATTTCACATTCTTTTTACTTTTATAAAAATACGAAATTTTTTCTTACCTCCTATCCCCCTCCACCCCATGCCCTACCCTCATCCTCAAATTTCTATTTCATATTTTTTTACTTTTATAAAATAATTATTAAAAATATAAATTTTTTTCTTTCCCCCAACCCCCCTGCCATCCCACACTACCCCCGAAGTTTTTATTTTATATATTTATTTTATTTATATATAAAATTTTATTAAAAATGAGAAATTTTCCGTACCCCACTACCCGCCGCCCTCCCACCCCACCACCAAATTTTCTATTTTATATATTTATTTTACTTTTATAAACTTTTTATAAAAAACGTGAAAAATTTGCTTACCCCACCCCCACCCGAAATTTTTACTTTATATATCTATTTTACTTATACAATTTTTTTTTATAAAAAATGAGAAACTTTTCTTACCCAATACCCTAGACCCCCACCCCACTACCCCCTGCCCTCCCATCTATTATTTTATATATTTATTTTGCTTTTATGAAAAATGAAAAAATTTCTTTAAAAATTATTCTTATTTTAAAAATAAAGATATGGAAAAATCAAATATCATACAAAATAAAATAACATCACAGAATGTAAGTTTGAAATTTGTAAAAGTAATGAGTCAAGTTGGATTATGACCCATCATTTACCCTATCTTGACCCGCCCATCTTAGCCCATGTATGTTTTGGGCGGGTTGGGTATTGACCCATCTATTGATTCAACCCATCTTGACCCGCCCAACTTCAGCCCAAACGACCTATCTACCACCCCTAATTGACCCATCTATTGATTCAATCCATCTTGACCCGCCCAACTTCAGCCCAAACGGTCCATCTACCACCCCTAATTGAAACTTATCGGCATAAGGCTTTGTATTTCAATTTATATCTTCATTTATTCATATTTCTTTTCCAATTTTACCATATCATTAAATAACCAATCATGAAACTAACTGATGTACTATAGTCAAATTTAGATTTTTCAAAAATTTCATTAGTAAAAATAATGAGAAATTTTTTAAAAAATACACTTCGCTGACTTATATTGTAAAAATGTAGCTCAAAACTTACATTATAAAAATATAGTCCAAAAGCACTTTTATACAATGTTATACACTTATATATAAAAGACATGTATATTATATATATAGATGTATGAAAGTGTGTAATATGTACGTATATACACTAAAATATAATTATATAATATTATACACAAAAATATGCACTTATACATATTTATACACAGTTATATAATAGTATATAATTGGGTATAAACATAGATCTGGATTGATTTTAAATAATAATCGCACTTTTATACAAGACAATTACATTATGTACATATGAATATAAAAATGTCTAATAATATATAAGAGGTGTGTATACACCTATATAGACTATTATACAATATTATACATTATTATACAAAAACTAATAGTGTGGACCGGCCACTAAGGATTTCCTTCTCTCCGCCTCCGGCGTCAACCATTGCGCTGGACCTTCACCCTCCGTCACCTAGTGGTGGAGCACTGTTTCCTTGTACACTGACTAGAACGGAGCTAACATCTCCCGCTCCGTACTCATCGCCAGTGAAACTCCGACCGTAATATTGTAGATACTGACAAGGGACCCACCTCACTCGCCTTTGAATCCAAGACGTCATTGTTGAAGCCGTTAAATCAAAGCCCTTCACCGTCGACCATAAAAAAAGAATCTACCTCGTTTAACTTTCGTCGATGTAACTATGTAGGTTTTTTGTCGAGTAGTTTGAGGGTTTTATTACTTTACTTTCTCATCGAAAGTGGGTATGCCGGCGAGGATCCTGCGGCGCCGACGGAGATCGGCGATTTGTGTGAGGGTTTATATGGGACCGACAGCGGTGGAGGAAACATTGGGCGCGAGGGAGGGATCATTTTTTGTGAGATTTTAAAAAGTGGATCAATTTTGATAATATTATTACTCTAATTAACATATAATATAATTAAGTAAAAATAATGTAGTAAGTAAACACTTACATGTATAAGTGATTTTTTTTCTATTTCTCGAGCAAAAATTGCACTTGTTAGAGCCACAACTTTTGTTAGGCTACTTAACATAAAGGGCTTTAGGGCTTTGGGCAAAGGAAAAATACAGACTCATCAGCAACCAATATTTACTCAATTTAACCATAATGAGTTATAAATTAAAGTGAGAATATACATGTTATATATAGTTGATATAACACCATAGATTCCCCTAGATGTTTAAAAATATGCTGGTGATTTTCTTCCAACTATAAGACCTCGTGGCCGTGGATTCCAAGGTTTTAACCACTGATTCTTGGAAATAAATAAAACCTCTAGGATCAATTAATCCCATGAATTTTTAACCAATCAAATTATCATGTTGTGTGCTGCTATATATCGTCGAAGTCGAACCAAACCAAGAATTTACATTGGTACCGAAGCTTCAGATGACAAAGTTGGATTTTTAAGAGGAGTTGTAGAAGGCTAACAATTAGATTTCGACAATTTGTGCCGCGATTTGAGTTTAACATGGAAAAAAATGCTCAAACACGCAAGATGAGATGATTAGCCTTGGATCATCACTGTCAAAAGGTGGGGTTTAGTTACAATGTGTCAAACCATGAATCAAAATCATCGATAATTTTAGACTTGGAGACAGGTTGAGAAGCAGAGGGTGTAGGACCAACAGTGGAGTTTACCTCATTAGGTGGTGAACGCCCGTTTTTGTTAGTCACAGTGGATGTTTCTTTGAGAAGATCATCCAGTGCATCGTCCAAACTGATATCTGATATTGCAGGTTTAACCACATCATGGCCTTTCTTAGCCTGGGTGGAGACCTCCGACTTAGATGAAGTCCCTTCTGATAATGGAGTTGGTGTTCCTGCTTCAATTACATTTGTTGACTCAAAAATATCAATCTCAGTGACTGAATCGAGAAGCATGTCAAGCTCTGCCTCTGCAGCAGCTGCCTTAAATGCAGACGGTTTCTTAGAAACAGAACTCGTGTTGAATTCAAACATTAGTGTATCATTTTGTCCAGCTCCTTCAGATTGTCCAGCCTCATCCTTAGAAATACTCGAAGGGTTAGAGGACTCATCAGCTAAGGTTGGATGCCTGCTACTGCTGGTTTTGGTGGCCAGATGCGAGAATTCAGAAGGTTGATGCCTGTTTTTGTTGCTTTCATGGACACTAGTGGAGGTTAACGAATGGAGTCTTTTTCTGCTGTTTAACTCTTGCTTGAAGCTAGACCGCCTTCATGTTTCTCTTCAGCTGCAGCTTGCGACTCCTCGCCACACTGCCGTTATGCACATGAAGCACATATACTAGAATTAGACTACGTTACCAGACAGTACAAAGACATCATACAAAAAATTTAAACAAATATTGATTATGAACTATAAACTATAAAGTATTTGATTGATCTTAGCAAGAAGGCCGAGAAAGGTTAAGATTATTCCAAACTATAGTATACTCCATATGTGATGTAAATCCCTCTTTCTTTTGGATTTACAAGGAACAGCCCTGGAGTCGCAAACATGAAGATCTCAGGCAGTCACTAAAGATGACAAACAGCCAAAATATTAGTGTCCAACACAAACTACAGAATGAAATGAAGAATTGAGTTAATGATGCTTTAATTTAAAATGATTGTTTAGAAAGGCATCGCGTGACAGCAGAACAGAACATTCTGACCAACTGAGAAGGTACTATAGCTGACATCCCAAAGCGACTAAACATAAAGACTGTTGTTAGTTAAGAATAGCTCGAAAGACTGTTAGTTAGAAACCAATACTACTAGATTAGTATTTCAGATTTTCAAACCTCCTCAAAATAATAAAGTGCCTTGACAACCAAGGATGGAACGTCATAAGTCGAAACTCCACAACTAGTTTAGTTCAGTAAAATTGACTTTCAGGAACTTCAGAAGCAGAATGTCTTTCTCACAATCCTCACCAAAGAAACACGTCTCCGTAACTTTACATGCTATATAAAATGAGAAATCATTTTGTGCTATTTTAGCACATTGAAGCAGTAAACACAATAATTTTATGGTGTAGCTGGAGAGGAAACCACCTATGTTATTAGATGATTCATATATATTGATGCAGTTTTATGCTTTTAGGTGCACTACCCCACGACAGAAGATCTAAAATTCAGTTTAAGCTCAAAGCTCATTAAACAGGCCCCTTTTTTTTATGAACACACATTACCGCATCTCAATTACATGAGAGGCCCCATGTTTCCAGCATATACCCATTAAATTTTGGGAGATACAACATAGAAGGAAATCCTAGATAACATTACATACCAGTACTAAAGGAAGTAGATCTGGTTCAATGAAAAGCCTCTCTGATCAAGTGAAAGAAATGATGCCTGCAAATACAAGAGTGACATAGTTATCATTGAGTTTGACCACATGATAGCCTAGCGATCTAGATGAAAGAGGATCTCCATATAAAGAATAACAAACTGAATCACAAATCAGCCAAGGTCTAATAAAACAAACTGGTGTTCAGCAGGATTAGCATTGAACAGCCGCTATTGCTTCCTAGACAAAATGGATTAGACATGCCATTAATTTGATTTGAGCTGAATACATATGTAGCCCCTCAAACTTGCCCATTTTTTTCAACTTGTGACCTATTGAACACCTAATGTATTTGCAAAATGTTTCTACTAAACCCTTCAAAGGTATCAAAGCTTGTAATTAGAACAAAGGTTTAAAAAATGAAAACACATCCATCGTTTAGACAAGTTAGACTCTTAAATCAGATGTTATGGAGATGTAGAGAAATGAAAAGAGATTTATTAGAAATGCGAAGGCAGAATATGATAATAATTGAATCCCAGGAAGACTGGACGATAGAAGATATGGCAAAATTAGCATATAATGACGATCAATTGGAATTAAGAGATCGAGTGGAAAGGCAAGCATATAGAAGATTAGTAGAAATAAATACTCGTATATATGAGATGAACGACTTTATAGAAAGTATAAAATCAGATTTAAGAATGGAAATAGAACACTATGGATGAAACTAGATTAATACAGCAGCAAGAACAAAAAGTACAGTTAGAAAGAGTAGCAGAAAAACCGCTTACATATAATAGGGATATAAACCAGCATATTATAAGTTGTAGAATAGGAATAAAAATAATTGAAGAAAAGGATAAACAGTTATTAGAACAACATATAACAATGAATAAACAGGAAGAAAAAATAACGTTTTTAAGAAATTTATTAGCCTTAAGAGAAGAACGAATAAGGCAGAAAGATGAAGAAATCGAAAGAATAAAAGAACAGAACTTAGCAAAAGAAATTAGCAATGAAAATGAAATTAGAGATTTAAAAGATATCATACAAGAACAATATAGATATATCGATCTACTAAAATATGGATAAGGATGATAAATTGGAACCTAAAGATCTTTATTATCAAATGAATACTTATGAAGGAGGAACTAGTCAAACACTAAGTTTTAAACCAGACACATATCAGAAAATTCAAAACGAAAAAGAAGAAGTATCTATAAAAAATATATTTAAAACAAAATGATTTGAAAGAAATAAGGAAATAAGGTATATAGCACAAAAACATGAAAACGTAATTGATACTATGAGTACTAATGGTAGAACTAAGATTAATTTAATTACCGATGAATTAATTAAAAGAGAATTGGCTAAATTATCGACTAAAGAAGCAAAGAAGTACAAAAATATTTACTTTGGAGGAGTAGAATTCACGATTAAAGCATACTTTCAAAAGAATATTGATACACCCATACAAATTTACGTACTAGATGACAGAATATTAGGAAATTTACAAGATGCATTAATATCAGTGATTAAAGGAAATTTAATTTATCAAAAGTTAAAATTCACAATACAACCAGACTTTAGTGTATCAATAAAAGATGAAAATAAAGATTTAGCTTTAACACTATACTATAAGTTAGACGGAATAAACATGCCACCAGGAAGTAAAGTAATGAGTATAGAAACAAAGATGATATACGCCTTAACAGGAAACCACCATGTAAAGAAACAACATGAAATGAATATCATAGTACCAAAAATGTATAAAGAAATACTCGAACAGATAGAGCATAAAGAAAACTCTAAGATTACCATACCAGAAGAAATAACTATGTATTTTAATACACGAACGATTACACCATCTAGAAGATTAATACCACGAGTAGAGGGATCTAGACTAAGTATAACCAGAGAATCGTTAAATAGTATACCAAGGATAAAACCCAGAATAATAGATTTGATAAACATAGAATGTAATAGATTAAAAATCAAGGTTATAATATTCAAGAATATGATAACTATGGATGGAATAGCAGAAATAAATACTTGAGCAATTAAAAGTTTTATACACATAAGTAAAATAGATGAAAATGAATGTAATATAATAGAACCACAGACTTATAATTACCCAGAAAATAAAAGAGAAATAATAATTACTAAGAGTATAAATTTAAAATTCAAGATTCAAGACTTAGAATATAAGATCAATATCGGAGTAATAGAATATGATAGCCTAAATGAATTATTATTAGGAAGTGATTTTTTAACTATGATTACTTATAAGATAAATAATAATGGAATAGAAATAACTGACCAAGGAAAGACCAGATTTATAAATAAACTATGAATATACAACTAAAAATAATAAAGAAAAAACAGAAACTAAAGACTATAAAGACGACCTTATCAGGAGAAATATACAGCCAGTTAAAATATCTTGAATACAAATATAAAAGAAATGAAATTAGAAAAGGATATAGAAACGACTAGAAAAGCAATGTGAAAAGTTTAGCAAAATATGGATAGATATGGGAAACGGTTGGAAAAAACGAATAAACAATCCTGATTATGAGCAATAACGAAAAAATAGATGCGTTATGGGAAGAAGTTGTACTAAAAGAAAAAATGAAAAATATATTGTCATTAATGAATGAAGTAAGAGATAATCAGAACAAAACCCAACAAATGATTAGGGAAGAATTGACTAGCTTATGGAATGTATCTGAAATACCAACGTTTAAATTAATATTAGAAAAATTGAATATGTTATTAGAAGAAAAAAGCAGAGGAAAACAAAGAGAACCTAGTGAAGAAGCCAGTACGAGTAAAGAAACGACTATAGCAAAAACTACGATACATAAATCAGAAATAGTGCCAATAGATGCATGGAGAAGAAGTAAAATACCCGTAATGGTAGATATAAGCAAAATAAAACCAAAATTACCAAAAGATGTAATAGATGCTTTAGGAGGATTAACGAAGCTAAATAAAGAAGGAAAATTCTAATGGAACCTGAAGCAATCACATTTTTAAAGACTCACGGAAAGGATATCATAGAAAAAGAAAGGTATAAATATGAGCCTATAAGATCAAAACCAGTGAAAGAAGAAAAGCTGAAAGAGGTAAAAACACCCGTAAAAGAAATAGAGAAAACAACTTATGAATACCTAAACCTAAGATTAGATAAACAGGAACAACAGATTAATGAATTAAAAGAAGAAAACCTGAATCTAAAATCAAGCGATGGGGCAGAATGGTATAATAAGTATAGAAAATATAAAGGAAAATATAAGAGTACGCAAACCCTTTTAAAAGAAACTAAAGTAGAGTTAAAAGAAACCAAAAAAGAACTAAAAGAAACTAAGAAAGAACTAAGTGAGGTAAAACAAGAACTATTAGAACTCAGAGAAGAAATGCAATTTCTAAGAGAACAGTTAGAAGAATTGAAAGAAAAAAAGAAAATCCGAAAGATTAAATTAAGTGATGAAAATACCTCGAAAAGCAATAGTACTGATGAACAGACAGACCATGAATTACAAGTAGTAGAATTCATAGAAGAAGAAGAAAATTACGAGAATATGGAAATAGTAAAAGAAAATAGCCAAATAATAGAAGCTTTACAAAAATGAAAAGAGTAAATGCAATAATAGAAGATGAGCGCATAAAGTGATATAGAAGATGATTACGATGGACATATAGAAAGCGAAATAGAATCAGAAAATATAATCAATGAAGATGCAGACGACTATCCGGAGGAGGATTTGATAGACCCAAATTTGGAAGTAATAACGGAAGGAATACCAGACTACACGATCATATACCTATAGGACAAAATTTGAATTTAAAGAATTTGTAGGATCAATGACCCAAGGAGTAAATTATAACGGATATTTTCTAGATTTAGATAATGTTTATGATGAACAAGAAGTAGGAAGAAGAATAACAGACTGGAACTTAGGAATGTATATTGCATTAATGAATAGCACGCAAACAGAAAACCTAGATTACATGTATGATTTAATATCAAAAACTCTAATTGGAAAGGCAGCATACTGGATAGAATCAATTGCATATCAACTGAGAGGAGAAGTATTAAGTTATGCAACAGATTGGAAATCAATGTTAATGATATTTGATTTGTTGTTAAAAAGAGAATTCTTAGGAGAAAAATGGTTAGTAGCCAGAGAAAATGTTTTAGCAGAAAGAAAAACAGAGATTATCATGAACCTGAATAACATGAAATGTTGTAAGATAAACAAATTACCAGAATATACGATTAGTTTTAGTAAATTCTTTTATGAAGCTAGATTCCTACCAGAAGAAGGAGTAATTTATCAACAGTTATATTATGATCATTTGCCTGTACCATACAATATTGAGATATCTAAAGAATACGTACAACTAGAACCTAAGGAAAATACCCTAGGAGAAAGAATACGAGTATTACGAGCATATCTAATGAGAAAATGCGAAGAATATCGATTACAGCAAAAGATTTAAAAAGATAGGATTAAGAGAAATATGTGGATTTACTGAGCGTAGATTAATATTTGGATGCGATGATAACAGAAGAGAAAAGAAGTATAGGAAGCATAAAAGACATAAAAAATATAAGGATGAGAGAAACTACCGAGATAAGAAATATAAAAAATATAAGAAAAAACCTTATTACAAATCCTATAAGAAAAAGAGATTTAAACGATATAGGAATAATCAAGATACAAGAAATAAGTTTAGATATAAAAGAAAATTCAGAAGACGAAGAAATGTAAACCCTATAGAAGCAGACAAGTCCAAGACTAAAGAAGAAAAGGTTAAAGAATGCAAATGTTGGAATTGCAATGAGAAAGGACACTATGCAAACAAGTGCCCAAAGTTAAAGAAAACAGGAGTAAAATATGTAAATACAGAACAATTTATAATGAGCTTACAACAGATTAAGGAAGATAATAATAAGTGGTATGATTATGAAGATTTCTATGTTAGCGAAACAGATGAAGAATCGGAAGCAGAAAGAGTAAGTTACATTAACCAATATTCAGAGAGTGAAGACAGTTCTGAATAAAATGAATACACTAGAAAGACAGAAAAGAGTATTGATAAGAGAAAGAGAATACTGGATACAATGCGAAGAATATACTCGACGCAAGCTAATTATGACTTCAACAGTTAGTAAAACAGGGAGTATATATTACAATGATAGGTACAAAAAGATTACCAATCGATTATCAAAAATAAGAGAAGAAATGAATAAGATACATTGGAAACAAATCGAGCTAGCAAGACTCATAGAAGAGTCACTGAGAGATAGGGAAACTCGACAGGAAGTACGAGAATATGAACAAGATGAAGGACTCCGCAGAAGATTAAATGAACCTGACTAAATGGTAGCAATTCACATAGAAGCCCATATAGAATATAAGTCTAACAAGATGGTAAAGCAAAAAATATTTATAGATAGTGGAGCAGATATATGCCTAGCAAGAAAAGATGTATTAGAATCACATAGATGGAAAAGGTCAAGAATACATAGAGCTAAGGTATCAGGATTTAATGAACAATCTAAAGAATTAGATATAATAGCGGAAAACATGAGAATTGTTTTAGGAAAAACTATTTTCAGATTACCAGTAGTATATCAATTGGATAACATGAAGCAACAGGTGTTATTAGGAAACAACTTCCTAGATTACTTTAAAACTCAAGTGATTAACAGGAATACATTTTGTTTACAATCCCCCTGTGATAAGTGGATTATATTAAAGAGAATATTACCAGTAAACACCATAAGACTATGTACTATAAAAAGGGATAGGAATAATAATCTAGAATTATTAAAAGAAAAATACTTAGGTATGTTAAAAGGAAACTTCGGAGAAAACCCGATGCAACTATGGGAAAAGGAAAAAATATATGGAGAAATAAAATTGATAGATCCCAGTGATTTAGTCAGAACAAAACCAATAAGATATAGCCCAACAGATCAAAAGGAATTTGAAACCTAGATTAAGGAATTACTAGAAATGAAAGTAATAAGAGAAAGTAAAAGTCCTCATAGTAGCCCAGCCTTTTTAGTAAGGAAACATAATGAGCTAAAACGAGGAAAAGCCAGATTAGTGATTGATTATCGCGAACTTAATAAAAAGACTATTTTTGATGGATACTTTTTACCCTATAAAAGGAACCTGATTAACCGATTAGGAAACAAAAAATGGTTTAGCAAATTCGACTGTAAAAGTGGATTTTGGCATATTAAATTGACTAATGAATCTAGAGCATTAACAGCATTTAGTGCCCCGCAAGGACACTATGAATGGAATGTATTACCAATGGGATTAAAAAATGCACCACAAATCTTTCAAAGAAGAATGGATCAAGTGTTTAGAAAGCTTGCAGACTTCTGTATCATATATGTTGATGATATATTAGTTTACAGCAGTAACTTAGAAGATCATATTAAACATGTGGAGCAATTTATTGAAACGGTAAACCAACACGGAATACTTCTATCAGAAAAGAAATCAGAAATATTCAAGAATACTATTGAATTCCTAGGCTATATTGTAGATAGTGAAGGAATACAATTGCAGGAGCATGTGGTAACAAAGATTAAAAACTTTAAGGAAAAATTGGAAAACAAAAGAGAAGTGCAGCAATTTCTTGGAGTAAAAAACTATGCGGCAGACCACATAAAAGATTTACCATATTTGAGAAAACCATTACAAGATTTGATTAAAAAAGATGTAACCTTCGACTGGAAGGAAGAACATACCAATGCGATCAACAAGATTAAAGAGAAGGTGAAATCATTACCAAAACACAGAGTACCTACAGACCAAGATCAATTAGAACTCTTTACAGATGCTAGTGACATAGGATGGGGAGCAGTCCTAATAGCATACGATAAAGAAGATGTTGATAAAGAAAAAATGTTGATTTGTGGATATGGAGGTGGAACGTGGAAGCCTAACGAGAAAAACTACCATATCAACGAAAAGGAATTATTGGCGGTAAAATTTGGAATAAAAAGATTTCATTACCATTTACTACCAGTAAAGTTCATTGTAAGAACTGATAATACTCAGGTGAAGGCATTTATCACAAATAGAATAGATCCTTTACCCGAACTGAATAAAATGAGAAAATGGCAATCATTCTTCTGTTGTTATGATTTTATTGTTAAGAATATATCTGGAACTAAAAATGTTTTAGCTGATTTTCTTAGCAGATATAATGTCAATTAACAGCAAAGACTTTGAAGAATACATAGCCAAGGCTATGCAACAGATTATTCAGACCAATGAGATAATGATTACAAAATTACAGGAGAATACCCAAAGTATCAAACAACTGACAGAAGCTATACGAGACTTCTCGAAACTGAAGATTCTGAAAAATGAAGAAAAGCAAAAAACACCGATTATAATACCACCACCACAGCAAAAAACCTTTCAACCATTCTTGTCAAAATTAGCAACCATGCCATCAACAATACCCTCAACATCGCCAATGTATCTATGGCGTATACACTAAAATTCGGACGAAGTAATTTGTGCTTATGAAAAGATTAATAAATTTTATAATTATAAGACTAACGCCGATATTGTACGCATTGCTAAGTCGAGTAAATATCCAAGGTTTATTTGCAAATGAAAGAGCAAATCCGAGCATTGTGGAGCGATTATTCACATACTGATTCATAGACAAGATCGTCATCGATTTAAAAATGATTAACCTCACCAAATTGCCACCGATTATCACCCGATCAACGGAGCTAATGATGGAGTCCTTTGGAAAAGGAATCTACGGGATACAAATCCTAGATGCTTCGACAGATTTAAAAGGAAAGCCAATTGTAATATGTCAAATATTCAAAACAGGAAGGAACAACACCATTAGCGGGGATGATAAGGATTTGAATATGAAAATCCCCTGTACACTGGAGAAGTTCCAAAACTGGATTAGCGAAAAGAGAGTATTTGGACTATTAACGTTAAAAATAAGAATAGAGGACATGTTGCGAAACCAGAAGGCATCTGTGATAGGAACCTCCAAAGGAGGAGATGTGGAGGAAATTATGACCCTATATTATGACAATGATGTAGCAGTTAAAGAGACTACAGAGCTAACGCAATTGTTAGACAGGATTACCAACCTAAAGCATACACATGCCGAAGAGACTATCCGCCATTACAAAATTATGGCAGAACAAAGGAAAAGACCAGTAATTAAAACCGAGGCGACATAAATCGGGCGAAGGTAAGTATTAAAAAAGAACAGTCTCCTGATCCTTTTGAATAAGGAGGGAAAGTTAATTAATTTTTTACAGGTACAATGTAAAAAGGTAAAAAGATTATGACTTAACAGTCCAAAAGAGGCTTAACAGCCCAAAAGATTATTAAAGGTATTATGTAGATTTATCTACCTAAAACCTAAAAGAGGCTTATGGCCCAAACAGATTATGGCCCAATGTAGTGTTTTATACTACAGAAAGCCCAAAAAGAATATCAGTTAGGGAATGTAGTTTACTGCATAACCCATAAAAGAGGTCCTAAGGACCCAAAAAGATTATGGCCTCATGGCCCAAAACAGATTAGGAGCCTCACGGCCCAAAAGGATTACCAAACTGGTAACCCAGTACAAGAGGTTATAACAGACCCAACGGACTATGGCCCAGCATAGTTTAAACTATGGTAAAGCCCAAACAAAAAGAGATCCTAGAGATCCAAAAAGACTATAAATCCGGTAACACGGAAAAGAGGTCTCTCTGACCCAAAAAGAATATGGCCCAATGTAGTTTAAACTACAGAAAGCCCAAACAAAAGAGGCCTTAGTGCCCAAAACCAGATTATGGCCCCACGGCCCAACAACGATTATGGAGTTACAATTGACCGGACAGCTAAAAGAATAGCCAAAATAACAACAACAGCTTTACAGAGAGGAGCGGACAAGGCACTGCAGCCTTTACGACTTTTTTGGAAAGCAGAAAGGAAGACGACAAAACAACTTTACGGAAAGTAGCGGACAAGGCACTGTACCTACTGTAGCCTTTATGACTTTTTGAAAAAAGTATTTTGTCTAGGACTATTTGTACACTGTTTACTTTACGACTTTAGAAAAGTAATACTGTTTACTTTTTAAAAAGTTTGGAATAGTGAATAACCGAGGTTATCTATATAAGGAGCCTCTTGTAAAGACGAAAGGGGATTCGAAAATTCTGAAATACAAACCTTTACAAACATTCTCTCTATGTTTAGCTAAAGCACCCTTTAGTCTATAATCGAATATCATCCGAAGAACAGAATAAGATTAGATCAACTATTATCCAAGAACAACATAAGAATAATTTAATATCCACCAGCTAGTATCATAACAATAAGAGTATAATACTTTGATAACTTATGATTAGAACCATATTAGTAAGAATACAACATCTTTTTAAGGATAGTCAGAGGATACAGAATCGACTCCCAAGCTCCCAGGCGACAGAGTACCCGCGGCAGGAAGGCAAAGGGGAAATACAGGCCAAAGGAGGGTGAGACTATTTCGGTGATCTGAATATCGGCTTAAAGGTATGTATTCTAACTATGTGTTTCTAATTATGATTTTGATAAGTGTATTACCTTGATTGATATGATGCTTAAAGGTTGATATTAGATTACTGTTATGATGTTTAGACGATTAATATTGATGGTTCTTATGATGTTTGGATTGCTGATAGGAGATTATAGACTCAAAATTAAAAATGAAAGTGAACCTAAGATTACAACGCAGATTATTACATGTTTGTTATTTGATTAACTCTGAAAACAGTTTGATTAAACAAATTACCGTCTATGTTCTAGCCTCTAGGGGTATATAGATGATGAAAAGATCCGCACCCGGAAATTTCGTCTAAACATCATAACAGTAATCTAATATCAACCTTTAAGCATCATATCAATCAAGGTAATACACTTATCAAAATCATAATTAGAAACACATAGTTAGAATACATACCTTTAAGCCGATATTCAGATCACCGAAATAGTCTCTCTATGTTTAGCTAAAGCACCCTTTAGTCTATAATCGAATATCATCCGAAGAACAGAATAAGATTAGATCAACTATTATCCAAGAACAACATAAGAATAATTTAATATCCACCAGCTAGTATCATAACAATAAGAGTATAATACTTTGATAACTTATGATTAGAACCATATTAGTAAGAATACAACATCTTTTTAAGGATAGTCAGAGGATACCCGTAACTGACTCCCAAGCTCCCAGGCGACAGAGTACCCGCGGCAGGAAGGCAAAGGGGAAATACAGGCCAAAGGAGGGTGAGACTATTTCGGTGATCTGAATATCGACTTAAAGGTATGTATTCTAACTATGTGTTTCTAATTATGATTTTGATAAGTGTATTCAACTTGTGACCTATTGAACACCTAATGTATTTGCAAAATGTTTCTACTAAACCCTTCAAAAACACCCGGCCAAAAAAGCAAAATGCGTGTAAAACACACGGGGGTAACATGGCAATAAGCAAATAAAACATCAACACGTGTCAAGAAAATTTTTGGGAAAAAACTAACAAGCCTCTCATCTTCACCAAAGCCAACATGGTTATGAATATTGTTGACGGAGATGAAATTGCCGGCGCAAGGGAAGACGTCGGAAGTGGTTTATTCAGCCCAAGTTTTGTTAGAGTTCTGAATAAGTGGAACTGCAAGATTCTCTTTTCATAGCTAAAGTTTGATCGATGAACACGGTTCTGCCATAGTAGTTTAAATTCCCAAATTGTTTCTGCTTCGTCTTTCCCCAATCTAAAGCAAAATCAAATAATTTTCATTTTCTGCAATAACACGGTTAGCGAGTTTACACATTCCTTACCAATATTTATGAAAATTCAGAGAGATTGCGGTATCACAGGGTCAATGGAAGCATATTACTTAGGTTTAGGTATAAAGTGGAAAGTGTCGGTCTATATGTATTACTGTTGTTCATATGGCACTTCTAAATCTGGAATTGAATATCTTCTTGTGGGCATCTGTATGTCAGAGGATTGATCAGAATGCATAATCAACTCATTAACATTTTTAATCTCTTTCAATCTCGATTGAGCCAAATCAAAATAAAGTTTAATTATTCAGAGAAAAGCTCCAAAGTTAAAAATGTTATCTTTTTAAATTTTGCTCCAAAACTGAAATCAAGTGGTATTGAAAGGTTGATTCATTTGTCTGGGATAGCTTGCCGTGAACCTTGCGGAAGGAAAAGGGGTAACTGGTGCAGGTGGTGTCGGGAAGAGAAGATTAAAGGAGAAAGAGAAAAGTAAAAAAAAAAGTTCCTCTCACGCTTTCAAAGGAAGGTGAGTTACATGCACCGTGCGAGATTAGCAATTTGTGTTTAATAGACACATTTTGCATATACATTAGGTGTTCAATAGATCACGAGTTGAGTTAAGGTGTCTAAATGAAAAATTGACAAGTTTAAGGGGCCACTTATTAGCCTTTTATTTGCATGTGTCGATCGCTCCTTTGCCTGGGCAAGACTATCAACACAAGTAATAGTTCACTCCAATAAACATCACATATTTACCAGAAAAAAGAATAAACATATGATGTCAAGTGATATTAAATCATCAGGAATAGCTAGTGAGCAAGCATATCACACGTAAACACCTATCTTGCCATCATCAGCTGGATAATTGTACCGTCAACTGATTGATCCAAACCAGTAGTCTTCTTAAATTGATTGGAATTCAAGTAAGGAAGCCGTTGAGTTACACAGTTGCCCAACATGGCGGTATAGGAGTGTTAAATATGTGTATATATGGCCCTCGGTTTTGGTGTACAAACCGTGTACATGGTAGATAAATTAGGTAAGGTTTTAGTCTCCTAGTTTAGGTAATGTTGTAGTGTAAATAATAATATATACTTACCATAATATTTACATTAAAACATTACCTAAACTAGGAGACTAAAACCTTACCTAATTTATCTACCATGTACACGTTTTGTACACCAAAACCGAGGGCCACATATACACAATATATACATGTATATTGTGTGTATATTGTGTATATTTAACAAGGAGTTCTGAAAGGGTTTATAAAGGTCTTGACCTACTTTACCTATGCCTTCTGGGTCGGATGCTCAGATTAGTTCACATGGTTTCACACACCATACTATGCTTCTGAATCTAAACATGTGCGAGACTGCTATGAGTCATGCTACCCCCCCCCCCCTCGAACTAACCTGAATCTAGTAACCAAATAGGAGACACAATAGTAAAAAAGGGTATTTTTCTATATTCCAAACCATTTATCAGAGGCGGATCCAGGATTTAAACTTTATGGGTTCAACCTTTTAAGATTCTTAGCGTTGAACTCATTGTGTTTTAAAAGATATGGGTTCATGTCTACTATTATTGCAATTTTAATAAATTTTTACACATAAATTTACACACTGCGTCGGAAGTTAGGGTTCAATTGAACCCCCACCTAATATGCTATGCTACATACGCCCCTGCCATGTATGACCAACTTGAGTTTCAGACAAAAGCAGAATAGTGAGCAATATATCAGTTGCAATTGTTATACAATTTAGACAGGTTATGAATGATAGCACCAGAAAGCAATTCAAGATTGCTAAAAGTTGTGGGATAAAGCATTACCATCTAAAACGTCATCATATAAAGAAACATTCTCTGACGAATACTGAAACTGAGCATTAGCCTCCTCAAGAAAGTATGCATAATCTGCTCCTTGCGCCTTCCTGGGCCACAGTTTCCTTAACTTGTTTGACAGTAGTACCCTTCTTATCACTGACAGACGTGCTAGAACCAGCAGAAGTACCCACTGGCCCTAGTCCCATCCCGATTTCGAACCGACTAGAGTCAAATTGGTGCATCCCGATTTTGAACCCACTGGCCAGCCCTAAGTAAAACTGGTGCAAAATTCTTACCTTAAATGCTAATTAGTAGTTGCATTCGATTGTTATTGTTTAGCATATAGACAAAACAATTATGCATACACATATACAAACGCCCATAAACCCCCTACCCCTTAATATTTGTTTTAACTCATAAGTTAGTATATTTACACATTAATTCTATTTCTCAACTATAAGTACCTCATTTTCCTCTTCATTTTTTCTCATAAATCTTCCTACCATCTATCTAATTTCTCTCTCTACAAGTCTAAATTGCACACTAAATATTATATTTTATTTGGTAATTTCTGCCAAAGTTCAAAAATTGGGAGTGAAATTGGCAACTAGCTTGAGGATCATCGAGCAAAGTTTCAATTTTCAACATCGACTACAAATGTGCAATCATTAAATCATGAGGTATATTTTGCATCTCCAACTACTGAACCAGACTATGATTTAGAAAATGAATTAGAAGATAATTTAGTTAACACACACTAGTGCAGCTCCACCTCAAGCTCAGATTGAGTCTCAGGATGAAACTGAAATTGGAATCCCTCTTAATCCCCCTAGTATGAGAAGAGGCCAAAAACAACAAAAATTAAAATCACATGCATGAGATTTTTTTGAAAGGAACATTCCTAATCAACTAGCTATTTGTAAAATTTGTCGCGTAGTTTATAAATTTAAAATTGGAAAAGGTCAAGGTGGCACAGAAGGTTTAATGAGACATGTGGAAAAGGATCACAAAACAAGGTATAACCAATACTTAGCTAAAAAAGCGGATATGCAAATGCCTTCTGAGTCGAGACAAAGTTCACATAGTGTCCCCCATCTTGTACATGGTCGAATTAACCCGATTACGGGGGGTGTGGGAGTTATAGCTCCGAAATATGTTAAACACAAATATCGGGGAAATTTAGCAAAATTAGTTGTTGTGGAGGGTTTTCCTTTTTCATTTTCTTCCTCTCCTGGTTTTATTCATTACATTCGAGAAACATATAATCCTGCTTTTAACGGTTTCCTAAATCAACTGTTAGAAGAGATGTTTTTTAAATTTGCACATGATTATCAACAGTATTTACGTTATGCATTGTATCATTTTAATGGCAAAGTGACTATCACTTCTGACATAGATTGTAGTACTAATGGTAATGATTATTTAACTGTTACATGTCATTGGATAGATAACAATTGGTCTATGCAAAAATGTATATTAGCATATAGATATATTTATGAAAGACACACTGGAATTTTTATTTCAAGAAATATTCATGAAATTAGTGAATATTATGGAATTACTGATAAAATTATGATTATTACATTAGATAATGCTTCTTGTAATGATTATGTTGTAAATATTTTAAAAACTCGATGGACTCCATCTTTTTCCGATATTTTTCATCTTAGATGTGCATGTCATATTTATAACTTAGTTGTAAAGGATGACCTAAAACTTTTAAAAAAACATCCTTGATAAAGTGCAATTTGCTATCAACTTTATTTTTAAAGGTAATAAAATTCAAAGATGCAAAGAGTTTAAAAAAACATGTCATGATTGTGAATTACCTTATAGAAAAATTTCAGAAGAAGTTGCAACTAGGTGAAATTCTTTGTATGAACAATTAGTTATTGCTCACGAGTATAGAAGACCTATAACTTTAGTATTTAACGCCCATAATTAAAATTATTCGAATATGCTTGTAGATGATGATTGGGATAAAAATTGGGAACTTATTGTATTCTTAGAGAATTTTTTTCTAGCTACTAAGGAATTTTCTGATATTTATTATCCTACTATTTCATCTATGTTATTTTATATAGCTCTAATATTTTTGTTATTTAATAAATATATGAAAAAAACAACTTACGCTCCACCTATTACAAAAATGATTGTAAAATTTAAAAAATATTTTTTTCCTATTCTCACTATTTATTTTATTGGTGCTGTATTAAATCCTACTATTAAAGTAGACGGTTGTAATGCCCTTATTGAAACGATTTATGAATGTCTAGAAATACTTTATCTCTAGCATACAAACACAATGCAAAACTATGTATATGTATTATCAAGAGAAAAGTGCAAATAATCAACCGACTTTTGTACCATCTTCTTTTACTTCACTTCAACCTTATAAAAACATGTGGTTTCTGCTTCAAGTATTCAAGGCCTTCGAAATAGAATGTATAGCGGTTCAAGTGCTTCACAAATTAGCGAGTTCGATGTTTATGTTTTGCAGGGTGGGGTACCGTTCGAATCAATTGCAAATAAAAATGAATGTGAAGACTTGCTGAAATACTGGAGGGAGAATCAAAAGACATTTCCGACTTTACCAAAGATGGCCCGAGATGTGTTGAATATTCAAGCGTCATCTACAGCTGCTGAAAGCGCTTTTTGTGCTGGAAGGTTTCAAATAGGAGAGCACATACACTCATTGGCGGGAGACAATTTGGAGATTGTCGTTTTATTTAGAGATTGGATTAGAGCGGAGCGTAGAAGGTGCGGTCAACCAGAGATCAATGAAGAAGACGACTACAATTACAACGAAATCTTATCTGAGGGAGCAGGAAGCGACGTTGAACAATTTGACCAACAAATTCCAATTCCAACAGAAGATCCTCAAGAGATTGTCAGAAAATTAGAAAAAGTATGGTTGCATATGTAATTTTTTAATGCTAATTTTACTATGTGATTTGCAACTTTGAACTATGAAACAAAGTTGCAATTTTGAAATTGTATTACAAAAATAAATCATAATTCTAGTAAATAATATAAGAGGCAATTAGCCTTGTGATATTTTTTTCACTATCTTGTTCAATTATTTAAGTGTTTAAATATATTTTTTTTAAATTAAGTGTCTAGAAAAAAGTTTTTAAAAGTCTCCCAAATCCCCTTCCCGTCACGTCCCCCCAAATCATGTCCCCTCTGATAGCGGGATGTGGGACGGGATGGGACCACTTCCCGTCCCCCTTCGTCCCGCCTATTACGACCCACTCCACCGTCCCTCCAAATCCCGTCCCCTCCCACTGGCCAGCCATAGTTTTACTGAAGTCGAACCGAGAACAACCCTAAAAAGGGCTTACCTCAATAAAATAACTGAAGCTCTATAAGAAAATTTTGGAATTAAACAAATATGAATTGTCAGGATACACGATTTTGGATCCACGTTTGAAAGATCAAATTTTCGCTCTGTAAGCACAAAGAGTTTTCAGGTTTGGGTCCTTCAACTGGGTGCCCAGTGAGATGACTGAGTCGGGCTGTTGGACTTTGGGTTTTGAAAACTAATGGTGGCCTAGTTGAGAGGTCTTGGGCCGGGTTGTAGGACTTTGGATTTGAAAGCTTCCGGACTAAGAATGAATTTTCTTATTTCTTTGCGGGGCATTTGCAATTTGAGCCTATTTTGTGCTGAGTCTTCAATTTTTGTCTTTCAAATGAAACTTATGCCTATTGGGACATAGTTTCTTTAAATATAACTTGTGTTGGATCCTTTAAAATATTTATGTTCCAATAGGCATAAATTTCATTTGAAGGAAAAAAAAATAAAAATCAATCCATTTGAAGGGAAACCGTGCAATTAAATGTTTCTTTACCAAACATTGATTATCCAACAATTCTTGGGAAATGCACAACTAGCTGATTTTGGGATCACTATTTTAAAGTTGTGGCCTAAGTTCTTTTTTCTGTTTGCAAATTTAGACATTTCATACATCATTTTAGACCTACGTGACTGAAGTAGAAAAATTCGCGTCTGAAATCACAAATTTTGTTTGAAGTTGGAAAGTCACAACATATGACTGAAGTGCCCTATTTTGTCTGCATACACTTCTGACGCACATATTTCAATATTTAAAAATAATTTAATTTTAAGATTTTCATTTTATTCTTACAACAAAAACACACCATTGAATCCCAGTGGCATCTAGGAGGGTGGTGTGTACACAATCTTACTCCTACTTTGTGAGGATAGAGAAATTGTTCTCGATAAACCATCAGCTCAAGGAAAGCATATAAAAAAGTATGAAAAGAAAATATATGCAATAGAGAATAACAGTAACAACAACAAAAAATATGTTAACCGAAGCAAAGAAAACAATATGTAATAATAAGATGGAAGTATAAGAAAGCAGGAGAATAAAACTAATAATACTACTGATAAGAGAAACTGGACAGCATGCGACTAGCGACTAACCTTCTACCTTAATTCTCAATCTCTATATCCTCCTATCTAGGGTCATGTTCTTGGTAAGCTGCGGGTGGTGTCATGTCCTGTCTAATCACATTTCCCCAATATTTTTCGGTCTATCTCTACCTCTCCTTAGACCCATCATTTATGACTTATTGAGGTGATTTACAGTTACAAAAATATTTATGACTTGCTTTATATCATAAATTACAAAAGTTTTTCATTCTTTTATAAATCGTGCCTAATTAAACAAGATCACGTAAAATGAGATGGAGGAAAAAGTATTTTACAAGCACCTTCAACCAATCATGCATGACGAAAAATATCTTCGTTAGTCATAACATAGACTTTGTTGCTAATGTGCAAATAGGCCACAATTAGGTTAATTGTGCAGTAGGTTAAATTTAATAAAAGGTCATATCTCTTTGTTTCTTTTCTTTTTAGAGTGGCAAACAAAGTGGAAAGAGGACCCTAATTTGAAAGTTTGAACCCCCTTTTTTGATCCCACAAGCTAGCCTTTTCTCTTATCATTCTTCCTATCATATATCTGTCAAGATTTATTTATCCTAAAATAATAGCATGCATTAGCTAGTGGAATTCCTGTTAAGGTGAACTAAATCCTAATTAAATTGTAACTTTTTTGCTTTAGCAGCAAAATATCATGTTTAAGATTCAAGATTTCATTATCAAATTGAATGGATGTTGTCTTATTTATAAAAGTGAATCATAGGATTACTAGGCAATGGATATATAGGGACCATCCAATACACCTGGAGAAGGGAAGAAATAGAAATAGAAATAGAAATAGAGAAGGTGAGAGTGGGTACTTTCAGCTTGCTTTCAAAGAAAAATTAAGGAAATATTCTTTAGTTATTAGTCATGGGCATTTGTTTTAAGAATTATATCACCATTATTACAATAATACCTTGAATAGTTGTTATCTTTTTGTCTCAAACAATATAATTAAGAAGAAATAACGAACAAAATTCGCTCCCATGGAGTTAGCTATCGAGCCATAATTATGAGCTTACTGATTCAAAATTTTCATAAAATCTTGGTATCAGATCATCCTACCAAATAAAAAGGAATTCCCAGAGAATTTCCAAAGGATTTATATGGCACTAGGGGTCATTTCATTTGAGGGATAAGAAACAATAATTCATGATTAAATTTTGAATGAGTTTATTCCTCATTTGGTAAATTTTTTTGTTCGGAGATTAGCAATTTCAGATTGTACGTATATACCCACAATTGCGGTATAATTTTTATTCCACACTCCAAGTGGGATAATAACCCCGGCATTAAATACTAAATTACATATTTTCTCTCTAAAACTCTTCTCCAAATGTCTTTTGAGAAAGACAAGATTAAAAATGGAAATGAAAGTTTATTCAACTTTGTCTAATTTAAATCAAACACAAGTTTTATATTACACCCTGTATATTCCATTTATCAAACACAAATTATATATTATACCCTGTATATTCCATTTTTAGTTAAATGAACCAAACATCTTTATTAAAAGTATATTCATTAACTAATCTCATTATCATTATTAATCTCAGTATTATAATTCATTATTATTAATTTCGGAACATATTCCGCAACCAAACGAACCCTAATTAATTTAAAATCTTGGATCTTCTTGACTATTTATATCATGTTTGGCCAAGCTTATGAGAAATCAAAAGTGCTTGTTTTAGAGAGTTGATGTGTTTGACCACACTTTTAGGAAAAAGTAAGTGTGTTTGAGTAGTAATTAACATAAGTTATTTTTCAGAAGCTGAAAAAATAATTGTTGCAGAAGTACTTTTTGAAAGCTTGACAAAGCACAAATTGTTGCTCTAATGTTAACAGTGTTTTTTTTTTGTAGAAAGCTCGACCAGCGAGAAAAAATGTTTGGCCGAATCCAAAAAGAGGGTGACCTAGGGGTGGGCATAGTATGGTATGATACGGTATTTGAAACTTCGGTATGGTAATTACGATTTTCGATTTTTAAAGATACCATTAAACAACAACAACATACCTAGTATAATCTCACCAGGTGGGGTCTAGGGAGGGTAGAGTGTACGCAGACCGTACCCCTACCTTTTGACGGACAAGGAGGTTGTTTCCGATAAGACCCCCGACTTAAGTAGAAACGAAAGTAACGGTGATAATAAGAAGTAATAGCAACAAGGAAATTAGATAACAAAGTGAAAGAAACAAGCATATAGGACGATAATCAAAGTACAAAAAATAATAAATAATAACATAAATCAAATGACAATGAACCACTAGGATAATATTACGACTACTAGCATGAAAGAATAAGTAGTACAACACTCAATTACTTTCTAACCATCTACTCTAATATGTGTCCTCCACAACCCCCTATCTAAGGTCATGTCCTCGGTAAGCTAGACCTGCGTTATATCTTATCTAATCACCTCACCTCAATACTTCTTCGGCCTACCTCTGCCTCTCCTGAAATCATCCATAGCCGTCCTCTCACACTTCCGCACTGGGGCATCCATGCATCTCCTCTGCACATGTCTGAACCATCTTAGTTTCTCTTCTCGCATCTTATCCTCCACCGAAGTCACTCTCACCTTATCCCGGATTTCTTGATTTCTAATCCTATCACTCCTAGTATGTCCACACATCCATCATAGCATCCTCATTCAACTTTCATTTTTTGAACGTGAGAGTTCTTAACAGCCCAACACTCCGCCCCATACAACATAGTGGTTCTAACCACAACTTTGTAGAACTTGCCTTTAAGTTTGGGTGACACCTTCTTGTAACACAATACTCCCGATACGAGCCTCCATTTCATCCACCCCTCCCAATACGATGTGTGACATCAGTGTCGATATCTCAATTTCTATGAATAATAGACTCAAGATACTTGAAACTTTCTTTCTTTTGAATGACCTGAGTTTCCAGCCTCACTTCCATGCCAGCCTCATGCGTTACGTTACTGAACTTGCACTCTAAGTATTCTGTCTTGGCCCTACTCAACCTGAACTCTTTACTCTCTAGAGTCTGTCTCCACACCTCCATCTTAGCGTTAACGCCGCTGCAAGTATTTTCAATCAAGACGATGTCATCCGCGAATAACATACACCAGGACACCCCACCTTGAATTTTTCGCGTTAATTCATCCATCACCAAGGGAAATAAAAATAGGTTAAGAGCTGATCTCTGGTGCAATCTCATCATCACTGGAAAGTGCTCCGAATCTCCTCCCACTGTCCTAACTCTGGTCTTGGCTCTATTATACATATCTTTGATCGCTCTAGTGTGCGATACTATTACCATACCGAGTTTATTCAGTATAGTTCGATATTTTTAAGTTTGATTCTGGTATTTTATGGTACGGTAAATCGGTAATCATAGTTTATTCCACTCCGACTTACTTGTACTCATTATCATCATCATCATCATCATACCCAATGAAGTCCCACAACATGGGGTCTGGGAGGATAAAGTGTACGCAAACCTTACCTCTACCTTGGTAAATAGAAAGGTTGTTTCCGAAAGACCCTCGGCTCAAGACAAAATATAAGCACAAGAAAAGTAAGAGAACGGTCAGACCCGGACAAGAAATTTAAAGTAGAATGAAAATAAGAGTAACAAAAGCGAATAAGCCATGATAAGACATTCTGAAAAAGAAGAAGCAGTAACTAACGCTGGTAAATAAGACAAACAAAGTACACGAAAGAACATACAACAACAGAAATCAAAGAACATATGATTATAAAACAATTTTGCGCCTACTAGTATGATAGGCTAATCATGGCTACAATAATAATACAACAACTACCAGTATGTAAGCGTAAGTAGAACTACGCTCAACTACCTACTATCCTTCTACCCTAATCTGTGTCCTCCACAACCCCCTATCTAAGGTCATGTCCTCAGTAAGTTGCACATGTGCCATATCCCGTCTACTCACCTCTCCCCAATACTTTTTCGGCATACCTTTACCCCTCTTGAATCCGTCCATAGACAACCTCTCACACCTCCACACTATGAAATTTGTGTCTCTCCTTTGCACATTCCCAAACCATCTCAACCTTGCTTTCCGCATCTTATCCTCCACCGAGGACACTCCCACTCTGTCCTGGATATTATTATTTCTAATCCTATCCCTCTTTGTATGCCCACACATCCATCTCAGCATCCTTATCTCCGCAACTTTCATCTTTTGGATGTGTGAAGTCTTGACTGGCCAACACTCCGCCCTATACAACATAGTCGGTCTAACAACCCCCTATAGAACTTGCCTTTAAGTTTTGGTAGCACATTTTTATCGCACAAGAGTCCAGATGCGAGTCTCTATTTATCCACCTTACACCAATACGATGTGTGATCGTCATCAATCTTTCCATTCCCTTGGATAATAGACTCTGGATACTTGAAGCTTCCTTTCTTTGGAATGACCTAAGTACCAAGTCTCACCTCCACGTCTGTCTCGTAGTCGCTCCCATTACTGAACTTGCACTCCAAGTATTCTGTCTTGGTCCTACTTAACCTGTACACTTTAGATTCCAGTATCTGTCTCCAAACCTCCAACTTAGCGTTCACTCCGTTGTGAGTCTCATCAATCAAGACTATGTCATCTGCGAATAACATACACCATGGCCCTCCCCTTGAATTTGTCACGTCAGTCCATCCATTACTAAGACAAATAAGAATGAGCTAAGAGATGATCCCTGGTGCAGCCCCATCATCACTGGAAAGTGCTCCGAGTCCCTTCATACTGTTTGTACCCTGGTCTTGGCTCCATCATACATATCCTTGATTGCCCTAGTGTACGTCACAAGTACACCTCTAACCGCCAAATATCTCCATAGAACCTCCCTAAGGACTTTATCGTATGCCTTATCAAGGTCGATGAAAACCATATGTAAGTCTTTATTCCTCTTCCTATACTACTCCACCAACCTCCTAATAAGATGAATGACTTCTGTTGTCGAATGCCCCGACATGAATTCAAACTGGTTCTCAGAAATAGACACGCCTCTTCTCACTCTCATCTCCACGACCATTTTCCAAACTTTCATAGTTTGGCTTAGCAGCTTGATACCCCTATAGTTGTTGTACTCTGGATGTCACCTTTGTTCTTGTACAAAGGAATCATTGTACTTCACCTCCATTCTTTGGGCATTCTTACCGTCTTAAAAATGACATTAAACAACTCAGTCAGCCACTCCAAACCTACCCTACCTGCGCTCTTCCAAAATTCAACTGGGATCTCATCAGGACCAGTCGCTCGTCCCCTGCGCATCTTGCGAACAACACCCTTAACCTCTTCAACCTTAATACTTCTACAATATCCAAGCAATCTCCTTACTTATACTCATATAATAGAAAATTATGACTTTGGATATTCAAGAAACGTCTCATTTATATCGTACTAACACCTTACATATGCAAAAATATTTAAAAGAAAGTACAAGCAATCACCTTCGTAAATCAATCACACAAAAAGACATTTCAATATATCAAGATAAATTAGTCAAAATTCATATGTTTGAATAATTAGTTTTGTACTAATACTAGTTTATATACTTGTTAGTATTCTAATACTAATATATATGAGTTGTATATGCAACTATATACTTCGGTACGGTATTTAGTTTTTCGGTATTTCTTTTATAAATTCCAAATACTGTATCGAATATCAAACTTTTTAAAAATGCATACCAAATATCATAATACTAAAATTGCGATATAAGAAATTTCGGTTTTGATATGATAATCGGTATCTACCATACCATGGGTGACCCACATATTTTATAATTAATTAATCATACACAAACAACTACTCTTCGAAAATATCTTTTCAAAAACCACTTATAACAAACAAAAAATTATTTTTTAAAAAAGTGAAATTTAAAAATTTAGCCAAGCAGATTATTAATCGCGAACCCTGGAGAAAATCTAATGTTCTTTATCCTATGTCTTCACAAAATTTATAGGGAAAAGAACACTGTGGCCATTAGAAATTTTAATGGCCCGATTTAAACTAAATGCCTCGAAATAAACGTTTGGTCCAAACGATCGACACAAGTAGTCCAACCCTAAGTCTTTCGTCTCCTTTACCCCAAAACGCTACTTTTTCTCTCTCTTTTCTTTTGTTTCTTCAGTTCTTGTCATCTTTAATTCCCCCTCTCTATTTCTCTATTTGGTCTTCACCTAGTTGCACTCTTTTTTTTGTGTACGTTTTCTCTACTCTTTTAAATTTTAATTTTGGGACTAGTATTTTCTCTCCCTTCTACTCTTTGCCTTCTTGCCGAGTTGTGTTTGTTTCAGAAGTGTCTCTTTCGATTTTATTTTAACACAAAACGGGAATCCTCCTTATAACTCTTTCTTCTTCTTTGTTTTTTGTTTCATTTGGTGCTGGCTATGGAAATTGTTCTTTCTAGTGTGGCTTGTGGAAAACGTTTTTTTTAGAATTAAAATTGGGAGAAAAGTAGTTTCTTGTGGTGCTATTTTGGGGGTTCATACTTTCCTTGAAATTTTGTGTAATTGAGTAAAGCTACAAGAGTTTCACTAATTTTTTTCAAGAAACTCTTATCGTCTTTCTTGCTATTATAGATTATGATTTTTTTAAATATTTCTAAAATATTATATAATATTTGTATAATTAATAAGCATACGTTGATTTTATATTTATTATACATAAATTATATAATAATGATATAATTTCTATACACATATTCTATACATCAATGATATAGTTTTTATACATATACAATATTGGTACATATTTTATATAACAATTATTCAATTTCTATACACATACTGTAGAGATACATATTTTATACATCAATGATATTGTTTCTATATGTATGGTACAGTTTCTATACATATACAATATTGATACATATTATATACAACGATGATACAATTTCTGTACACATATTGTAGGGATACATATTCTATACATCAATGATACATTTTCTATACATATACAGTAATGATACATATTTTATACAACAATGATATAATTTTATACACATATTGTAGGGATAAATATTATATACATCAGTAATACGGTTTCTATATGTATGATACAATTTTTATACATATACAAGATTGATACATATTTTATACAATAATGATATAATTTTTATATACATACTGTATGAATACATATTCTATACATCAATGATATAATTTTTATATATATGATACAATTTTTATACATATACAGTATTGATACATATTCTATACAATAATGATACAATTTTTACATATATCTAAAAATTGTCATTGACAAAAAAAAGAAAAAAAATTATTACAAAAGCAAATATATGTGAAAGTTAATTAAACGCCATATAAAATGGGATGAAGATATTATTGTAAAATTATAATTTAGCCCTTAGTTAAACGTGAAGAAAGGTGAAGCAAAAATAATACATTAATATTTTAATAAATTCAATAATTTTTTCAGTTAAACAAAATAATATGATATATAATTATGCATAAATATAAAATTAGAAGAACTAGCTAAAACAAAATTTTCAAAAGTAATTCCTAGCGTGAAAGAAACAGGTTCATGATTTTTGGAGCAGTACTATAAAGAGAATTGAGTTGCAAAATGATTGTTATTGTTTCATTTTCTTCCATAGAAAAATTGACAATGAAGTTCTAACTGAATGTTATAACACAAAAAAATAAAAATAAAAATAAAATATGTTTCTATTAAATAGTTGTGTCAAACCAATATCCAATTTTTTAGGTTGATATGAAGGGTCGAAGACATGTTAGGCTTAATGGACACAAATGAAGACCCGTTGGATTTTGTTTGGGGCTAACAACATTTATGGCTAACCCTTTATTATCACATCACATAGAAGGATTAGCAAGAGCAAGCAACATTTAGCATCTTTGTTACAAACTCTTATATCTACAAAAATAAAAAACAGATTGATAAAATTATTGCCATAGAAAACCCTTTTGGCAACTTTTTAGCCAATAGGATTAACAGTATCGCATTCAAAATCAGACGTACGCGGGCCAGGGGGGTTCATTATTGAAAGTTTGAAACTTTGCACTCATATTTGTCACACTCAACTAATTATGACAGCTATCTTATATTTCTTAATCTGCATGATCACTCTCTTTTCCAAAATTTGACCGGCAGCACATCAAACATAAATGTAATGAATGATATTGAGTCTAATTCAATCCGAAAAGCTAGTTTATAGGATGAAGATTGTCCAAGTCCATATAAGGAGTTCATCTTTTCATTTCATATCCGATGTGAGACTCTTGACACTTCCCCGCACGATCAACCCTTGTTAACTGAAGCGAATATAATATAATTTGGGGGCCCAACATCGGTGAATAAATAATTGAAATGAGTTGGCTCTGACACCATGTAATGAATGGATCTTGAATCTAACTCAATCTCAAAAGCTAGCTTATAAGGTGAGAATTGTCCAACTTCATATAAGGAGTTATATATATATATATATATATATCGTCAGGAGTGGTTTGTTTAGCAAACAATCTTATTGCTTGAAACTATATATATGAATGAATTCGGAATCAGAATTTGAACTTTCTGAATTATATATTTTGTGATAATTAACATAATGTATTAGTATTTGATTTCTTCTAAATTAATTTTTATAAATATTTAATGAAAAGCTTAATACAAATATAGATTTAGACTAAAATTATTGAATTTGATCGAACACGTAGACAAAAGGGAATATCTACGTGTTTGCTAGTAGCCAATATTTTAAGTAAAGAATCCATTATCATACACATTAGAAAACACTAGAACGTATTCTAGTTTTAACAGATTTGCCCTCAATAATTCATTTCATCTTTGAAAAAGGAAGCATTTGCAAGTGGATGGTGGCAAAGGTGAAGTGAAACAAATAAAAGCATAATTTTCACTTAGGCCCCTGAGCTTTGGGAAGTATCATTTAGGCCCTTGAGGTTGTGAGAACAACAACTATAACCCTTTATGATAGAAGTTAAGGAATATTAAGGTCATAGCCTCGATAATAACGGATTATTTGCAAGGGAATTTCCTAAATTACAAAGAGTGACATTTAACTCATTTTTAAAAGAAAAAAACAAAGGAAACTTGTTAACAATAACAATGATTCTTAGGATGACGAGTGATATTTAAAAGAAAAATTACACATTTTGATTAAAAATATTTCTCAATTATTCGCTTAAATTTCTGCTTTCATTTACATTATTCTCCTCGAGCAATCCCTTTCTAATTTACGTCTCCCTTTTTGTTGTTTCATTTATTTTAACAAATTTTGACCATAATTATGTATTTATAATTAATGTTTCTTTGTTTCAATTGAATATGTTTTTTTCCTTTTCAATTTTATTAAGAATGCATGGGATAGGTAGAGTGAAGAAAGTAATTAACTAGAATAAGTACGTAATCGAGTTTCTTTAGTATACGTTTGGCCATGTATTTTCAAATTATGGTTTCATAATTTGATTTCAAATCACGTTTGTTTATGCAATTTGGACATAACTTGAATTTCAACTTCATGACATGGTTTGAAATTCCAAATCATCCAAAAATGTGTGATTTGGGATTCCAAATCATGATTTCAATTTTTTAAAAATATAAAATTTGGCACATAAGTTTATATTTTATAAAAAAGGTCCATAAATTAGTTGATATATACTAATTGATCGACTTTATATTGTATTGGATATAACTGTCCAATACATAATTTATATTGTATATATATACAAAGGTATGACTATGCCATGACTTTAAAAGTGTACAACATAAGTTTATATTTTATAAAAAAAGATCCATAAATTAGTAAATATATATCAATTGATTGATTTTATATTGTATTGGATATAATTGTCCAATACATAATTTATATTGTATATATATATATACAAAAGTATGACTATGCCATGACTTAAAAGTGTACAATTTTGAGCTGCGTATTAATTTTGTTATGAACTATGACTTGTTCATTCAGTAAGATTGCATAAGAATTAGAAAGTTTTGATGGTTTTCACAACTTGTGGGATTTTTATGTCAATGAGAAAAGATACAACTTAAGAAACCCAAATTGCATGTCTAAACAAAACTTCAACTTCAACTTCAAACCATTATTTCAAACCATAGTTCCAATCATGTCTAAACGGCTCCTAATCATTTAGTATCAAAGCCTTCATTTCTAAAACTTGAAATCTTAAAGACTATTATGTTATAATTTCAACTAATTATGTTTTTGACGTATTTAAAATACTATTCTGTTAAAGTTTCATATTGTTTGTAAAAGGAATGAGCTTTCTCAATTTTTTTCTCAGCTTCTTGAACCTCATCGATAACTCACTTATTATATCTATTGGAAATCCTTTTATACAACACAAGCGCTCAAAGGTCAAATTGGTATTTTGATCATTTTTGGACATGTAACACCTCGTACCATTAGATTAAGTATTTTTCATGATTTGGGGATTAAAAATTACATCGGGAAAATGTTGGGATTGAAAATCCATCGAAATAAGCGTTCTTCACTTTTATGCTAGGTTATACAGACCGTAAAAGAATTTTACAGACCGTCCAATGCACTGTGAAATAGACTCCAAAAACCAAGCTCACTGTTACCGATTCACGGTGGGTTTCACGAGCCATTCAAATTTCACGATCGTAAATCCCACCGTAAAATATTTTTACGGATCGTCTTTTGGGCCGTAGAAAGGAAAAAAGGGAAACCAACTCATTGGAACCGATCCACGGTCACTTTTACAGACCGTGAGTTATTTTACGGGCCGTGAAATGTACCATGAAATCGGCCCGACGACTGAACAATATAAAAACTATATTTTTTAATCTTTTTATTTCATTCTTCATTCATCCAAGCCCTGGCATGCAGTTCTTCTCCTCACCATCTTCATATCTCAAGGTAATTCATTTCCATGTGTTTCCACGCGATTCTTAACAATTATACTCAGGTTTTAAGCGAAATAATTGATTTCTAACCTATGGTTTTCAAGATAAACCCTGATCAATATTTCAAGGCTCAAGGTTTTGGATTTCTTCTTCAAGTTAAGACCTTTAATACAAGACTATGAGCGATTAAGGTATGTAGGGCGTCTATCTACGTGTGGAACATCGTTGTTCTTCCCAACACCACGTTTATCCATGAAACACAAAATTTTACAAGCTTAGGATTTTTTTATTCTAAGTTCATGATAACCTTAACTACATGTATTATTGTATGTCATGTTTATATATATTACCAATTCGTGAATTATATTCATGTATATCATTACGATTGTCATTAACCTGTTTGTAATTCATGTATGCTCGTGTTATCTTTTCCATGAGCTCTTAGATATCAACTATGAACTCAGATTATTCCACTCCAGAGTTACATGTTTTCATGTCTCAAGAATTATATACATATACTTATACAATTTTTCATGAAAAGCTATATTATGTATACATGTTATAAACATTATTATGATTCTTGTTTTGAAAACCATGAGCGCAGACGCCACTTATATTCATGTTCAGTATTTTTGGAGTAGCATAGGTTTACCAAGAATGCTTAGATAACCTGAAACTATGTATTCCAGCGCAGGGTAAGGATCGTTTCGCCTAGTTAGGATGATACCTTTAGACTATTGATTGGATCCATTCATGTCATGTTCATGTCTCATACCTCGACAAGGTATGAGATGGGTATGTTGGTCGGGTCAGGTACCACACTCCACGTACTTACGTGGTGATTTTATGTTGTCGGTTATACTAAGGCTCTCCCACTTAAAAATGTTTTACTCATGTTACAGATTGATCATGTAGATCATGATCATGTCCAGGTGTTCAGACATTACGCCATGATTCGGCCATAATTTACAATTCTGATTCTGCGGTTATAGTCTACATTTACAGTTTCAGTTTCGTATTACTTCATCTATGTTATTGATTTCGGTTGCCCATTCTCTGAGCACCCCACTTACTATTCTTTCATTCAGTTGCTTTACATACAAGTACAATTTCAGTGTATTTACGTCCCTATTGTCCGGGGCCTGTATTTCACGATGTAGACATTGATTTACAGGACGACAAATCTGCTCGTTAGGACTTCACCGTATCAGCTATTTGGTGAGCCCCACTTTATTTAGGGCATTGTCATTATTTTTCTGCAGTCATGTCATGTTATACAATCAAGTATGATAGGGCCTTGTCCCAACAATAATTCAGTATTTCAGACTCATGTCAGAGGTTTCATAGATTAGTCAGTGTGTCATGTTGGTTTTTCAGTTATGTTCAGCCTTATGGGCTACACTATCATATTTTCAGACTATTTTAGCACTTGTGCTTTAAAATAGTATTTTCAGTATTATTATGATGTTCAAATGTTTTATCTAGATTATCCATGTTTTAAATTATATTCCGCATCAGTACATGTTCCATGCATGTTGACTCAGCCAACCATGGTTCACTCGGTCACTGGCAGTCAAGCATCGAGTGTCGTGTTAAGTCCATGCCCAAGTTCGGGGCATGACAGGACATATAGAGAGTGTGTATCTACCACTTTGTCAGACCTCAAGGGGTTAAGTATCTCTTTGAAAAATCTTAGCGTATAAGTGGATATTACACCACCACACTTTCTCAAACCTCAAGGGGTTAAGTATCACTTTCCAAATCCTTAAAGTGCATAAGTGGATATTATCTACAAAAATAATATATGGACCTGATTGTTGCATTTACTTGGTTTGACCACTTTGATATAGGCTTTTGAAATAAATTAAAGAACATCCATAGGGTTTGTGAACTTTATCTTGTAAAAAGAGGCTGTCTTTTACACGATAATATTTTCCTCCCGTTGATATTTTAGGGGGTGGGGGGGGGGAAGTTAAATATTAGGGAAGATAAAAAATAGTTTAAATAAACATATTTATAATTTAAATATTTCTATCCTTCACATTTCAATTAGTGAAGTATTAATTAGATGATCGTTTAAAGGAGGATAAAGAATGGTTTAAATAAATATTTTTATGATGAAGGCTATCAAAAATATCGTTTCTTAAGAGATGTGCTAAAAATTTAAAATAAATATGATATTTATTGGAGGTAGTACTAATAAAACGTTTTTTTTTCTTTTTGTTGTTTTTAGGAGAGGGATGTGCCAAATAGCTAGGGAACGGATGTGAGTGAAAAGTGAAATTACAATTATTAGAGTGCAAGTCATCACCTAATTCTTTTATAGAACAGTAGTAGTTAATGTTCTCATCACCAGAAAGTCCTTTTAATTGATCTAGACATTTGAGATTGATGAATGCGTCGAATAGACTTGGAAGAGAATTATACACCTAGGAGATCCTATAAAAGTTAGTATAACTTAAAGGGTAAATTAAATTAAAGCAGTTAATGATGTGGTCTAATGGTCAATATAACGGAATGAAAATTATAAAGGATCTAAAATCAAATTCCACCATATTGAGATAAAAATGCTAGGTAATTTCTAATTATATATCTGAACTCTAATGGGAAAAGTTATCAATTATTTGTGTTGGTAGAAGACTAGAAGGTAGTAAGTAATCGGTGGAATAATCAAGTTACTCAAAATTATAAAAATTAAAGGACAAATTAAACTGAGGTAAAAAATAAATAGTGGCATAGGAGTAAAGAGTGATTAGTTGAATAGTTTTCATTTAAAAATTATACTGTATATATAGAAAAATATATTGTGTATATATATAAAAAATTATTTTATATATGTCATATTAATTTTTTATCATATCGTGGCTTGGCACTGACTCAATGAAAGAGAATAATTCCTTGATTATTTTCATTAATGTAAAGTGTTTATATACATGATATACAATAGTAAATCTAGCATATAATTATAAAAATCAAATATACATTTACCTAATACAAGACTACTACCATAATTACACATGTACAAGAAGATCTCTAATAATATCAGGGAATATACGTAGTATATTAGGAATATATTACGTATATTTTATTACACCCCGCAGTCATAGCGGGCGGTTGTCGTACGCTGAGACTGTTCCTAAAATCTTCAAACAGAACTAAGGGAAAGCCGTTAGTAAAGATGTCAGCAATTTGATACCGTGAAAGGACACGCAAGACACATACTTGTCCATGAGCTACCTTTTCGCGAACAAAGTGAATATTCATCCTGATATGTTTCGTGCGCTGATGTTGGACAGGATTCCCAAAGAGATATATCACACTAACATTATCACATTAGGCCGAGGTAACTTTCTGAATAGGAAAGTGAAGCTTTAATTGGAGGTTACGCAGCCAACAGGACTCAGACACCAAATTGGCTACCTCTCAATACTCGGCCTCCGTACTGGATCGCGATAAAGTAGCATGTTGTTTAGTCGATCAAGAGACCAAGTTATCACTAATAAATATACAATAACTAGATGTCGAGCGTCTCATATCTGGACATCCACCCCAATCAACATTTGTATAAGACATGAGAGTAGATATGGAGGATGGATATAAGTGTAAACCATAATCCAGAGTGCCCTGAATGTAACACACAATGCGTTTGAGCGCGTACAAGTGTTCTTCCCTCGGATCATTCATAAATACACCTGCTGCACTGCACAAGTAATATCGGGCCTCGTGAATGTAAGATACTGAAGAGACTCCGCAAGACTATGATAGTATGAGGGATCCTCGTAAGGTGTGCTAGAATTAGCACTCAGCTTCGGTTTGGTGTCAACCGGAGTAGGAGATGACTTACAGGATCTCATGCTAGCCCGTTCAACAATCTCAGTTGCCCACTTCCTCTGGGATAGAAATATACCACCTGCATGATGAGTTACAACTATACCCAAAAAATAACTCAAAGGCCCCAAGTCTTTCATAGAAAATTCGAAGCTGAGAAGAGATATGATAGACTTGCGCAGTTTATCAGAAGAGGCAACCAATATAATATCATCCACATATAACAGAATGCATGCCAGAGAAGTACCGCGATGATAGATGAACAAATAATGATCAGACCTGCTGTGAGAAAACTCAATAGTAGACACATAATCTGCAAACCTTTTTACCAGGCCCGAGGGGCCTGTTTTAGCCCATATAAAGATTTCTTCAGCAAACAGACATGGTTAGGATGATCGAGGTCCCTGAAACCCAAGGGCTGATGCATTATACCATTTCCTTGAGATCACCGTGTAAGAACGTATTTTTCACATCCAGCGGATGAATGTGACAAGCTTTGGAGAGAGTCAAACTGAGAACAATGCGTATAGTTGCCGGTTTGACAACCAGAGTAAATGTCTCTCCACAATCCATGCTAACCTGTTGAGTTTTTTCATCACCTACAAGATGGGCCTTATGCATCTCAAAACAACCATCATATTTTTTCTTATGAGTAAAAATCCACATAGAACGAATTACATTAACATTAGGTAGACGGGGCACCAACTCTCATGTCTTATTTTCAATAAGAGCATTATATTTATCATCAATGACCATATTTCAATCCGGGTCACGAAGGACAAACACGGGGTCACATGGTAGGGGGGATTTAGTGACATTAGAATTGAGATTAAATTGTCATTTGGTCTAAAAATACTCTGTAGGCTAAGAGTAACGGGCCCTTAACTCAGAATAGAAGTGGACCAGACCTGGGTCGATGTGGTGACGTCGGAACATGCTCTGTTTGGGAGGAACATACTCGGGTTGGAAGGTGGGCCAGTGTCAATGGGCCTATTGGCCCAGAAACTGGACCATGGGAAGGATTGGATGGGCCAACAGGTAGTGGGCATGCTGGCAGACTTGGACCCGGGTGTGGGACATTTGGTCCAGCAGACAGTGGGCCTGCTGGCAGACAGTGGGCCTGCTGGCAGACTCAGATGACGGAAGGGGTTTGGGCCAGCAGGCAGTGGGCATACTGACTAGAATTGATCACGAGATGGGTCTGATCCAGTAGGCATTGATCCTGCCGGTGTCTACTGGTACAAATCCAGAGACGAGGGCTGCACCAAATGGTGGACCACATACGGTGAGAGCCCATTTTCTAGAAAATTATAGAAATTAGACACGGAATTATGCAACTTAGCAAATGGAAATTGGGTTTCATAAAAAATGACATGGAGGCTAATGATGATTTTATTAGAGGATAAATCATAACATTTATAACAACGGTGATTAGACGGATAACTTAAAAACACACAAGCGGTAGAGCGGGCTTGTAGTTTGTTTATTGTAGTGGAGGGAAATGGAGGATAGCATAAACACTCAAACACCCTAAGATAAGAATATGATGGATCTCTCTGATAAAGAATTTTGAGTGGAAATTGGTATGTTAATCTTTGCTAGGGAGTATGTTACGCAAGTAAGTGGTCATTTGTAATGCATGATGCCAAAATGAAGGTGGTAATGAAGCACGTGCTAGTAATGTTCGAACAATATTATTAATGGTGCGTATTTTTCGCTCGGCTTTCCCATTTTGTGAGGATGTATGTGGACAAGAAAACCGGAAAGATATACCATTAATTTTACAAAATTCTCTAAACGTCCTATTATCAAATTCCTTTCCATTCGTACATTGAATATTTTTAATTTCCCGTTCAAATTGGGTACAGATGAATGCTCTAAATGAGAGGAATGTGGAATAAACTTGAGACTTTTTATATAACGAAAAGGTCCACAAAAAATTAGAATAATCATCCAGAAATAACACATAATAACGGTGGCCCAAAGAACTCAAAACGGGAGATGTACACAAATCACTATGAATAATATCAAATGGCAACATAATACTGGAATTGGAGGCAACAAACGGTAATTTAACATGTTTCCAGCAGACAAGAATGACAAACATTAATACTACGCGTACTATTACACTCAATAAAATTATTGTTTTTAAGAAAAGAAATAACATACGCCCCCGGATGATCCAAACGCGCATGCAAGGAATGTGCTAAGGCGACAAACGTTGAAGGTGTGGCTTGATTAGTGGTGGTGGTGGTGGTGATGAGATATATCTCGCCCCGACTATCACATCTCATTAGAGGTATTCCCGTCGAAAAATCCTTCACAGAAAATCCAAAAGGGTCAAAGTCAATAGAAACCCAACTATCAGTTATAAAATTTCGACCAGACACCAAATTTTTAATTAAGTGATGAGAATGAAGGACATTTTTCAAGGTGAAAGGTGGGTTCGAGGGAGATAAATTTGTGTGACCATAACCACGAATTGGAATCGAATTACCATTACCAACAATTATGCCACGATTTTTGGTCAAATTAAAATAAGACGAGAGATTACCTGATGCGGACGTCATATGAAAAGTAGCACCAGTGTCCATGTACCACTTTGCATCCAGAAGATTTAATCCAAGTGTGTGCTATATCCGTGTGAGTCGGGGCTGCTGTTGGGCCCGCAGCAGCGAACGCCTGTTGAGGCCGAGGCCCAAGTAGGCCAGGCTGCTTCCAGGCTTGGTTCAGCCGAGTCTGGGTCACTGCCTGCTGCTGGTTGCTATTGGGCCTGACCCAAAATTGAGGAGCCGAAAATGCTAGAGTGGGCCACTGCCCACTGGCCCAGCCCCACGGCCATGGTCCACTAGCCCAAGGTTGTGGCCACTGGTGCTGCGGCCCAGGCTAGACACTGTCGCCACTCCATCCTCCGCCACTGCCACCACCCCTGCCACCACGGCTGCCACCGTTGCCACCGTTGCCACCGCCGCAGTTTTGCCACTATTTTTCCGATTTTGGCCCTTTTTGCCGCCAACATTATTGTGGTTTTGGCTAGAAATTTCTGCAAATGAGTGAGGTTTCTCGGTGTTGCGTGACGTGGTCACCATCATGGCGGAATTATTTTCGATTGCCGCCTTTTTAGCCAATCCTGCTTCTTCTAATGTGAGCATGGAACGTGCCTGGTAGAACGGTGGGAGAGGATTGCTTTGACGAAGAAGAGTGCCAACTCTATTATACGCCCCGGAGAGGCCTGCAACCATCTGAAGAACGAGACGATCGTTTGTGACGGGCGCGCCAACGTTCTTGAGTTGATTCGACAACTCCTTAAGCCTCTAACAATAGGATGAGACATTCGAAAAATCCTCCATATTTATATGAGAGAATTCATGCTAAAGGGTTACTGCACGAGAATTCTTGTTATCTTGAAATATATCACGTAACCTATTCCAAGCTTCCATTGTTGTAGCGTCAAGTTCGATAATTGTCTGTAAGAGGTCCGTAGAGATGGTGGAATAGATCCATTGAAGGACCGTAGCATCAAGAGTTGCCCACAACTCAATTTCATCATCCGTGGAAGACACATTTTCCTTGCCTTTTGCGGGTGGGATGATGTGATGGAGGACTCTATTAGACAGTGCGTGAATTTTAAACAGTTCTGCCCACGTCGCGTATTGGACCTTTTCCATCTCAAGGACAATAGGAATGTTGTTCTTGATATTGGAGACTGCAAGAGCAAGCTGAAAGATGTTCTTTGTGGTAGACATGATGGAAGAACAAGAAGAGAATTAAGGAATGGAAAAAAAATTAAAGGGATGGGGGGTAATCGGCCGGCGGCTGAGAAGAGGTTTCCGAGTAGGGCGGCGAAAGAGTGTTAGGTTTTGAGAAGGAAAAGTTTGCCCTAGACTGCTGATACCATGAAAGAGAATAATCCCTTGATTATTTTCATTAATGTGAAATGTTTATATACATGATATACAATAGTAAATCTAGCCTATAATTATAAAAATCAAATATACATTTACCTAATATAAGACTACTAACATAATTACACATGTATCAGAAGATCTCTAGGGAATATACATAGTATATCATAGGAATATATTAAGTATATTCTATCACTCAAAAATCATTTCTGACAATAAAGTTCAAAATTTGAACCATGACAATGTTACACGAAATGCGTTATTATGACAACTAATATACAAAATCAAAGCGCAATGAAATATTTTCAGGGACAGCCGAGTAGCCAATAGCATATTCAACTTTAATTAGCCTTGCAAATAACTGCTAAAAGATCAAAAGAATATCCATCCACATAGCTACCTTTGCTTCACCAAGTCCCATAACTTCTTTTTCCTAAAAAATCCCTTGAAATAAAAAGTGAAGAAGAATGAATATATTAGGATCAATATTAAATATGCGGTTCTATAAAGGTTTATATTCTCCACCTTTTGATGAGTAAACCCTTTTGGGTTTCCCTAATAGATAGATTTCTAGATCCAAATCTATGATTTTTTTATCTAATATGTTAGCTTTAAAGGTAAAACAGAATCTTCTTTTACCGGGAAATTTTACCTAATAATCATTTCTTTATAAATTGCATTACTCCCTCTGTATCCATTTAGTTGTTAGGATAAAGTTCTATACGCCCATTAAACAGATATCACTAATCTACCCCTTATTAATTGTTAATTTTTGTTTATTTGCGTTCTTATTAATACTAGAACAATTAATGCTAAGGCTTATAAATTTGGAAAAAATATCACTTCTTCTTAATCTTTTAAAATGACAAATATTTGGAAACAATTAATTCTAGTTACTCTACACTATAAATGACAAGTAGGAAGGAGCTCTTTCCAAATTTATTGGTTCTTCTTTCAACTCTAGGAAATAAGCTGGTTCTAATAAACAAATAGACGAGACACTCAATTTTAGTGTTTTGAATTCACAACTTAATTTTTTTTCATTAAAGTTCTGAAGGTAGTTTTTCTTGTTGTGTTGAACAAAATTACCAAACTACATCAAATATCCCTTTAACCAAAAAGAAAACTTGTGCCACATCTATTTGGATTTTCTTCATAGTTATGCTAAACGACATATATTCCATTCCTAATTCTTGGTTAATTATATACCTCATCGATCATTGGAACCAGATGTTTTAAAAATAGAGGACTATAGCATACAGCAAAATCTCACATGAATTTTGACTGAGTTTTCAAGAAGTGTTGATTAGGAACATGGACACACAGCCAGTTCTTGAAATTGGGAAATACTTTAGAGGACCCTTAGGAGTAGCATTTAGTTTATATCTACCTAAGCTACAAAAGGTGAAAACAACTAGACTTCCCTTCAATTTCAAAGTAAAAGACAAACAAAGAAAAAACATACCCTTGGTGACAACGTTTTACTTTTCCCCACACCCTTCTCTTTCAAATCTCAATTTTAAACTACCACTACGATTATATGGCTTTAATTTATATATATACGAACAATTCAATTTTCTTATATTATTAGTATATTTTAAGCTGTTATGATAAATAATTTATCTTATTAATTTAATAATTAATATCACCTTTTTATCTCTGAGCCTCTCCGAAATAGCACTCAGATTGTTACGCTTTTGTGGGGTCGAAAACTTACCCGATAACGAATTTCTCGACCTTAAAACCATTATGTCTATGAATATTGTTGATTGGGGCTTCAATCGTCGGCTTTTCTTTCATCAGGTCACTAACTTTCTTGATCTTCAGACACTGGGAAAACACCGTAAGCCCCTATACATGGTCTTTTGGATTACCTAATTGTGTAAAAAATGGACTATCAATATATACAGTCAAATCTTTCTATAATAACGTCGTTTGTTTTGATATTTCTTTGACTGTTAATTACAGTGAAATATTGTTGTAGAAAATATGCATATAACATAGTATAACATGAGAATTGAATCCAAGGAAAACTTATATGTTAAAGTGAAATATTATCATAGAGGATAACTGTTATAGAGAGGTGTGATTGTCGTGTTGGAAATTTGCATTTGGCGGGGAGGTGCGTCCACCCATATTTAATGAATTAAACACTAGTGTTCCGCATATTGGAGGCTTTGTCTCTTCTCACATGCTTAATCTACTAAGTGAGTAGATGATCGTAGAGCCAAGAATCGTCAAATTTCGTTGAGAAATGAAAGAGATATTGGTCCACAAAGTAAGGTGTTTGAGGCATGAAAATATGGTGTGGGACAAATCTACCACATCGGTGGAAAAAAGAAGAGTTGCTCTCTTTATAAGTCTCTAAAGTGGTAAAGGGTTTGGGACCCCAAGGGGTATCCCATGTGTTTAAAGGAGGGAGGACCTAGATGTGCTTGGGTTCAAGGCTAAGCCCACATGCGCGCCGTCGCCGCCCGTCCGGTCTCGGGCTCATATTATCTTTTTGGACACCAAATTGCTTAATATTTACAGTTTGGTCCCTAGAGTTTTTGGAAAGTTGATTTTGGGAGTGACGGAAGACAGAAACTTTCTGCCTACCGTTTGGACTATTTTGGAGCATTAACCAGCCATTACTTGGCTGTTAACTACTCCATAAACAGTCCTCCTTCAATGACCATCATCAACCTCCTTCATGACCATAAATCAGCCTCTCTAATGCCATTAACAGCCCTCACTAATGCCATTAACAGTCATGTTTGTGGCAGTTGAGGAGTCCCTCCTCCATGCTATATATTGATGCCTTTTGGCTCAATTGTGTTGCACATACACATCAGAAAAATGCAGCATAAAACAGTGACGAAAATCACTGCAAACAGTGACGAAAACCACTGCAAAACAGTGAGCAAACACACACATATACATAAGATATACACAACAGAGACACACTATATACACAGAGACAAAACAGAAGAGAACAGAAACTCTTCCTTCCTTTTCCATATCTTCAGCAAGTCGATTCATATTTGTTTTCTTCATCAGGCTCAACCTATTGGCTTTGTAGCGTTGAGATTAAAGTGTTGTTTATCTTGGGAGACTATTGCCCGCTAACGTAAAAGCATATATACGGGGCAATCTTGTCTTAAGGACAGAGGGCAATCACTCGACCCAACACACAACGTTGAAACCATCCAGATTTAGTTGTTACTTGATTTCAGGTTATCAAGATTCAAGACACAACAAGCTTGCGGCAGTTTTGAAGATTGACCATTTATTTATCATTTCGAACACTTGTAATAGTTATTTACTTCACGTACTGCTTTATACAATAGAGTACCAACATGTCGTAGTCAAACTCATTTTATATTAATAAGTTGTATTTTTGAAAAGATTTCTTTTCTTTTTTAAAATCCAAAAGAGATCTTGGAGAGGGGCATGTATCTGAAGAGGAATCTAATTTGGAGGGGGTGAAGAAGAGTATTTAGCTGGACATTGAAAGTTGAAGCCTTTGAGAGGTGTGGGAGAAGGGAAGAATATTCCATAGGCAAGAAAGTTCAAGAACTAAAATCCAAAGATTATATATTAAACAAATATGGAAAGTGAAAACATCATTAGATTATGATTAAGGGCTTAGTTTAGCAGGAAAAGTCAGCCCACAAGGAGACGACTGCTCATATTTCTAAAAATTCACTGCCTTTGTCAGTTCACAGTCTTTTTTTAACTTTCCACTCTTCTCTAAGCTCTACATATTAGTAGTATTAATAATTTCCAATTCTACTATTATTCCAACGTTGCTTTTTCTATATTTTATTATTATGTTCAACCCTAATCCTACACTAGTCATACCAGTCAATGAAATTCTTTTTACACTAAGTAGGTAAATTTATTTCAAACATAAAACTACCAAAGATATTTTGTTAATTCAGACGATCTATCTTAAAATTAAACTTCTTTTACAGTCGCAAATCAATACTTACTCCGTTCTAATTTATCTGACATTGTTTAACTAGACACAGAGCTATGATATAATATAGTAAGATATTAAGGTAATTATCAAAAATTTTACAACCAAGTTATAAGATAATTACAAGTAAATCTCTATGATATGCATTAATCACTATTATGATAAAAATGATAAAATCAATCTGTTATCACATGTTAAAATTTAATAATAAATAAAATATTTATATAACTAGTAAATCTTTAACCCAATAGTATAGATAACCTTATAAAATGGTAATTAAGTAATCTGCTATCACAATTTATAAGTATAGTTTAGCTAAAATATACTGATTGTGTAAAAATTGAAATCTTTACATTGTTTATATAGATAATTAAAATCCATTATGAACATATATGTGATTTTTGAATTCAAGTGTACCAAAGTACTTGTACATTTTGTAAAGCTGATGTAAGTGAAATCATTGAAAAGTTGCCCAAAAAAAAAACAGAGGGGATATATGAATTAGGCTCTTCATACACAGTAAGAATAATTGATACAAAGGAACTCGTGTCGCGTTCGCTTTGAGTAGAGCTAAGAATTTAGAGCACATATTTTTGAGTTACGTCACGTCCCAATCTGGGATCTCAGCTATTTTTGTGTCAGAAATGAAATACAGTAAAACTTATTTATAATTGTCATTAGCTATAATAATATTTTATTATAACAGTTTAATTTTTTCCGAAATTAATTTTTATGTTATATTTTACTTCTTTATAATAACATTCTACCTATAACAACAATGTCATTCATTATAGCGGTACACTCTTTATAAAATTACCTCTCTATAACAACCATACTAAAATATTGTGTAATAATATTTGTAAGAAGTATATTATGTATAAAGAAATAAACTATCAAAATATTTATGACAATCATAAAGGAAAAATTGAATTCCTTTTTGCTAAAGGATAAAAAATTTCGTCAATTCAAGCGTTATATTATCACTAAGAAACTGAAATTTACGAAACAACCTACAATTATAGAAATACCATTTTCCATTATTGGAGAAATATCAGAATTCTACCTACAGATGAAAACCTCAATATTAATAGTGAAAATTTAGAATTTGTTGAGAATGTTGGTAGTGTGTTATCACTTATAGCCCAAACTCCATCGCATAACACTAATGAAGCCATGGATGCTACCATTTATACGGAGTTTGACGCAACACTTTCAATTCTTGAAACTTACACTGATGAAAAGATTATTCTACAAGTGATTGGAGTGGAAGAACAAGAAACAATAGATATAGAAGGTGACAACGAAGTTGATGAAGAGCCTCAACTTGTTGCTATTTGAGGTGAGACAGAAGAGTCAACTATTAAGCTCTTAGACAACCTTCAAGGGAAAGCTATTGAATTCCCGATAGAAAGATTTGCATGCAACAGAGATCCCAATTCAAATTCCCTTTTGCTGAAAGTTTGGACAAAATTCTTCGTCAATTCAAGCGTTTTATTATTGCTAAGAGACTAGAATTTATGAAATAACCTACAATTGTAGAATTCTCACGTCAAACTTGAAATTATATTTAAATTCTAAATTAATTTTAAATACATCTGTTCCTTAGATTTCAATTCTTTATCGATATGGTACAACTAGTCATGGATTTATTTATAATTTATTAGTCTTTTTAAATTTTAATTAATAAAATATGAAAATCAATTGAAATTTTAAAATTAACAAGTATATTATTTTTGTTTATAACGGCTAAATGAGATTCGAACATGAAATGTCAGTATACATATATAACATCACATCACTATAGCCGTCATGAAATTTTCGGACAAACGTTGTCACTATAGAGAAGTTTGACTGTACCACAATATTACACATTCCTTTAAGGAAAAATAAATAAATAAATGCTTTAATTCTCATCCATAAAAGAAAAGCCATAAAGTTGCCTTTTATAATCTCATCTACCATTCAAACAAAATCACCCAACAATCAAACTACTACTAGTACTATGTATCCAGCCTGAACAAATTATTTGCATAAAAAGAAGAAATTAAAAGAGATTGGCTCAATTTCCTTAGTATTCAATATCGTGGCAGAGTCAGAATTTTTAGTATCGGGAATCAAAATATAAAAAAATAAATGCACTAAAATTCGAAGAAATTCAATATCTACTATATAAACACCCCCTTCTCCGCCCATAATTATAAATTTAAAACAAATTCAATATTAAGAACTTTACATGTCCAACATTTCATTAAATTTAAATTTTAGATCCGTCTCTCTAATATATGATACCGTAGACGAGAGATCAAGCTACTGTTTATAATGCACGGTGGGACTGCCATGGTCAATTTGTCATTATAAGGACGACTATTCCCTTTTATGTTTGTGTGTGTGTTCGTCGTTTCCTTTGGAAATTACGTTTTTTTTTTTGGAATTTTCCTCATTGTTTTCGACAGTTGGGCACGTGCATGGTTTTTTCATTGATCAATTCTTAAGGATACAAAATAAGTCTGGAATCTAATTTCTTATTTCTCTTTTTTCACATATTTTCAAACTTTTAACTTTTTTACGTGTAGAGTATATATAGGAAGAGTCAATGCTGTGTCGTTTAGTCTTTGATCACTTCAGTTTGGAGTTACCCATCTGATTTACTTAATTCACCAGTCAAATAATCTAACGGATTCATTAATTTACTGAAGTAATGGCAAAATGATTTAACACTTTTATATCCTTAGCTTGCAATCTTTCTAGGAAAAGCTTCCCACTTTCTTTTTCAATAGCAAATTATAGAAGCTTTTAAAAGAATATCTTAGGTAATAAAAAAGGTACTGGTACTATTTACTAACCTTTAAAGGTTTTCATTAACACTAAAAGAAAGGAGAATATATGAGTCATGAACATGACTTTAACTAATTAATGTCAAGTTCTAACTACCACTTAAGATGTGGTGTTTTTTTCTAATTAGTTAAAGAGATATCCCTTCTTGAATATATGCACTTTTAGGTAACAAGCTTATTATTCCCCCCCCCCCCCCTTTAATTTCTTCTTCCACTAATTACAATTGCCTAAACATGTACCTTTCAATGATACAAGAATTAAATCATTCCCAAGTAAACAAATTACTGTTAATTACATTGTATATATAAAATTATTTGACTGGTTAAAAAATAAGACTATTTGACTGGTAGTAAAGAAAATAGAGATGGAAGTAAAAAATTACTAACAAATTGGGAGGGCATATATCCATGTTAAACAGAGAAGGGAGTTAGGATATAGTTGAAGTTTTTGTTTTACACTGAAGAATCTTAAAAGTCATATCTTTCCAGCATCCATGTGTCCAAAAGAAAAGTTCATAAGGTGAGAAAACCACTTTGTCACCTATATTTCAAACTTACTATTGTTATAAATAAAGACCATAATATATATTTTCCTCTAAAGACAAATAAAATGACAAACAAAAGCAAAGAAAACCAACTTTTACCTCAAAATTTAACCATCCTTCAAAGAAAGCCACATCCAACATTTGTACACTGTCAAACTGAAGACACTCACACGCTAATATAGTTTAAGATTCATTTACACAATTATATCATATTTACTAATATATTTTATTTTCAAAATTATAAATCCACATTTTAAGAACACTTGCATATATATTCTTTGAATGGCATGAAAATGTATATAACTTAAATTCATCCTAATATTATTGAGAGATATATCTATTTCGGGGTTTTTGGAAAATATTGAAGCATGTATAGTATCATATATTAATCATACAATACTCTATTTAACTAATGGTCATTGGAAGAGAGTATAGTATAGTATGAATTATTAATAAGATATCAAAAGAACAAAAAGCAAAACAATTATGAGATAATCATTCCAATGGAAAGGTATGGAGTCTTCACTTTCTCCAGTCCTCATCATGTGTCATCATGCACCTTGTTTTGTGTTTTGGCCAACCCTCCCTCCTCATCCCCCTTTTCGATAATAACAAAATTTATTTATTTATTTTAAAAAAGAATAGAGATTAAGACCCCAAAAAGAAAAAAAGAGAAAGAAAATTTTAACTTTTCACCGCCTCCCATGAAAATACTACTATAGTAATATTTAATTCCGACAATAAGCAGTTAAAAGACTGCAGTATATGAGAATGTGTGCGTGAGACAACTATATTTTCTCTTGTTATTTAGAGCACCACATTACTCAATCAAGTGCTCATTATATTTGTCCTTTTAAGCTAGCTCTTCTCTTAATTCTACCAAGAAATAGAGAGATCTAAATTTAATCAAATCTTTCAAAATTCAGATTTAAATCTTAATCCTTCAAACTTCAGCTATCTTTCTTACTAAGGTTGGCATCATAAGCAAAGGTATTTTTTCATGTAGTTTCCTTTTCTTTTTCCTTCTTTTGCTCAAAGATCAAGTTAGCAAGCTAACCCTTTAGTGAACTTATCTTTGTAGATTGAAAAAAGATGACAGAAGAAGTGATCTCAAGTGGATTTACTAACAACTCAATTGAAGGATCCAATCCTCCCCCTCTCAAGAAAAAAAGAAACCTTCCAGGAAATCCAGGCAAGCAATTAGCCCTCATATATAATTTCATCTCGACATATTCACACTATCGTCTGTGTCCCTTTTGTTCTGGTGTCTGTCTGTAGCATGGGCGGAGCTAGGGGACGCCCCTTGACTTCTTTTATTTACTTTTTTATATTTTGAATTCTTTTAGTGAAAATTTTGATTCCGCCACTAAGTTTTCTATAGCTTTACAAGCTTTATCTTCATGTATATTCATGAATATTCGCATTTTATCCTTTTCCTTTAATTCACTTAACTTAAGAAAGTATAATAAAAATATGCTATGATCATGACAGATCCTGAAGCAGAAGTGATTGCCTTGTCACCAAAGACACTGATGGCCACAAACAGATTCTTGTGTGAAATTTGTGGAAAAGGCTTTCAAAGGGATCAAAATCTGCAGCTTCATAGAAGAGGACATAATCTGCCATGGAAGCTAAAGCAAAGGACTTCAAAAGAAGTGAGAAAGAGAGTTTACGTGTGCCCAGAAAAGACATGTGTTCACCATCACGCTTCAAGGGCTTTAGGAGATCTCACTGGGATAAAAAAACACTATTGTAGAAAACATGGTGAGAAGAAGTGGAAATGTGAGAAATGTTCTAAGAGATATGCTGTGCAATCGGATTGGAAAGCTCACTCCAAAACTTGTGGCACTAGGGAATATAGATGTGATTGTGGCACTATTTTCTCAAGGTAAATTAATTACTAATTAATTAATTGTCCTTATGCTACTCATAAGTTTTAGTTGGTATAGTTATTTGAGTTTAAATTATATACACCGATTAGATCAAATAAATTGTTTTATTTTCAAGATTATGAATTTCATTTTTATGGAGGGTTACTATAGATGTTCTTTGAGTGATCTGATGGTATAATTGTTGTAATTATTCATGCACAAGGGTTCAATATGGAAGTCCCAAAGAAGAAATTTAAGGAGCTAGCTAGGCCAATTAAGAATAAGATTACCTTGTGCTTAAATTTGTGATTGTGATGTGTTTGTCTGTTTTACAAGAACTAGAAAACAGTTGAAATAATCCTTTTTTTACTTTGTTCCTCTTTTCTTAGTGGGTAGTTTAAAGAAGACAAAATAGTTCGTTTGTAATCACTACAAAGTCATTTTTTAACTCCTTATCTTCTAAGTTTAATATCTTTCTTCACCTTGGTACTACTAGAATAGGTTCCTACAGAGTGGTACACCTTTTCTTTTTTTCACTACTTTCCTCCATTCTTACATTCTTTAAAAAGTCTTTTTGTTTTGTTTTGTCTTGTTCGTTTTATTTGGCCTGATGAGTTATTTTATGATTTCTTTAAGTCTAGCTTTGATTTTCTTAGGTTAAAATCTTTCTTCATCTTGATACTAGGGTCCTAAATTAAAGAGTAGTCTTCCCTTCTTTGGGTTGTCGCCCTCTTTTTCAAAAAATAAGGGAATCATTTCTGATTTATGCATGTTATCATGCGAAGGAGTCATGTTAATCTTCTTTGTATCGCTTCAATTTTATCTGACCTCAATTTAATTTTGATTTTATGATATTTGAGCAGGCGAGATAGCTTTGTGACTCATAGGGCGTTTTGCGATGCATTAGCTGAGGAGACGGCTAGAGTTACTGCAGAATCTAACATGCACAACCCATTGGCCGTCGGAAACAACATCAATTACCATTTCATCGGGGCGCCATTAGGGCAAAACGTGGCGCAACATTTCTCTTCTCTTTTCAAGCCAGTTTCAACCAACACCAACAACAACGAAAACTCGGACCCAATGAGAAGAGATCAACTATCGCTTTTGAATATGGGAGTAGCTCAAGAGCAAGAATCAATCGGTATCAATATCAATAATCTCCGCGAACTTCATCAGATTGGCCCCCTTCATCAGACTTCACTAGCACCAGCACCTGCACCCGCACCCGCACCAGTTGTTTATGACACAAATGCCCTTCTTGCATCGCGTTATAGTAACCATGTGAACTGGGATCAGTTAGTTGGGAGCAAAATCTCTTCAATTAACAATGCTGAACAACTATCAAACCCCTCATCTGCCAACATAAGTGTCTCATCATTGTTCAGTACTCAACACCAAATTGCACCTCCTTCGTCAGCGAATATGTCAGCAACAGCTTTGCTCCAAAAAGCTGCTCAAATCGGAGCAACAACTGTAACCGACCCATCTCTATTCATCGCGAATTTCGGGATGAATAATTGCCACAACAAGAACAATAACCAACTTCAAGAAGGAGATAATAACAAGTTTTGTGGATTTTATGTTAGTACTACAAATAACTCAATCAGTACTAGTCTTGGAAGTGATGTAGATCAGAGCTCATCAACTATGAACCAAATGCAGATGTATCCTCCTTCAAAGCGTCGTCACATACAAATTGAAGATAGTGTGAAAGGAGGAGGAGGAGGACAAACTAGGGATTTCTTGGGAGTTGGGGTACAAGCAATTTGCCACCCTTCATCAATCAATGGATGGATATGATTAAAATGGGTATTTTTTAAATTAAATATTCTGTCTAACCACCAACTCTTACGGTCTAAGTGGTACGATAAGAGTCTCTCAGATAATAGTTGTAAGTTCAATTCTCACTGTTCTCTTTTCCCGTGTAATAATTTTTCCTTTTTAATATTGAAAAGCTAAGATGACAATAAAGTGGAGTTGGGTCTGGTGGGTACGAAATACCTTTTTAGGGAGCTCTTTACGCCTATTGAGGGTTACTATATGGGCCGAACACCAAGTGAAAAACCATCCCAACATTAACTAGAATTTAGTCGGCCTTTAACGTGGGTTTCGAACTTCAAGGGAAAAACCATCCCAGCACAAATTAAAATTTAATCCGACTTTAATATGGGTATCGAACATCGAGTAGAAAGCTAAAAAAATAATGTAAAGTGGAGTTGGGTGTTGTGTGTGTGTTGGGGGAGGGAAAAAGATAGGGGGATTGCAGAGAAGAAAAGGTGGCAATTGAGTGCTTGAAGAAAGTTAAAAAGTTGTTCTGAAAAAATGTAATATCAAAAGAGCTCAAGGAGGAGATCCATTCATATTCTGTTGAACCCTGAGATGTGTTCACTTTAAAAATGGTGGCTTTAATTTATTTTACAAAAGGGGGTGCTTAGTGGGGGCAAAGAAAGACAGCCCTTTTCACCTCCATTATTGCTAGCTTTCATATTTGTTCTAGTTATTATCTTCTCAAACTGCTTTTGTAAGTTACTTATTAATATTTCATAGGCAAAAAGCCTATAGCAGCTTAAAATAGGATTATGTAATGAGCTTCTTAATTTATGTTTAATCATGCAAAGTTGTGCTTAGCAACTCTAGTTGTATATATACTCCTATATACTTATAATCAATTACACATGTGTTGAAGATATAACTAAGTAATAATAAAAAGTATAACATTTAATTTGTATCAACTTTAGCTAAGTTAACTATTCACACAATTCAACATAGTATATCAGAATATTTAGATAGTGGTTTCTCACCGTTAATACTAAAAACAACTTGCATGTGTTAGCCCATAAAAAGATTCAGGCCCGTACATGAAAAGGCATATTGAACATATAATTAAGTAAATAAAAAATATGCATTGTACTTGTATTTGGAAATATTGCAAGATTGCTTCAAGCAGTCTCTATAGTTTCTGTACTTTTTATTTGGATGACATGATTGAACAGAACCTAAAAGTGGGCTAGCAATCTCAAATAATTGGAACAAAATATGTTAGTTCATCAGCCACATATATACACGACGACCAAATGTTCCAAATTCAAAAACCTTATAATATGCTAGAGATTTTCCAAAGGGACAATTATTCAAAAGACAATATATATGGAGTGATGGTGGGAAGGCTAAAAAGAAAGCTCCTACTACTACTACTACTACTATATCAATGTGTTCATGTTTGCCTTTTGACTAGTGCTTGAGAAAAAAGAAAAGTAGGGGTGGGGGTGGGGTGGCTCAATCATCTACAAGGATGTGATATGACAAAAGAAAAATGCAAAGCCTGGGGTCTCTCTACTCGTGCACAGAATCCTCATAGGTAACTTGCATGTGCATGTTCAAGAAGTTTCTTTTAGTGACTGAGATTTTGGTTACCTTCCTTTTTCAGCTAAAAATGTGGACAGTAATTCCTGATTGTTGCTGACAATTTGTTCAGAAATCTTCCTCTTAGTTACCCCTCCAATTATTTTGATGTTTTAGTCATCAAGGCCGTATATATCTAAGCTAGCGTTTAGTCATAGATTTAGTTGAAATTTGAAAAAAAATGAGTTTTTAAAGTTGAAATTTTACTTAAAATTTGATGTTTTGTGAGTGGAAGTAAAATTTCACCTAAAAACAGGTCTGGACAACTTTTGAAATTTAATTTTTTTAAGATAAATTTTTAAAAACTGATCAAATTTCATAAACATACAATATTATCAATTTTGTTTTTGAAAATCTATGGTCAAACGGGAGCTAAGTGTCCGATATATGTTTTGGGATCCCATTAATCCAGATTTTCATTGAAAAGTCTATTGTAAGAGATAAAATACTCTCTATTAAAGACAATTTTATTACCTAGCTCAAATATGAGACCTCTTTGTTAAGGATGGAGGGTTACTTATTGGTTAAATGGAGGTGAAATTGGCAATATCTAATTAACACCATTTTTTTTTTGTAGTACTACTTTCGTTGGGATTTCGATTTGTTATTTTCTTCTTTAGATGGGCTTAACGCTTATAAAGCTTTCCGTATGTGAGCATTTTGCACTTATGCCATCAAAGACCTCATTGCAATTCATCCACCAATATTCTTTAGAATTTTGGCACAACGTCCCAACTTTCGCTGCCACCGTGATAGCTTCGTGTTGGAAATTTGTCTTTGGTGGGGGAGGTGCGTCCACCCATATTTAATGAATTAAACACTAGGGTTCCGCATGTTGGAGTCTTTGTCTCTTCACACTTGCATAATCTACTAAGTACTAAGTGAGTAAATGACCGTAGGGCCAAGAATCGTCAAATTTCGTTGAGAAATGAAAGAGATATTGGTCCACGAAGTAAGGTGTTTGAAGCATGGAAATATGGTGTGGGACAAATCTACCACATCGGTGGGAAAAAGAAGAATTGTTCTCTTTATAAGTCCCAAAATTGGATAAGGATTTGGGACCCCAAGGGGTAACTCATGTGTTTGAAGGAGGGAGGACCTAGATGTGCTTGGGTTCAAGGCTAAGTCCACACGCGCGCCACCGCCGCCCGCCCATCCGGGCTCGGGTCTTGGGCTTGGGGCTTTGGGCTTCTTCTGATAGACCCCCAAATTGTTTAATATTTACAGTTTGGTTCCTCCCCTTATGCTATATATTGCAGCCTTTTGGCTCAAATGTTGAGACTACACAATATACACACAGAGACAAACAGAAGAGAGACACAAATTCTGTCCAAAACGTGAGCAGAATTGGTGGACGAAAACAAAAAACTCTTCCTTCCTTTTTCATTCTTCAGCAAGTCGTTTCGTGTTTGTTTTCTTCGTCATAATCAACCTATTTGCTTTGTAGTGTTGATTAGTTGTTGTTTTATCTTGGGAGACTATTGTCCGTTAATGTAAAAGTATATATACGGGGCAATCTTGTCTTAAAGACAGAGAGTCATCTCTCGACTCAGCCACAGTTGTAACAATCCAGATTTAGTGTTTCTTGATTTCAGGTTATCAAGATTCAAGACTCAACAAGCTTGCGGCAGTTCTGAATATTGGCTTGTTTGTTTATCCTTTCGAACACTTGTAATATTTATTTACTTCCCGTACTGCTTTACATATCCAACACTTCGCTCGTTAATTTTTTTTTCTTGTTACGGGGGTTAACAATGCAACTATGACTGTGGCTTCAAATAAAAAGAACAAAAAGAAAGAATAGAGCATAACAGAAGAAAAATTAATCAGAGACCTTCTGCTATCCAAGATTTGATAACTAAAGTTGAAAGATACAACTAAAGAAAGAACCTTGAAAGGAAAGAAATATTTTGGATAGGAAAACTTTGTTAAGGAAGAATGATTTCTTGAATTGGCTTAGTTAAGGAGACCTGAGGGGAAATTTGCAGGAATTCCCTTATATTGGGGTGGTTTTTAATTTTTCCTTCGCCTAAAATTTATGGATTTCAGGTTTGAACCCCCACTTAGTCAATTTTAAAAAAAAAATCGCAAAACATAGTTTGGATTCGCAAGGCAGTGTTTGTCTGCAAAGTAGGCCTGAAGGCAGAGTTTCAAACTCTACAAGCATAACTTCAAAGTCTACCTTAAGGCAGACAGAGTTTGCCCTCAGGCATAAGGCAAACTCTGTCTTGAGAATCTTAACTCTATCTTGTGATTTTTAATTTTTTTTTTGACTAAGCGGGAGTTCAAACCCGAAACCCAGAAATTTTAGGCGAAGGGGTAACCCATGTGTTTGAAGGAGGGAGGACCTAGGCGTGCTTGGGTTCAAGGCTAGGCCCACACGCGCGCCACCACCACCCGCCCGGTCCGGGTTGGGCTAGGTTGTGCTCTGATGTTGGGCTTTTTCTGATATTATCTTTTTGGACCCCAAATTGCTTAGTATTTATAGTTTGATCCCTGAAGTTTCTGCCTTTTGAGTTGGTAGTCATTAGTTGGCTAGTTGAGAATTCATCCTTCTTACCCTTTAAATTGAGGACCATACAATCACAATATTGCCATAATAACAATATGAGTGAATTCCCTCGCGAATGAACGTAAGTACAATGATAAAAATTATACTCTAAGTATCTCCGACCCCCTCACAAAAGGATGGACGATACCTACGAAATACATGAAAATAAATTTAAAAACGTATAAACATTTGAAAGGATGGGAAATATTTAAGAAATTTTAAACTTAATTTCATCTAAATCATAAAGTATCTCAATAATTGGAAGTACATAACACAGACTCAAACTGTCCAGTCTTTGGCATCGGCTCAATACACATATTGTCGTATGATGTGGCATATCCAACGTGGGGTTTTGACTCAATCGCATGAGCAATCTTATAATAACCATGTATGGATCGACATTAAAGGCTACTAGCAACATGTGTATCTCAATCTCAACTGTTGCACCGACACATATAGTTTTTAGGCCTTAGCCTTCTCAGTTTACTATTTTATTCTGAAAATATTTGAAAGTCGATTTTCAATTCAATGTACTCAATATTGTTTTCTCCATCACAAAGCATCATATGAGTGTGTAACACACGGGCCTTTTTCGATGAAACCTCGATGAAAGTCTACAGAAGTGCCAAAGCACAACAAGCGTATGATTCATATGAACTTCGTGGACTTTATTCAAATGAAATTAAATAATTCATGACTTACAAACTCAAGTAAATATATATCTCATGTGAACTTTGTATCTAAAATTATAATTCAAGTTAACTATAAATGATGTAAGCTTGCTCGTCCCAATGAACTCGCATTATTAATTGAAACATTTTATCAAACATGTAGAAGATATAACGTTTTAAAAGCTTAGCCTTAGGTGAGAGTACATCTCAACTCACCTCAATTGCTATCCTCAATCGGCTCACCGTTTATCAACAAGTTCAAAGACATCAATCTAAACCAATACAAGTCATTTGACATTTATTAATCCCCGTTCTTAATCAAACATAATATCGTTCGGGCTTCAACTTAGCTAAAAATTTTGAACATTCATTCTTGGATTTTTAAGTTGCGATTCATGTTATACAGTCCAATACTTACTCATATTTAAGCTATTGAAATCCTTACAATTAGCCTACATCATATCAACTATCATTATCTTCATCTTTACCGACCTCAACAATAGCATTTAATGGGTTCTTTATATATCATGAATAATCGTAACAACTGCGTGGTAGCCAAATCTTGGATCATGAAATTTTAGGTGTATCTGGCCAATGCAAAAATACAGAATTTTCAATGTTTAATATTATGAATATAATGTTAGGGAGTTGGAACATTTTACAAATACTATTAAAACTTACCTTGATTAGTGTTGAAGAGCCTTGGACAAATGGGGTCGAGAGGAAACAGCCTTATGTCCAAATTGTGTTCCATTTCACCGATTCGGCCCCTTTTTATTACCTTGGTTGTTAGTGATTACGGTTCAAGTCTAACCATTCTTGGAGGTTGTGATTGACCATTGAATCCCCTTATCCCCATCAGTGTGGCCCGATTGGTGGTCATATTTTTGGGTGCAGTTGGTGGTCAAGGTTGATGACACAATTGAGAACCCTCTTCCTTTCCATTCTGGATTGAGGCTCCTTCGGATTTTCATACTTAAGTTATTTTTTTAAAAAAAGAAAAACGTTTCTCCAATTTGTGCTCTAATTGTGCCAAGTTGCCAAATGACCTCGTTAATCTCATGTGAACAATATTTACTTCAAGGCTAATCAAATTATTCTCCTTAACTTGTTTTAGCCCGAGTTAACTATGAAATTGTACGGGGCTTTACGAAGAAATTGGAGGAATGACTATATTTTGCAGCAATGATGATGAAGATTTTTTTTGTTATTAAAATAATAGTAGCAACTATTTTTTCTGAAAAATAAATAAATTAAACAACTGAAAGGAGAAAAAAAGAGATCACTGTATCTTAGTTTTTTTGTTTTTTAATCATTGTGTCTTAGTGATTCATTAAACATGTCAAGAAATTAAGCAAATTTTATCATCATTGATTAAGCTTTTTCGACAATTTCATCATCTCCAATGCCAAATGTTTCACTGTTCTTCAGCATCTTCATAAGCCTTTACTAACTTTTTCCGCTGTTGTGCTTCATTCCATATTGGACAAGTTCCATCGCTTTGCCAAGTAATGCACCAATTCGGGGAGCTAGTTTGGCCACATATGCCTCTGGGCACGTTTTGCATCTGTCTGGACAAGTTTTTCCTCGAACTGCGCAAGTTTGTCAGTCTGCACAAGTTGTGCCTCTCTCTTCTCTCTTCTCTCTTCTCTCTTCGCTATATTTGACTCATTTTGCCACTATAGAAAATTGCCCGAAAGCAATAATATTAGCGAATATTCACGGAATATTCACAGTATATTTTATAATTATGATAGATATATATTTAAGATAACTTAAGATTCTTATTGTATTAGGAATTAACCATTTAAGGTAAGTTAAGATTCTTATTATATTAGAAATCAACCTCTGTACAACTATATATATTATGATTAATGAAAGAAATCTCTAAAGAAGATTATTCCAAACTTACATGGTATCAAGAGTCAAACCCTAAACTCCACTCCCAAAGCCGCCGACCACCACCCTTTCTCCTCTTCCTTCTTGGTCGACGGCCACCATGTCTTCCCCTACTAATTATGGTTCCTCCACTAGCAGTTTTGACAACCCCCACCACGTTCATCATCTTCTTTTCACCTGGCTTTCGTCATTACCAACATCAAGAACTCTATCCCTATAATTCTTGACCAAGAAGACTGTCAATATTCCATGTGGATGAATCGTTTCTATATTCAATGCGTATCGTCTGCACAACGTGCTCGACCATATTGATGACTCTGTTCCTCGTCCCACCGACATTGCCGACTCGACATGGCGTCGCCTTGACGCCATCGTCAAACAGTGGATATACGGCACCATCTCAAAAGACTTGTTGTGCATTATCATGAAAACATGTGCTACGGCACATGACCTTTGGGTACGGTTGGAAGAAATATTTCAGGATAATAAAAATACTCGGGCCGTGTATTTGGAAGAGCAATTCAACAATACGCGTCTCGAGAATTTTAACAACATGTCCGAATATTGCAAACAACTGAAACTCATAGCCGACCAACTCTCCAACGTCGGGACATCTGTTTCTAAATCCAAGATGGTACTTCAATTAGTTGCTGGTTTACCGAAAGGTGAATACGATACACTTGCAATGATGATTCAACATGCCGACCCACTACCGAGTTTCACCAAGGCACGTTCACAACTATTGTTGGAAGAAACCCACCGTGCTAAACAAGAGGAGCACAATCAAAAGGCGTTAGCCGTTGACGGCATGACACTACCGGCAGCCAACACCACCCCGCCACCACCGCAAGACTACCAGCAGCAGCAGTCCCGCGGTGGAGGGCGTGGCGGCAGAGGCCGCGGCAATAATAACAAAGGAAAGGGCCGCGACAAAGGCCACCGAAACCAGCAACCAGGCCCAAACCCTGCTCCCTACTTTCAGCGGGCTGGACCGCAACCCTGGCCCAATACCGGGAACTGGGCCTCACCTGCATGCCCTTACCCAACAGCAGGGGCCCAGTTCCAGCAGCAGGCTTGGTCACCCGGTCTTTTGGGCTCCGCCCCAGCCAACAGGCAGGCCCATCAGCAGCAGCAGCAGGCCCACATGGCCTCGGTCCAGCATCACCCGCAAGGCAGCAGCCTGGCCCCCACTGATTTGGGCCAGGCCTTCAGCACCGTGAACCTTCAACAGCCCGACGATAATTGGTAGATGGACACTGGAGCCACATCTCACCTCACACGGTCATCAGGTAACTTATCTCAACTGTTTCGGTTATAGTGTCCTCAATTTATTACTGTCGACAATGGTCATCGCATTTCAATTGAAGGTTGCGGTAACACACATACCAAACATCCCCACCTGCCTTTCTCCCTAAATCACGTTCTTTACACCCCTAACATCATTAAAAAATTAATCTCTGTTAGAAAATTCACTCGCAATAATTCTGTGTCTATCGAATTTGACCCTTTTGGTTTTTCTGTGAAGGATCTCAATACGGGGAAAATTCTTACGCGCTGCAATAGTGTGGGAGACCTCTACCCCTTCACTCAATCTTCCGCTGTCAGACCGCAATCACCTATATCCCTTGCAGCTATCTCTTCATCAACTTGACACAACAAACTCGGGCATCCTGGAGACCCTGTTTTTAATTTTCTTAGGATTACTAAGCGTATTCAATGTAATAATGGAAAACTTACCCAACACTATTTTTCTTGCCCGCTTGGCAAACATACTCGTCTTCCATTTATGTCATCAAACAGTATTACTTTTTCTCCTTTTGATATTGTTTATGCTGACTTGTGGACATCTCCGATTGTTAGCTCTTTGGGTCACAAATTTTCTCTAGTATTTTTAGATGATTTTTCACATTTTGTCTGGATTTACCCACTGAAATTCAAATCTGAAGTATTTGCCAGGTTTTTTGAATTTCAAAAATTCATTAAAACACAGTTTGAAAAATCTATCAAATCCTTCCAATGTGATAACGGACGCGAATTTAATAATTCGGTATTTCACACTTTCTGCTCTAAACAAGGCATGGTTTTTCGTTTTTCCTGTCTCTATACTTCCTCCCAAAACGGAAAGGCTGAACGCATTATACGAACCATCAATAACATGGTTCGCACCATTTTGTTTCATGTCTGTCTTCCACCACCTTTTGGGTCTATGTTGTTAAAATGGTAGAATCCGTCCTTAATATTTTACCCACTAATACTCTTCAAAACAAGACCCTCACTGAAGTTCTATACCGTAGGATCCCGTCCTATGACCAACTCAGAATTTTTGGTTGTCTATGCTACCCCAATCTAGCCTCCACTGCCCCTCACAAATTAGCACCACGAACTACGCCGCAATTTCCATTTTCCAATCTTCGGAAATTTCAAACCACTGACTACACATTTCTTGATGACACAGATCTGTCCCCATCAGTCAAATCATTGTTCCGGTTTCCGTCCACTATTCATGCGTCAACGTCGTCGGCGCAGGTAGTTTCGCCTCCACCAGCGACCGTCACCGACGCCACCCGTACAACCCACTGGCCCATGTCTCCTCTTCACAGGGTCGAACAGTCACCACCACCACCAAACTACCAAACTCTTGATAGGTTGTCCAGAAACCCTCTCGCCGACACATCTCCAATCCACCCACCTATCGGAAAAATCTGTCGCTACTGCCCAGCTCCACCAACTCACCATTTAACCCACCGACACCGACAACAACCTAGTCACCTCTCAGAATCCGACATCGAGTTCTGAACCTGAAGCCCCGCGGTCTTAGCCTACCCATCGTACGGAAACTCATGCTCAACACGGGATTTTCAAACCCAAGGTTCACTTTAACCTCTCCACACAAACCATATCACCCATTCCAAAAAATTTGAAACTAACCAAACTGGACCCTAATTGGAATGCGGCCATGTGCGAGGAATTTAATGTTTTAACCAAGCAGAACACTTGGGATTTGGTACCTAGATCGGACGGTGTGAATGTTATCCGGTGTATGCGGCTATTTCGTCATAAGTACAGAGACAGTGGTGACTTGGAGAGGTATAAGGCAGGACTAGTTGCTAATTGCACTAATCAGCATGAAGGTATTGATTGTGGTGAGACATTCAATCCGGTTGTTAAACTGGCCACTATTTGAATTGTTCTCAGTATTGCTATGGGCATGCATTGGCCGATTCATCAGCTTGATGTCAAGAATGCATTTCTTCATGGGGATTTGAAAGAAACCGTGTACATGCATCAGCCCCTTGGCTTTGTTCATCCGGCAGTCCCGCAATTTGTATGTCGTCTTAGGAAGTCATTGTATGGCTTGAAACAGGCACCCCGCGCTTGGTATGATCTATTTGCCAGATATCTTATGCAGATCGGTTTTATATGTAGCAGGTGTGATAACTCTCTCTTCACTTGTCATCGAGGTAGCAGCACAACTTATTTGCTATTATATGTGAATGACATTGCTATTACTGCCTCATCTGATGGTTTGAAGAATAAAATCATTGCTCTACTCAAAACTGAATTTGCTATGACTGACTTGGGCAAGCTGAGTTATTTCTTGGGTATATCAGTGACCAGATCTGCAGCTACTATGTTTTTGTGTCAGCGTAAGTATGCAGAAGATATAGTGTACAGGGCTAAGATTGGTAAATTATAAAATTATGCCAACTCCGGTTGACTCGAAATCCAAGCTCAATGCCAATGACGGTGCGCCAGTTTCTAATACCACTCTTTATCGGAGTCTTGCAGGTGCCCTTCAGTATCTTACATTCACTAGGCCTGATATTGCATATGTCGTTCAGCAGGTGTGTCTGTTTATGCACGACCCTCGAGAGTCTCATTTTGCAGCCCTCAAACGTATTATCAGATACGTTAAGGGCACACTGGACTTTGGACTACATCTCTACCCCTCTACCCCAACCAAGTTACTCTCCTACACGGATGCAGATTGGGCATGATGCCGAGACACACGTCGCTCCACCTCAGGCTACTGTGTATTTCTTGGGGATAACCTTATTTCATGGTCCGCCAAGCGGCAGGCCACGCTATCCCGTTCGAGTGCTGAAGCAGAGTATCACGAAGTTGCTAATGTCGTTGCTGAGCTCTGTTGGCTTCGAAATCTTCTTTAGGATCTCCAGTGTCCACTGCGAAAGGCGTCTATAGTCTATTGTGACAACATATCTGCCATCTATATGTCTCACAATCCGGTCCAACATCAGCGGACTAAGCATATTGAGATGGATATTCACTTTGTGCGAGAGAAGGTTACCCTTAGTCAAGTCAAAATATTGCACGTACCTTCCGCCTATCAGTATGCAGATATTTTCACAAAGGGACTACCGAGACAGCTCTTCACCGACTTCCGATCCAGCCTTAGCGTTCGGCCTCCTCCCGCTCCGACTGAGTGGGAGTATTAGCGAATATTCTCCTAATATTCACAGTATATTTTGTAATTATGATAGATGTATATTTAAGGTAACTTATGATTCTTATTGTATTAGGAATCAACCATTTAAGGTAAGTTATGATTCTTATTATATTATAAATCAACATTTGTATAACTATATATATTGTGATTAATGAAAAGAATCTCCAAGAGAGATTATTTCAAACTTACACATATAAAGAAATGAGTTTTGCAAAACGAGAGAAAAAGGGGAATTTCGTGTTCCTTATAAAAATAACTAAGATGCCCTCAAACTAATTTTTAATGTCAAGAAACTAACACGTCGATCCTATAGGGTTCACTTGCTCTTCTATAGAGTAGTAATATACTAATAAGTAAAAGGTCCAAAAGTTACAACTACAAAAAAAAATGGTCTAAAATGCAAAAAAAAAAAAAAAAAAAAAAAGCAAGGCTCAACCTCACTTCACGAATATAGGGAACTTTGTCTTCACTTCCAAGCTCTCACAACAAAACACAAACAGGAAACTTGGTCTTCACATCCACTAAGCTCTGACAATAAAATGTTACCAAACAATGGTAATCCAAATTGGCCAACCGCTTATCAATGTCATGTTGTAAAATGTACTGCAAATTGCAAAGAACCTCAACGCCTGATCAATCATGTGCAGTCGCCACATCCCTGACTCAAACTATCTTGTTTGTGTGGACAAGGCTTCAATATGTGTACACGCATTTTAGTGTTTTTCTTGTTCAATCTAAATCATTCATTTTCTTTTAATTTCTGGCTGGCTCAAAGGTAAGGTTACTGAAGCAACTATTTTAGGCCCCAAGAGTCAAAGGCCTCAAAAAAAAATTCTATAATTATATAATTAGCTAGTAACTAGTACGTGTTTATAGTTTATTATTTTATCTGCAAAAAGTTAGTATAGCATGTTTTTTATTATATAACTTCGGAAAGGTTCTTTCAAGTTAATAAAATAAAAGTCATTTGTTGTAATATAATACATTGGTTTTTGTTGTCAAAAATCTTATTGGTAGATATTAAGAATTAAGTAGTATAATTCAAAAATCTAAAATTCGGAGATTCTACTGTCATTTAATTAAAAAGTTTTAAAAAATTATTTTAATACTCTATTGCTTACATTTTTAAGGATTCGAAATCTGGCACGGTATGAAACACGGTGGAGACACCAGCTTTGACGGCTATTAAAGCCGTTGTCACTAAAAATTACCAATCATCATGCATCAAGATTATCAGTTGTGACCAAGAAATAATTGTATATAATATTTATTTGTCAACAGTTGTTTTTCTTGACTGACCCATCAAATAAAATATTTTATGCTCTTTAATTTTCTTTAGCACGTTTTCTCTTAGTTTAGAGTTTAGACTTCTTACCGTCTAATAGAGATTCTTGTTTGATATTCGTAGAATTATTCTACCACCTTGAAAAAAATCTATTTCCCTAAAAAATAATAATGGATTTGCAAAAAAGAAACGCACTTCTTATTGCTCCGTATGCCACTCCATACACGCCAACAAATTAAAATGAATAAATTAACTACCAAGATGTAATCATATGGAAGTAAAGAGTTGATTTACATCATTTAGACTATTGCAAGTTTACCAATAAATCAAATTCGTAAAACATTTAGCTTTAACTGAGGAGGCTCCTTTAATCTCAAATTCTTTACCTTCCATGTTGTCCAAAAAATTCTTAGAATGACTTGCCAGAGCTTTCTTTGTGATATGTTTTGACAGTCTTTGTTCAAGTAATATGGTAAGACTCTTGTTCGGGGTTACCGATTTTGCTTAGTATTACTTTATCTATGTATTTCAAACTCTAATATCTCGTTTTTTCTAGTTATAGATCATACGGAAAATTAGAAAAAAAAAATATCCCTAACGTATTGATGACTCACAAATATCTTCAGCGAACCTTTTGATCTAAAAATACTTTTAACGTTTTCTTTGGGCTCAAATATACCCTTGAAACTAATAGATCAGGCATGAATAAGTTGTATTTATCCCGACAATACCCCTGCTGACTTCTATACTTACAATTTGCTACAAGACTTCACATAGCACTCGACGCTGATCATAATACAATTAAAGGTTAGCTTAGCTTTTGATCTATTAAAATCAACTTACTATAAACTATCTGTGTTAAAGTTGCGGATCCCTCAGCTGATGGTTTCTTAGCATCCTGCAATCAAAAGAATGTTTTTGGTTCCAAGTCGTCTTCATGGACAGCTGTTATAAAGAATTATACTGCATCAATAGATGTGATTTCATTCAATGAATTTATTAGAACAATATCATTCATTGGGGGTTGGGCGATTTAATTTATTTTGATATCGATAAGGATATGATAGGTCGAGTAGCCATTCAAGTCGTTGCTTGTGGAATCTGGTGGCTACCTGTAGTTCATTATCGAGGACGGTTAAGAGTCCCACATCGGATATGAAATGGAAACATGGACTCACTTGGACAATCATCGCCCAACAAACTAGCTTTTGGGGTTGAGTTAGACACAATATACATTTTTTACATGATATCAGAGTCAGACTCATTCCAATTCTTTGTTCACCGATGTTGGGCTCCCAAATTATATTATCCACGCTCCAGTTAACAACGTTTGGGCGTGCGGAGGAGTGTTAAGACAGTTAACAACGTCTGGGCATGTGGGGGAGTGTTTAAGAGTCCCACATCGGATATGAAATGGTAACATGGACTCCACTTGGACAATTCTCACCCAACAAGCTAGCTTTTGGGGTTGAGTTAGGCCCAATATCCATTCTTTACATGTTAATCTCCCTTGAAAAACTTTTCTCATTAATACAAAATATACATAGGTATACAATGTGAAATCCTTATACAATAGGGATCCTATATTTACCATAATTACATAATACTAGATATGGCTAAATAATATTGTGCACATTCTAATACTGAGTCTAAATTGAGTGTTCTCCAGATGGATAGAGACTATTCTAATTGGACTATCAAGTATCACATTGAATATGGTGGAATTTCATATGCCTTTTCGGATGATTTGTATTTGGTATTGTGCGAAACCAAAATGAAAAAGACTCAATCCTGATGTTTTATTTTTCAAGAGTGTTTTTATCCGTGCATAGTTAGTTTTAGGGGTATATTTGAGCTCAAGAAAAGGTAAAAGGGTATGTTTAGATCAAAAGGTTAACTGATGGTACTTGTGAGCCCTTTTCAATATGTTAGGGACATTTTTTACCTTTTTCCCTACGTATAAAAAATGTGTACATTCTCACACTATTTATTCATTCAAATTTAAATGATATAGAACAACTTTATTAGTTAAGCTTCTTAAATTTTTGAGTAAGACTACCTTGATGGGGCTGCATCAGGGATCAACTCTTAGCCCATTTTTATTTGCCTTAGTGATGGATGGACTAACGCGACAAATCCAAGGGGAGGTGTCATGGTGTATGTTATTCGCAGATGACATAGTCCTGATTGATGAGACTCTGGTGAACGCTAAGCTGGAGGTATGGAGACAGACTTTGGAGTCTAAAGGGTTCAGGCTAAGTAGGACCAAGACAGAATACTTGGAGTGCAAGTTCAGTAACGGGATCGACCATGAGATAAGCGTGGAGGTAAGGCTTGGTACTCAAGTCATTCCAAAGAAAGAAAGCTTCAAGTACCTCGGGTCTATTATCCAAGGGAACAGAGATATTGATGACGATGTCACACATCGTACAAGGTGGATGAAATGGAGGCTCACATCTGGAGTCTTATGCGATAAAAAATTGCCACTAAAACTTAAAGGCAAGTTCTATAGGGTGGTGGTTAGACCGACTATGTTGTATGGGATGAAGTGTTAGCCAGTCAAGACTCCGCACATCCAAAAGATGAAAGTTGCGGAGATGGGGATGTTGAAATGGATGTGTGGCCATACAAGGAGGGATATGATTAGAAATGAGGATATCCGAGATAGAGTGGGATTGGGTTCGGTGGAGGATAATATGTGGGAAGCGAGGTTGAGATGGTTCGGGCATGTGTAGAGGAGAGACACAAATTCCCCAATGCGGAGGTGTGTGAGAGTGGCCTCGGTAGAGGATAAGATGCAGGAAGAGAGGTTGAGATGGTTTGGGCATATGCACATGAGAGTCACGAATGCCCTAGTGTGGAGGTGTTAGAGGTTGGCTATGGATGGGTTCATAAGGGGTAGAGGTAGGCCGAAGAAGTATTGGAGAGAGGTGATTAGAAGAGATATGGCGCATGTGCAACTTACTGAGGATATGAACTTAGATAGGGGGTTGTGGAGGGCACAGATTAAGGTAGAAGGATAGTAGGTAGTGAGCATAGTCCTACTTACGCTTACAAACTGGTAGTTGTAGTGTTATTATTGTAGGCATGTTTATCCTATTATACTAGTAGACGTAGTATTGCTTTATAGCCTCTTGTCGTTTGATTTTTGCTGCTATGTGTTACCATCATTTTCATACTGATTTAAATTTCTCGTTCGGGTTTGACTGGTTCTCTTGCTTTTCTTGTGCTTATGTTTTGTCTTGAGCCGAGGGTCTTTCAGAAACAACCGCTCTACCTACCAAGGTAGAGGTAAGGTCTGCGTACACTCTACCCTCCCCAGACCCCACGTTGTGGAATTTCACTGGATATGTTGTTGCTGTAAAGGTAAAAGAAAATTTTTAAAGTTAAGTTGTTTCTAATTATAAAAAAGTTATCAAATACTCCCTCCTTTCCATTTTATATGAAGTTGGTTGACTCAGTACGGAATTTAAAAAAGAAAGGAAGACTTTTGAAACTTGTGGTCTAAACAAGACATTGAGAAATGTGTGGCTACAAATCATTTCATTAAGGGTAAAATGGGAAATTCATAGTTACATTGTTACTCCCTCCGTTCCATAATAAGTGATTCTTTTAGCTTGTGCACACCCCTTAAGAAAGTGTTCACTACTAGAAAAATTAGGGTGTTTTTTACTAATTTATCTCTAATCAATGCCTAGAAAAAGAAATTATAGTTAATAAATATTGATTATTTAAACAAGGACAATTTTGAAAGAACCTATCCAAAATATTATTGAAATTATAAAGAACCACTTATTTTGGAAAAAATTGAAAGACCTAAACAATCACTTATTATGAAACGGAGGGAGTACTAAATATAGAAATGTATCAAGGATTGAATAGAAAAGAAAGAGTGTCGTATAAATTGGGACCACCCAATCAATTAGTTATAAAATACAATTAGCTTTATGTGTGTTATTAGTATCTCTACGTGTGATTCAATTAGACCTACTTTTTGTTGCTGGTTATCTCTTTCATACACATCTTTTTTTGGGTTTTCGAACCTCTAGTGAGTTACAGACAAAGTTGGAAGAGGTCAAATCTTTGATGATTCCATCATTTATAGTTGAGTTGCGAATCTCATGATATGAGATTAACTTATTTAATAGAGTCGATCCACTAAAGTTTTGAGCGTGTAGGATCAGAACCCTTATTGCCACATTTCTAGATATAGGGATTATGAGAAATACGCCTTAACGATCAATGGTTAACGAAAGGGAGTATCATGTAGTTATAGTATATTAATACACGAGACATTTGCTTCTTAACTGTAAATACTTGCACAAATAGCTCTATCAAATTGGAAGACATTTCTTTTAGGGACGTGCTAAAAAGAAAAGGTGTGCCACATAAATTGAGACAAGAGAATATGTTATATTTGGACCATCTTTAAAAGTTTATTACTCTCATATATAGAGTAACAATACAAATATAATATAATACATGAGTACATGGGTATTATACGATGAAACAATTAACAATTCCGAAAAAATTATGAATATTTACAAACAAAGGAATACAAAAAGCACATTATAAATAATTGAAACAAAGTTATTTAGTGAAATATCACCAAGATTAAAACTTAGAAAGGAGCCTTGGAGCAATGGTAAAGTTGTATATGTGTGATCTATAGGTCATGAGTTCAAGACGTGTAAGAAGTCACTAATGCTTTGTACACCTTTTGTTTAGGAATAATTACGTTGTATGTTAATTAGGGTAACAATACTACAAAAATTGACACACCTTTTTAAATATTACTAAACTAGATGGTCGGTGCCCGTGCACAACATGGGCGTATGCGAGACATTGTTAGTGTGTTATTTGTATAGGTTACATAAAGGTTGATTTAGACAACATGACTCATACTATCAAGCTGATCAAATAGTTATATTGACAATATATCAACACTTCATAATGTGTACATCTATTGAGTATCCAAAAGATTATGAAATATGAATTTAACAACATAGTACACTCCTCAGCTTACTTCCATAGTACACTGTCCAGCTTGCTTCCATGAAACAACCTAATTGAACCTACCAACTTATTAGACCAAAGATGATGCATCCAAGTCATTTGTTGTTATAAGCTTCTTTCCATTATCCCTCTACACAAAAAGATATTAAACTGGTGAACATAAGGTGAAACATGGAACCAGACTTTTGCTGAGCTCATTTTAAGAAAAAGAACAAAAAGATAAACACTAAAATCTAAACAACAATAAGAACAGATGAAACTATCTCATTTTGTTGGCTAAACAAAGACACATTATTCAACTATGCACAAGTCATAACCCGTTTTGAACATGTATGCCAACTTCTGTTATCACAAATATAGCTTTATTTTACTAATCAAACAACTGTTATGCAACTGCTGTTCAATAAGCATAATTTCCTGAATTTCAATAAAATAACAATATCCGTTTCAAATTAATTTAGATAGTAACTTCCTACTTCTACTCCGAAGAGTTACAAGTTCATGCTGAACAATCATATATCAGTCTATTCCAAAGCACAAATACGAGGGACAATAGATGATTAGCTATTACTGTCCAAAGCACAAATGTAGTGGAGATTGATATGCAATACTGGACTGCTCAACGGGGTTGGTTTGCACTTGAGAGATCTCAAGTGGACTACTAATTATAGATGTACTTGTTACAGTTCCTGCTTATAGTTCGGGGTTGAACCTTTACAGATAAAACAATATCTGAACATATAAATCAGTTCATTATTTCATGATCCTTGAGTTGGACTATTAGTTGGTCTATTATTTTCAAACATATGTGAGTTATCTTTTACATTAATATGTTAAGCGATTATACTATATTCAAAAACTAATATAAGTTCTCTTGAAATTCTTTTGATCATCATGTGTTGAATAAAATCAACAGAGATTTTTTCGATTGATAGACAAACAATTCTTCTTCTAGACATTATGATCACGTTTCTATCACAATCTTTATCTTTCCTTTTTTCCCCTTCTCACTTCTTTCTTGAGCATAACTAAGTTTATTTTCTTTTAGAACTGGATATGTATAAAGATCTGTATTAGTAGTGGAATTCAGTATACAACTCAGCTCACAAACAAATTAAATGTTTGAAAGAAGGTAAACTCTTGCAACAGTACTTTATCATTCCATATCTTAATTTTTTTCTAAAATAAATAATCTGGTAAATAATTTCCAATATAGAGATTTAACACCAATAAATGCCAGGAATATCTAGGCTAACTGAAAACCAATTGGCATAACTTGTACCATGTCCTCGAATCAAATGGCATGGAAGATATAATTATGCTAAATTACCTCAAAAGAATGTCTTCATATGAAATGTGAGCATATATCAAATGCAATTTTGTATTGTCCTTGTGATTTTGAAGAATACTTCAGTAACCTGGACAAAAACAGAAATGTGTTGTGACATATATAAAACTCAAATCTTCAGCTCACAATAAATTATTATATATTTTTCTTTATCACTTCTTCACAAAGCAAGTGAAAGAACACAATATATATTAAAACGTAGCAAGAAATCATATTGACCCATCAGTTTCAAATGCCACATGAAATTAAGAAATGTGGAGTTGTCATGCATCTAAATTTTAGATATGGAGGCAGAAAAATCATAATACATAGAGGGAAGACCTGGAAAGTTTTTTATTTTAATCTATTGACAAAATGAAAAGAACTATGCTGAACTATGTAGATGAAATAGTTGGAGAAAACTCACCCAATTTATACAGTTTCGAAATGGATATGAAGTTGCCAAACTGAGCCAAAACAAATAGGAGAACTGCCAGCTGCCACCCACAAGTTTCACAAGGTTGAAAACATAAATTGAAGTGAGATGAAAAAAATTATAAATAAGACAAACAAATCAAATGGAAAAGTTTGATCTTTTCTTTACCTTCATCATGGTTGCAGGATATCCACGAAGAAATTCATTTATAAAAGGAAGTTCCAATTTCATTACCAATATTGCTTGTTCCCCTACTAATACTCACACGATTCACCAATATCAATGGCTCTCTTATTTACCAAAAGAAGATAAATTAGAAAAAAAGTGTTAGTATATTATTTGCAAGTATTAACTTTAAGATAAGAAAATTGTCCTCGTTGGTCAAATCCATTAACTTATACCTCATATCCCTCAAGCGTCTTTTCAAATTTTCGAAAGACACCAATTTATCCCATTAATGAAATTAGAGCTCCTTGGAGAACATTAAGTATGACCATGAGCATCCAATTTGTTACCAAAACATCTATATGTTGCAAAGCAAACACCATCTCACCCCCTGATTGTGATTTGATAATGTTCCCAGTTCTTCCTTCAAACTCCTTCGTTGACCATAGAACTGACAAATAACATTTGATGCTTTGAACGTATATACCAATAAGGCAGCATACAAGATATGTTAGATAAGATAACCAAACATTGCATCAGAATGCAACTTTGTTCCACAAACAATTATAGAATTTTCTGCAACCACTCAAAATAATAAAATAACATGTGTACTTAAGGGTAGTCATAATACTAAAATATTGCAATCTCAATGTTTGAATTACTTCATGGATCAATCCAAGCTTCAGCGATGGTCAAATGTTTATTACCAGAACTGAAGGATGATATTGCCAGAGTCTATATCCTTATTCTGCTCAATCTGAAAGTCTAAAAGAAAGCTTTTGGTTCCTTCAGTTGTAATTTAATTTCCTCCAAATGTTATATTTACGGATCCTTCATGTCTTTGTGTCAATTACCCATCACCTTCCTCCAGATGCTCTTTCATTTTGAAGAACTCCGATGCAGAACAAATGTGAATTTACTACAATAAGAAGTAGTCAATAAGGTTGTCTCGTCAACTATATTATCCAACCTCAGGGGATTCTCCCAAACAGTGCGACATAGGAGAATATTCTCGGTCGAACAACATTGCAAGTTAGCTGCTTCACTGAGACTGGCGTACAGATGACTAAACTAAACATAAAGCTTTTCTTGCATTGTCATAACTCAACTTGCCTCCCGAAGTGGCCTCTATCAGCCGCATACATTACATGGTGACTAAAAAAGCTGATATAAGTAAATCACCAGCGTATAAAGAGTCAGGGAGATTAGATCTCACATCAGACATTTTAAAAAATTTGTGTGACCGAAAAGAAAGGCTAAATTTCATCGAGAAAACTATGCAGGCGAAAGATATCTTGACTCCTTACATGTGCAGCTAAATGTCTAAGTTCCCCACCTTTAAAATTAGCTATTGCATGTTTTGCACCCACCTAAAATAATTCATTCACCTTAGCACATGTATTATAATAGGAAAGTGTCATGCATGAAACTCCTCCTACCAAAAAAACACTACTTATTTTTATGTCATGTCCTGAATTGAATATTTAATTTGACAAACTATGATTGAAAATTAACATTCTAAACAGAATACCATTTTGAAAGACAGTAAATTAAAACACACACATCATCAGAAATAGCATACCAAATTGGGATCTACACATGAATCATCAAGATAATTAGAAGTTACGCAAGCAGAAGTCTCAATCGCCAATTCATCAAGCAGCCTGGTGGTAACACCCTTGATAATACCACCACAAACCTTCTGAGACACAATCACCAGGTAAAGTTATAGGGGTTTGACTCTTTGAGCCAATAACTCAACTTCTTCAGCCTAGCAATGATATTTTCAAAAAAGGACTGATTCTTGATACCCATCTCTCTTTATAAAATACATGTTTTCCTTTTACTGGGGAATTTCGTTGAATAGTAATAAACGGATGGAAGCATCAACAAACTGAGACTACTATAGCACGGGCTACATCACAGTACTGTGATCCACAAAAACTCAGATGTTTGAAAAGTCTATATTTGTGGTGTAGGAAGAATATTGTATCGGATATGAACTCTATGTTAGATCTTTTGCATTCTTTCAACATGTAGAAGGAAATTTTCTAGTTTGTACTCTTTCTTGTACATTTTTGGTTAATGAAATCTGTTACTTTTTTCATAAAAAAACAAAATCACAGTAATCTCAAGTTCGATGCAAAATCGGCACAAATCAGAGAATTCGGTAACCAAATGTGAAAGATAGTAACTTTTGCAACAACCACAAGAAGTACATATATTTCTAAACAACCAATCGAAGTTAAAAAAAAAAGAGTCAAATTCTAGAGCGAAAAACATAAAGAACAGAAGGTTGGCTCACCGTCAATTCCAACAAAGGAACATTGTATTTTAGAGCATAATCTCGCAGTTATATTCCATTTCAGACCTATCTACAAGAAAAAAGTATACATACGAGCTACCATGTAGAGCGAATAAACTAAAGAGTCCTTAAAGTTGACCAACTTATATTGCATCGTGTTTTTACTTATAAATGCCATAAAATTGCATATCAGAGCTCCTGAGAAAAAGTTTTTTATCACGTAAATTAGTAAAAGAGACTCATAAAAATTTCAAACTACATGGTCCGATGTAAGTGTTGTGCCGTGTTTTTAGTTTAAATGCCATAAATGTACATACCTGAGCTCTTGAATTTGAGCTTCAACAAGCCACCGTCTTCTTCTGTTCCTGACTTTGTCATTGGTTGAATAATACACCTTGATGCTTTGCTATATCACGTTCTGTTGCACAGAAAAAATGCAGATTTAGGTTCTGAAAACACCAGTTCCTACAATGAGTTATCCACCCTTGTATTTATAATAGCCTGTCCTAAAGTCAATTATATGTTGATACACAATTATAACTATCTAACATTCACAAGGATCTCATCCTTTAATCTACGACATATAGATCAATCTTCTTTCATGTCATGTCATGTAAATGTAGCCATGACCTATTATACGCCATCAAATTTAATTTGTTTTGACTATTAAAATAGAGACATATTATGGGATGAGAAGAGCAGCCTTTTCTTCAATTGTGTATGTTTGTCATGTAGATAGCTCTTTGTATTAAACAAAATTTTACATTTTTGTTAATAGCTCTCCAACTGTAGTAACATCATTATAAGGTATGTATGAAAACGGAACATTAATGGATGCGAGTAACTAAAACAAATGCAATATAATTTCCTGCAACCATGAGACTTAAGGTACCTGTGTAGACAACCTTCTAATTTCTTGATTCAAAATGTTACTGATACTGAACAAGTGCATATCTTTATGGGTTCTCCTGTCCAACGTGAACTACTTCGCAGGTTTATAATGGATGCGAATAACTAAATCAAATGCAATGTAATTTTTATTTCATCGCAAAAACAATACATAATCATGAGTAAAAAAGCCTAACAGAATATATAAGTTCAAATTCACCTTTTGCAGACATATCATCAAGCACCTTGGGTGCATAGTACACTTCTAATTAGTTGTTTGTACCAAAGAAAAAAATCATCAAAAAAGACATAATGCATGTATAAATCAGGAACAATAACTAACGTACGCATAAAATTCCTAGCAAGACATTATTCAAAAAGATTAGGTAGCATACATATACACATGATTACAAATAAAAATTGCACCAAACAAATCTGAAAACAGAGTGAAGACTCAAAAAAAAAAAAAAAAAAAAAAAACACATGCAGTACACCAAACTCACACACATCAGCGTTGCTGTTCAAAACAAAAACTGAGGACTACAATTCACAATCAACAGATAAACATAAATAGAAAACAAAAGAATTGAATACAAAGATAGGAGAGACGAAGAAGAACCAAAAGTGGAAGAGAACGAAATTTGCTTACCAAATTACTCCTAGCAAAGACGAAGCCAATGTGTGAGTGGGTCTGTTCACAATCAACAGGTGGAACCGGCAACGGATGAATCTGGACCGGATCCTACTAGATCCAGATCCAGATCCGTTTTTCATATCTGAATCCAGATCCAGATTTATTGGGTCCATAAAAATCATATCCAAATCCGGATCCACAGATCGGATCTGGATACACATGTAAAAAAATTTGCCTTGCTAAAAATGTAACATTGCTAAGAATTTTTTTTAAACTGACAAACGATTTTTGCTTAGCTAACAGTTTAATGTATTTCAATTTTGAAATGTCCATATGAGATATTTTGTTCGTTGTCTCATTTTGATTGTGAGCTATTAATTGAAAATGTTGGACAATGATAATAGTTGTGGAAAATGCTGACTAGTTTTTCACAATGCAGAACTTGCATGTGCTTGAATCTTCACAAATGAAGTGCATATAATTTTAACTACTTGTCTATGGAGATGTTAGTCATTCACTAATATAACATTGATTTTATTATCGAAGTTACCTCTTTATTTTTTGATTTTTGAGTTAACGTGGGGATAAATTAAACTTATTTTGAGAATTAAACTTGCAAGGATGTGCTTAGCAATTTTAAGAAAATACTTATAAAATTACATTCTAGGTTATGAATATATTTAATAAAAACGGATCCACGGGTCGGATCTGGACCGGATACGAATCTCAAATACAAGATCGAGATCCAGATTCGATCCGTCAAAAACGGATCCGGGTCCGATCCGGATCCGTCAAAAACGGATCCGGGTCCGATCCGGATCCGTCGGATCCAAATTTTGAAGATCCATATCCTATAAAACGGATCTGGATACACCGGATCCAGAATCCATTGCCATTTCTAGGTGGAACTATCAAACGACACTTCAAATTTAACCCCTTTTTGTAAATACCGAAAATGTCCTTAGGACAACCAAAAAGCTTCACTTATTATATAGTTATTAAAAATGACTCACTCCTTCCTCCTCCCCTTTTTTGTTCTCTCTACCCCATTCTTCTTATTCCTTCGCCTCCTCTCTCTGCCCCGTTCTTCTTTCTTCCGCTCCTCTTTGAAACTGGTGGAGTTGCAATCGGTGCAGGTTTTAAAGCCGGTGGAGGTGGAGTAGCAGCAGGGGCTAATTTATCTTGTCCCAGATTGTTACGTGACACTGCTTCATCGAATGTTTTTACTATATATACATATATAAATAATAAATAAAATGGAAACAGAACCTAATATTATTAAAAGGACACGCTTGTATACAAAGTTGCTCGTTGGCCGGGTGGTGAGGCGCTTCACTTTCAGTGAAGAGGTCGCGAGTATTAAACTCGCGAAGCATCAATCTTATTTAGTATTTTCAGTTGGTCACTCTTTTACTTTGTGACACCTTATGGAAATTTTGCGTACGCTACTAAGTAGCAGGAGGTTGTGGTGAAGCGCTCACTAGTGGAGGTGTAGACGGTGGCAGAGCGCTCACTGGTGGAGGGGTAAGCGCATGTGGTGGAGAAGAAGCCGATGGAGATGACACAGTTGAAGAAGGTGAACTTGTTGCATGTGGCGGAGATGAAGTTATCAACAGTGGGAAAGTCTCTCACTGGTGGCGGAGAAGAAGCCGGTGGAGATGACACAGCTGGAGGAGATGAACTTGTTGCAGGTGACAGAGATGAAGTTACCAACGGTGGAGAAGTCGCATGAGGTGGTTGAATCGGCGGTGGAGAACCACTACGTGCAGGGGTGGTGGGTGTTAGTGGTGTGGACTAGAAAGTGACGTGGCCAGAGCTTGACAATATTTGTATAATTGTGTATAAGTACATATTTTTGTGTATAATATTGTATAATTATATTTTTTAACAACAACAACAAAATATATCACCTTTTTGAATCAGATCTATATTTATACCATTTATGCAATATTGTATAATTACGTATAAATGTATGTAAATGTGTATAAGCCCGCATTTTCATATATAATATTGTATAATTATATTTTTTTTAGTATATATACCTATACATTATACACTTTCATACATAATGTACTTGTCTTTGTATATAAGTGTATAAGTATAAACATATTTTTAAGTTATATTTTTACAATGTAAATTATGTGTTATATTTTTGCAATGTAAATCAGCGAAATGAACTTTTATTTTATGAATCCCCCCCCCCCCCCCTTACAAAGATTAAACTTAAATTTTTAAATAATTGAAGGGACCCCAAGATAAGATAAGAACTCTTATTAATGAAACTTTCTTTCCGAATGAGTCCTACACTGCGCGAATTCAAAATAATCAGGTTGTAATACGGGTACCAAACACGGAATAAGAAACGAAAATAAATAAATTGTAAACTCCTTTTCTTTTTTATTTATCAAGAAACTAATCTGAAAATTATGTAGGCCCAAAAATGAACACGGGCCACGGCCCAAAATCACTTTGTCTGAACAACATGTTCTAGTAGTTTGGCCCATTAACCAACTGAAATTTCAATTCAAAAGGGAAAGTGTAAACTACTGAGAGAAAGAACAAAAGAGAAGAAACAATGAAGTTCAGTGATTCATCTGTGACCGACCTTCAAGTACTTAATTCTCAATTATCCTTCCATCAAGACAATGGATCTATGCATGTGGGGACCAGTGTTTGGTCTTGTTCACTTAACCTCGTCGAACGTTGGCATCCTCTAACATGCGCCGTTACACCAAATCCCTATTCCGACATCCTTAACTTCCACAACAAACGCGGCATAGAGCTTGGAGCCGGATGTGGAGTAGCAGCAATGGGCCTAAACAACATCCTTATTACTGATATACCCCCCGTTATGCCAGCAGGGGTGGGCAAAAAATCTGGGGAACCGAAAAAACCGAACCAAATTGAATTTCGGTTCGGTTTTTTCTCGGTTTTTAAAAAAAAAAAATTAATTTTTCAAAAAATCGAACCGAATCAGGATTTAGTGATTCGGTTCGGTTTGTATGAATATCAAAAAATGGTTCATTTTTATGGGTGTCTGGGAAATTTAGTAGTTGAGACAGGTCATTCCCCCAATCAATAGGAGCAATTACGCTGAGAATTTTGCAAATTGAATAGGAGGAATCTGGGTTTTTCTTGAAAAAATTATTTTTAATTGTTGCTGATCCTGATATTTCAAGGATAGCTTGGTAAAAATATGGGGTTTTTAAAATATCCCATGATTTATAAAAACACTTTTGTCCAAAATAATTTTGTAGTGCTAGAAAAGGGTCTTTATTAAAAAATTCTTTTTCAAGAGTTACAATATTTTGAAAAAATGGTTTTACAAAAAATTTAGGAGAAGGTTTTTTGGGGACTTGTGGTACCACAAGTTGATTTTTTAAAAATTGTTTTTGAGAAAGGTTTTTTGAAGACTCTTCTTTCTCAAGTTGCAGTTTTGAAAATTCTTTTTGAGAAAGGGTTTTTGAAGATTCTCCTTTCTCGATTTTTATAAAATTTTGAGAGGGTTTTTCCCCTCCTGAGCTTTGAACAACTTCTTGTTTGGAATTTTGAAGTTGTATTAATGCCTGTTGTATCTCTGGTGATTTCGCCAGAAGTTGTAGGAGATTTTCCTTGATTATGTCCCGTCTTTGGAGTTTTTATGCAGGACTTCTGCGATAATTTCATTTTCTTCTTTCATGACAATCTCATACCATGACGGTTTTTCAGGAATTTTTCTTTTCTTCTTTTGTGGGTTTTTAGGGGCCATGGAATTTGGTTGTTGTTGTGGTGCAAAGAACAGTGTATTTATTGGTGGAGGAGGTATCTCTTCCTTTCTTTTTGAAGCAATGCTCCACACATTGCGTGGTAACAAGATCTTGTCAGATTCTTTCATGTCCTTCGGATATTTTTTCTTTGAAACCAGGACATTGCGGCAAAGGGCGGTGATAGGACATTTTTTGTTGTATCTGGTATTGGAAATCTGTGGATTTTTATAGGCATATTGATTGTGGTATTTACGTCTTTGTATTGGTTTTGTAAACCCGTGGGTTTACGCTCTGTTTCGGATAAACCACTGGTTAAAATATTTTCAAAGTAAAAATTGTCAGAAATAAGTTTGCATAAATCATTTTTGAATGCAATTTTTGAAAATTGTTTCAAAAGTTTTTTGTATGTAAAGGAATTAATTAATTTAAAGGAACAAGTATCATAGTTTGCAAGGGACTTGAAATTTTGATAAAACTATTTCTTAATTCTCCTAGGTGGCAAGAATAAGTTTTAATCAAATCAAGGTCGCTAGCTTTTGAATTTTTCAGAAAAGGGAATTTTAAATTCTTTCTATTGGAATCAAATGGTCCAGGCCTAAGTTTGGTATCAGATCCATAAAGGGTAGATATAGCGAGAATATGGTCCAGACCAGATGTTGATTCCTTGTTAGAGGTTATGGAGATCTCGGCGTTAGGTGTCCAGGGTTGGTAAGTCCTCAACGAACGCAGGCAGTTATACCCATAGGTAGAAGTCCTAAGCAAAGAGGAAAGTTCAGACGCTCTGTTATAGGAATTCCATAACATGGATCCGTTTCTTAATAGATCTACTTCGCATGATTTTGGTTCATCTTCTTCCATGGATTCAAAGAAGATAATAAACTCCGAAGAAATCTTGATACAAGATTTTGACAAATCTATCGATAATTGGGAAATACAGAAAATAAATCGAGACCAGATTTACAAAAATTCGAAATACCAGTTATTCAAAACCGATTTCACAATCAAAACTGAGGAAAGAGATATCCAATTATCTCAACCTTTTGAAACCATTCAATTACTTTCTCAAAATTCCTTGAGAAGACACCGAGAAAGAAATTTCAAATATATTCATATTGGATTAGTCCAAATAGGGATAAAACCCCTCACAAAAGAAGGATTAAACACCTCAATCCTTGCTGTTTTACGTGATGCCCGATTCACAAATTTTGAAGATTCCTTATTGAGTTCTGTTGAGTCTAGTCTCTCGCAGGACCAATATCTTTGATTGTTACCCAAATTTCTCAGTCTCTTTAAATGACAAAAATATCCAAAAATCCCTAGTCTTACAAATCAAGACTCACAATTACCAAATGCTTGAAGGATCGATTCAGTAGCTATAATTTACCGAATTCATTACAAAGCTATGACTTGACTTTGCGACAAAAGTCGATACCATAGTAAGAAAGGTGAAACCCTTCTTCTACAAACCGATCTTTCGGATCTAACACCGTTATACCGAGACCCATGAGATGGAAGGATATTTCCTTACCAGACGAATGGATATTAGAAGGTGTTGTCAAGCCTGAGCCTCTTGAGACATCCCAACCAAATACTCGTCTCAGAGAAATAACCCAATACCAGGATGGTAGAGTCAGTCTATCGTTTCATAGAAAATCTACGAGCGATGAGATACGATGATTCCAGCCCGTAGAAACTCTCGACTTAGGAAGAGTTTCACAAATTCCTTCAGTCATCAATACTCCTTACAGACCGAAACCTAGACGTTCTACGTCTGATATACCCAATCTACGAAACGTAGATTACTCAAACGAAATACCGAGACCCGTTTATGAAAATCCTACTGTTAGAGAAAAGATAGAGGACCTAGAACCTACTAGTCCGACTTTTTCCTCTCTTACAGAAAACCTAGTAAACGAACTTGGCGTTTTACAAAAATGTTTCACAATTGACAAAAAATTCCTTCAAAAAGATTTTTATGAAAAATACAACATAGAAAAAAGAGTTTGGTTCCTCAAAACCTTTTTAAATACTAGGACAAAAATACAAGAAGAGTTTTACAAATTTGTTAATGAACATAGGATAAATATCCTTTTCTTTGACTGGTTTGAAATTTACTCCTCTGAAAATTCCATTCATTATCCCTTTTCTAAAACGGTAAATCCCGTTACGACTAGGAACAAAACACCGGAATGGGAAACCCTAGCTGATTCTAGGAAGGTCCAGTCCAATCACCCTCATTTACAAGGCATCAAGCATGTTATTCATGGTTGCCCTATAGACGCTATTCCTCTTAAGAATCCAGCTGAGGATGAGAAAACAAATACCAGGAGTATACTGGCTCAAAATAATTTTACCAATATCAGTTTGAATACCCTAGGAAAACAACTCGACGGGTAGAAAAACACATAAAAGCCAACCCTCTAGTCACCATAGATTCCACAGTGCGACTAAAGAGATGAAACCAAAAAGCCAAAAGCCTATCTTCAAACCCTTTCAGGTGTCCAAAGATGGCGTCAAAAATATCCAGCAAAATAAGTCTGAATTTGTCCAGGCTATCCAGGATCAATTAAGTAGGATTGGGACGACCAACAGTTCTAACATCAACACGTTGTTCCTGATACTCCACAATCTTCTAACAAAATCACTACTCTTGTCAACGATTCCGACGACGGTAGTACTTCAAACCAATTCCGAAACAAAAAACCTTTTGTTAACCATGTGGATTGGCAACAACCAATACAACAGGTCCAACAACAAAGAATTACAAATTATTCCCGCTCCCGACCTAGGAATAGTAAAACCCTTGCTTCAATCCCGCTTTCAATGCCTCTTCCATTTATGATTGGAACATAGATGGGATGACGGAATACAATATTCTCGCTTTTCCAACAAATGACTATGGTCGCAAATGCCTACAAAACCCAAAACGGACGCAAGACAAGACCATTGCAGAATCAGCCATCGCAGCTTCTCCGGTCAATTGAAAGGTTGGTGGGATAATTATCTCATTGATCAACAAAAGAAGATATCCTCAATTCCATCAAAACCGACGAAGAAGGATTACCAATCCTTGACGAACAAGGTGAACCCCTACAGGATGCCGTAGCAACCTTGATTCTCACAATCTCTTTAAATTTCATAGGAGATTCTTCAGATTTGAAAGACAAAAATGCCGAATTACTTTCAAACCTCAAATGCAAACAACTCAATGATTTCCAATGGTACAAAAATACCTTCCTAACCAGAGTTATGCTCGGGAAGATTCAAACCACCATTTTGGAAAGAGAAATTCCTTGTTTGATTACCTACCCTTTTAGGAGAAAAGGTTAGGAACAAAATCAAAGAGAATTGCGGTAAACAGATTATACCCTACGGTGAGTTTACATACGGACAATTGGTCAAGATAACTCAACAGGAAGGTTTGAAGATCCACAAGACCTCGAAAATACGTAAACACCTCAAGTCGGAGCTAAAGAGAACTAAGTGCGAACTTGGAACCTTTTGCAAACAGTTTGATACGAATTTCTCAAAACCCTCTTCCAGTTGCACAGGAAACTGTAGCAGGACTCATAAATCCCTTAAGAGTACTTCTAGAGGTTACAAAAAGAGAGATTTCAGCAAATCCAACGAAGAGTATTACAAAAACCCATACAAAAATACTCATCGTCTCAAAAGACCAAATACCAAAAAAGCTGATTCCAGATATAAAGACGTTACATGTTACAAATGTCACAAAAAGGACATACATCGAGGTACTGCAAAATGAATACAAAATTACAAGAATTGAAGCTCGATGAGGACGTCACCCAGAAAATTTCCAATCTTCTCGTTGATTCCTCCGATTCAAATGCCGAGTCAGAACCTGACTACTTTTCTCTGTCTTCTGAAGACAACAAAGCCCTCCAAATAGATGAATTGCTTACAACCAGTTCTTCTGAATATTCCGATAAGGGTAAGGGAAAACTCGTTTGTGTTTTAACCAAGGATCAAGAGTTCATGTTAGAAATGGTTCAACACATAGATGTCGAACACCAAAAGGATTATTTGAATAAACTCCTCAAATCTTTTACTGACGAGAAAAAAGATTTCAAAAATTCTATTTTGCCAAACACCTCCAAAAATACCTACGATTTAACAAAAATCCTGAAAAAGGGTAAAGGGATGAAAGACTCCAAAGAAACCCCGATTATAGAACTCCAGAGAGACGTCAAACAAATCAAAGTAGAGATCGAGACTCTACGAGAAAAACAGGATCAAGACTCTCTTTTACTTAAGACACTCCTGTCAAATACCCAGAATAATTCTGAATCCAGTTCTGAGTCAGACAATTCCGACTCTGAAGATCCAGGAGAACCTCCTGACAACCCTTTCGTTGAAGAGGTCCCACAAGAATTCCTTCTTGTCTTACGACAAATCACGCCCAAAAATACCTTGTTCAAATAACCCTTAAATTCTCACGCAATTTTAGGATTACTACTATTGCTCTTTTTGACACGTGCAGATCTCAATTGCATAAAAACAGGTCTAGTACCTAATCAATTCCATGAAAATACCCAGAAACTCTAGCAATGCCAATAACACGAAGCTAGAAATCAATTCCCAAACCAATGCGTCATTATTATTAATAATGTTTCTATTACAACGTCGTTTGTCTTAGTAAAAGACATTCACAATTCCGTTATCTTAGGAACACCATTTATTAATCTTATCACTCCTTATAAAGTCGATAATGATTTTATCTCTTTTGATTCCAATAGAAAGAAATTAAAATTCCCTTTTTTGAAAAAACCAAAAGCTAGCGACCTGGATTTGATTAAAACTTATTCTTGCCACCTAGGAGAATTAAGAAATAGTTTTTATCAAAATTCCAAGTCCCTTGCAAACTATGATACTTGTTCCTTTAAATTAATTAATTCCTTTGCATACAAAAAACTTTTGAAACGATTTTCGAAAATTGCATTCAAAAATGATTTATGCAAACTTATTTCTGACAATTTTCACTTTAAAAATATTTTAACCAGTGGTTTATCCGAAAACAGGAGCAGAAACCCACAGGTTTACAAAACCAGTTACAGCACAGAAATACCCTGCCAATATCCCTATAAAAGACCACAGATATCCAATACCAGATACAACAAAAAAATGTCCTATCATCGCCCTTTGCCGCAATGTCAGGGTTTCAAAGAAAAATATCCAGAAAGGACATGAAAGAATCTGACAATCTGTTACACGCAATGTGTGGAGCATTACTCCAAAAAAGAAAAGAAGAGACACCTCCTCCACCAATAAATACACTGTTCGCACCACAACAACAACTAAGTTCCATGGCCCCAAAAAATCAACAAAAGAAGAAAAGAAAAATTCACTGAAAACCGTCATGGTATGAGATAGTCATGAAAGAAGAAAATGAAAATATTCCTAAGCATCAAAGACAAAAACACCGACACAGAGATGACTGCTGAAAATCTCCTACAACTTCAAGCGAAATCACCGTAAATCTGAAGGCTTTAATGCAGCTTCAAAATCCCAGACAAGAAGTTGTCCAAAGCTCAGGAGAGGAAAAAGCCTCTCAAAATTTTATAAAAATCAAGAAAGGAGAAACGTCAAAAACCCTTTCTCAAAAAGAACTTTCAAAGCGCAACTTGAGAAAGAAGAGTCACAAAAACCTTTCTCAAAAACAATTTTCAAAAATCAACTTGTAGTACCACGAGTTACCAAAAAACCTGCTCCTAAATTCTTTGTAAAACCATTTTTTCAAAATATTGTAACTCTTGAAAAAGGATTCTTTGATAAAGACCCTTTTCTAGCACTACAAAATTATTTTGGACAAAAGTGTTTTTATAAATCGTGGGATGTTTTAAAAATCCCATATTTTTACCAGGCTATCCTTGAAATATCGTGGATCAAAGAACAATTAAAAATAATTTTTTAAGAAAACCCAGATCCCTCCTATTCAATTTGCAAAATTCTCAGCAGAATTGCTCCTATTGATTGGGGAATGACCTGTCTCAACTACTAAATTTCCCAGACACCCACAAAAATGAACCGCTTTTTGATATTCCTTTTAATTATCGGGATTACCAACAAGCTTGGTTCAATTCCTTTTTCATTCAAAATACCAACCTAAGCCACACTTGGCTTTTTCATTTTGATACCTCATGTGATCCATCACAATTTCCAATATGGTGGAACTCATGGTGGGAACAATTCGGATCCACCTTAGAAATACAAAACCAAGTCACTAAATCCTTTAGCCTCTTTAAATCCCAGCTTTAAACCTTCAGAGGAAGAAAATAGATTTGTGCCTCTACACCTATTTCACACAAAATTCCACTTACCATGGGTCTTTACATGGTTCGTAGATTATTCGGAAGACAAAATCCCAATTATCCGAAGAAGATTCAAAATCCGATGGTGGGATAGCTTTAAAATACCAAAAAGCCTCGCACCACAAAAAGTCCAGGAATGGTTAGATACCCAGAAACTCATTCCTTTACTGCACCTCCACAAACATCACCGACACCACTACAAACGAAGGAGCACACCCGGTTCCTTTCACAGAAATCCCAGATCGCATCAATGCTTGCAGCGGCCAAAAATCCAGAAGCAATGCAAGCCATAATTCTGAAATTTGCACCGACTTCATCAAAACAAGGCTCTTCGTCAGAAGAAGAAGAACCAAAGATTGATATTGAAGACAGTCCGATTTTTGGCAATAGTGGATTCTGAACAAAATTGCCAAAAGAATTCAAAATACCCGGAGTAAAGTTCAGACAAAATTGACAAAAGAAAGTGGTCAAAAAGCTACTTTCAAGAAAAGCAAAAGCAAAAGAAAAGCGAGAGATTCCCGCACAATAATTCGAGAAAATGCCTAAAGGAAGAACAATGATTCTCCACTCGGATGAATAGTGACGCGGATGAATAGTGATGCGAATGAATAGTTTAAATTCCCCTTTATTACAAAAATACCCTGTAAAACTCCTATAAAAGGAGACTCTCTCTCCCTTAGGAGGATAAGTCATTTTTTACTAAGTCTTTTAGTAAGTCTTTCTCTTTCTAGAATTAGTGAGAAGTTTAGAGCTCTTACAGAAATCCCCATTTAGGTTAGGATTAAATACCCCTCTAAATACCCATATAATTCAGTTCATATGATCCATATCATATGATCCAAATACCCCTGAAATTCCCAAGGTTTCTCTCCTTGATAATTATCTTTGTAAATTCCAATTTTTAAATGAATATGATTATGGACGTTACTACCTCCTAATCTTTTAAAATACTTTATGCATTTAAATTCTTTAAATTCCTGCATTAAATACTTGGCAGTTCAACCGCCTACTTGATTTAAATACTGCAGAACCTTGTGATCCATGGTTTCCATAATCAAAACCTTGAATTGTAAGTCAAGCTTTATTTACTTTCTGCATTCTTCAATTATCCTTTAATTTATCAATCCCTTATATCTTGATTCCTTCTCTGTCTGTAATCCCCTTTAGATCATCGGCCTAAGTTTGTATCAAAGCCAGGTTTGGTATCAAAGCCTTATATCTTTTGAGAAGTTTGGTATCAAAGTCATAAAGGGTAGATATAGCGAGAATATGGTCCAGACCAGATGTTGATTCCTTGTTAGAGGTTATGGAGATCTCGGCGTTAGGTGTCCAGGGTTGGTAAGTCCTCAACGAACGCAGGCAGTTATACCCATAGGTAGAAGTCCTAAGCAAAGAGGAAAGTTCAGACGCTCTGTTATAGGAATTCCATAACATGGATCCGTTTCTTAATAGATCTACTTCGCATGATTTTGGTTCATCTTCTTCCATGGATTCAAAGAAGATAATAAACTCCGAAGAAATCTTGATACAAGATTTTGACAAATCTATCGATAATTGGGAAATACCGAAAATAAATCGAGACCAGATTTACAAAAATTCGAAATACCAGTTATTCAAAACCGATTTCACAATCAAAACTGAGGAAAGAGATATCCAATTATTTCAACCTTTTGAAACCATTCAATTACTTTCTCAAAATTCCTTGAGAAGACACCGAGAAAGAAATTTCAAATATATCCATATTGGATTAGTCCAAATAGGGATAAAACCCTCACAAAAGAAGGATTAAACACCTCAATCCTTGCCGCTTTACGTGATGCCCGATTCACAAATTTTGAAGATTCCTTATTGAGTTACATTGAGTCTAGTCTCTGCACAGGACCAATATCTTTGATTGTTACCCAAATTTCTCAGTCTCTTTAAATGACAAAATATCCAAAAATCCCTAGTCTTACAAATCAAGACTCACAATTACCAAATGCTTGAAGGATCGATTCTCGTAGCTATAATTTACCGAATTCATTACAAAGCTATGACTTGACTTTGCGACAAAAGTCGATACCATAGTAAGAAAGGTGAAACCCTTCTTCTACAAACCGATCTTTCCAGATCTAACACCGTTATACCGAGACCCATGAGATGGAAGGATATTTCCTTACTGCATTTAATGGATATTAGAAGGTGTTGTCAAGCCCGAGCCTCTTGAGACATCCCAACCAAATACTCGTCTCGGAGAAATAACCCAATACCAGGATGGTAGAGTCACCTATCGTTTCATAGAAAATCTACGAGCCGAGATACGATGATTCCAGCTCCGTAGAAACTCTCGACTTAGGAAGAGTTTCACAAATTCCTTCACCATCAATACTCCTTACAGCATCGAAACCTAGACGTTCTACGCCTGATATACCCAATCTACGAAACGTAGATTACTCAAACGAAATACCGAGACCCGTTTAAAAATCCTACTGTTAGAGAAAAGATAGAGGACCTAGAACCTACTAGTCCGACTTTTTCCTCTCTTCTGAAAAACCTAGTAAACGAACTTGGCGTTTACAAAAATGTTTCACAATTGACAAAAATTCCTTCAAAAAGATTTTTATGAAAAATACAACCTAGAAAAAGAGTTTGGTTCCTCAAAACCTTTTTAAATACTAGGACAAAAATACAAGAAGAGTTTTACAAATTTGTTAATGAACATAGGATAAATATCCTTTTCTTTGACTGGTTTGAAATTTACTCCTCTGAAAATTCCATTCATTATCCCTTTTCTAAAACGGTAAATCCTGATTTACGACTAGGAACAAAACACCGAATGGGAAACCCTAGCTGATTCTAGGAAGGTCCACCCAATCACCCTCCTTTACAAGGCATCAAGCATGTTATTCATGGTTGCCCTATAGACGCTATTCCTCTTAAGAATCCAATGAGGATGAGAAAACAAATACCAGGAGTATCTTGGCTCAAAATAATTTTACCAATATCGGTTTGAATACCCTAGGAAAACAACTCGACAGGTAGAAAAACACATAAAAGCCAACCCTCTAGTCACCATAGATTCCACAGTACGACTAAAGAGATGAAACCAAAGCCAAAAGCCTATCTTCAAACCCTTTCAGGTGTCCAAAGATGGCGTCAAAAATATCCAAAGAAAATAAGTCTGAATTTGTCCAGGCTATCCAGGATCAATTAAGTAGGATTGGGACGACCAACGGTTCTATCATCAACACGTTGTTCTGATACTCCACAATCTTCTAACAAAATCACTACTCTTGTCAACGATTCCGACGACGGTAGTACTTCAAACCAATTCCGAAACAAAAAACCTTTTGTTAACCATATGGATTGGCAACAACCAAAACAACAGGTCCAACAACAAAGAATTACAAATTATTCCCGCTCCCGACCTAGGAATAGTAAAACCCTTGCTCAATCCCGCTTTCAATGCCTCTTCCATTTATGATTGGAACATAGATGGGATGACGGAATACAATATTCTCGCTTTCTCCAACAAATGACTATGGCCGCAAATGCCTACAAAACCCAAAACGGTACGCAAGACAAGACCATTGCAGAACTGCTCATCGCAGGCTTCTCTGGTCAATTGAAAGGTTGGTGGGATAATTATCTCGCTGATCAACAAAAAGAAGATATCCTCAATTCCATCAAAACCGACGAAGAAGGATTACCAATCCTTGACGAACAAGGTGAACCCCTACAGGATGCCGTAGCAACCTTGATTCTCACAATCTCTTTAAATTTCATAGGAGATTCTTCGCATTTGAAAGACAAAAATGCCGAATTACTTTCAAACCTCAAATGCAAACAACTCAGCGATTTCCAATGGTACAAAAATACCTTCCTAACCAGAGTTATGCTCAGGGAAGATTCAAACCAGCCATTTTGGAAAGAGAAATTCCTTGCCGGATTACCTACCCTTTTAGGAGAAAAGGTTAGGAACAAAATCAAAGAAAATTGCGGTAAGCAGATTATACCCTACAGTGAGTTTACATACGGACAATTGGTCAGTATAACTCAACAGGAAGGTTTGAAGATCTGTCAAGACACGAAAATCTGAGAAACACCTCAAGCTGGAGCTAAAGAGAACTAAGTGCGAACTTGGAACCTTTTGCAAACAGTTTGATACGAATTTCTCAAAACCCTCTTCCAGTTGCACAGGAAACTGTAGCAGGACTCATAAATCCCTTAAGAGTACTTCTAGAGGTTACAAAAAGAGAGATTTCAGCAAATCCAACGAAGAGTATTACAAAAACCCATACAAAAATACTCATCGTCTCAAAAGACCAAATACCAAAAAAGCTGATTCCAGATATAAAGACGTTACATGTTACAAATGTCACAAAAAAGGACATACATCGAGGTACTGCAAAATGAATACAAAATTACAAGAATTGAAGCTCGATGAGGACGTCACCCAGAAAATTTCCAATCTTCTCGTTGATTCCTCCGATTCAAATGCCGAGTCAGAACCTGACTACTTTTCTCTGTCTTCTGAAGACAACAAAGCCCTCCAAATAGATGAATTGCTTACAACCAGTTCTTCTGAATATTCCGATAAGGGTAAGGGAAAACTCGTTTGTGTTTTAACCAAGGATCAAGAGTTCATGTTAGAAATGGTTCAACACATAGATGTCGAACACCAAAAGGATTATTTGAATAAACTCCTCAAATCTTTTCTTGTGACGAAAAAGATTTCAAAAATTCTATTTTGCCAAACACCTCCAAAAATACCTACGATTTAACAAAAATCCTGAAAAAGAGTAAAGGGATGAAAGACTCCAAAGAAACCCCGATTATAGAACTCCAGAGAGACGTCAAACAAATCAAAGTAGAGATCGAGACTCTACGAGAAAAACAGGATCAAGACTCTCTTTTACTTAAGACACTCTGTCAAATACCCGAATAATTACGAATCGATTCTGAGTCAGACAATTCCGACTCTCAAGATCCAGGAGAACCTCCTGACAACCCTTTCGTTGAAGAGGTCCCACAAGAATTCCTTACTGTCTTACGACAAATCACGTCCAAAAAATACCTTGTTCAAATAACCCTTAAATTCTCACGCAATTTTAGGATTACTACTATTGCTCTTTTTGACACCGGTGCAGATCTGAATTGCATAAAAACAGGTCTAGTACCTAATCAATTCCATGAAAATACCCAGGAAACTCTAGCAGCGGCCAATAACACGAAGCTAGAAATCAATTCCCAAACCAATGCGTCTGTTATTATTAATAATGTTTCTATTACAACGTCGTTTGTCTTAGTAAAAGACATTCACAATTCCGTTATCTTAGGAACACCATTTATTAATCTTATCACTCCTTATAAAGTCGATAATGATTTTATCTCTTTTGATTCCAATAGAAAGAAATTAAAATTCCCTTTTTTGAAAAAACCAAAAGCTAGCGACCTGGATTTGATTAAAACTTATTCTTGCCACCTAGGAGAATTAAGAAATAGTTTTTATCAAAATTCCAAGTCCCTTGCAAACTATGATACTTGTTCCTTTAAATTAATTAATTCCTTTGCATACAAAAACTTTTGAAACGATTTTGAAAATTGCATTCAAAAATGATTTATGCAAACTTATTTCTGACATTTTCACTTTAAAAATATTTTAACCAGTGGTTTATCCGAAAACAGGAGCAGAAACCCACAGGTTTACAAAACCAGTTACAGCACAGAAATACCCTGCCAATATCCCTATAAAAGACCACAGATATCCAATACCAGATACAACAAAAAAATGTCCTATCACTGTCCTTTGCCGCAATGTCCGGGTTTCAAAGAAAAAATATCCAGAAAGGACATGAAAGAATCTGGACAATACTGTTACCACGCAATGTGTGGAGCATTACTCCAAAAAAGAAAAGAAGAGACACCTCCTCCACCAATAAATACACATGTTGCTGCACCACAACAACAACTAAGTTCCATGGCCCCAAAAAAATCAACAAAAGAAGAAAAAGAAAAATTCCCTGAAAAACCGTCATGGTATGAGATAGTCATGAAAGAAGAAAATGAAAATATTCCGGCATCAGCACAAAAAACACCGACACAGGAGATGACTGCTGAAAATCTCCTACAACTTCTGGCGAAATCACCAGAAATCTGAGAAGGCTTTAATGCACTTCAAAATCCCAAACAAGAAGTTGTCCAAAGCTCGGGAGAGGAAAAAGCCTCTCAAAATTTTATAAAAATCGAGAAAGGAGAATCTTCAAAAACCCTTTCTCAAAAAGAATTTTCAAAACTGCAACTTGAGAAAGAAGAGTCGTCAAAAAACCTTTCTCAAAAACAATTTTCAAAAAATCAACTTGTAGTACCACGAGTTACCAAAAAACCTGCTCCTAAATTCTTTGTAAAACCATTTTTTCAAAATATTGTAACTCTTGAAAAAGGATTCTTTGATAAAGACCCTTTTCTAGCACTACAAAATTATTTTGGACAAAAGTGTTTTTATAAATCGTGGGATGTTTTAAAAATCCCATATTTTTACCAGGCTATCCTTGAAATATCAGGATCAGCAACAATTAAAAATAATTTTTTTAAGAAAAACCCAGATCCCTCCTATTCAATTTGCAAAATTCTCAGTTTAATTGCTCCTATTGATTGGGGGAATGACCTGTCTCAACTACTAAATTTCCCAGACACCCACAAAAATGAACCGTTTTTTGATATTCCTTTTAATTACTGGGATTACCAACAAGCTTGGTTCAATTCCTTTTTCATTCAAAATACCAACCTAAGCCACACTTGGCTTTTTCATTTTGATACCTCATGTGATCCATCACAATTTCCAATATGGTGGAACTCATGGTGGGAACAATTCGGATCCACCTTAGAAATACAAAAATCAGAAGTCACTAAATCCTTTAGCCTCTTTAAATCCCAGTTTAAACCTTCAGAGGAAGAAAAGAGATTTGTGCCTCTACACCTATTTCACACAAAATTCCACTTACCATGGGTCTTTACATGGTTCGTAGATTATTCGGAAGACAAAATCCCAATTATCCGAAGAAGATTCAAAATCCGATGGTGGGATAGCTTTAAAATACCAAAAAGCCTCGCACCACAAAAAGTCCAGGAATGGTTAGATACCCAGAAACTCATTCCTTTACAGGCACCTCCACAAACATCACCGACACCACTACAAACGAAGGAGCACACCCAGTTCCTTTCACAGAAATCCCAGATCGCATCAATGCTTGCAGCGGCCAAAAATCCAGAAGCAATGCAAGCCATAATTCTGAAATTTGCACCGTCTTCATCAAAACAAGGCTCTTCGTCAGAAGAAGAAGAACCAAAGATTGATATTGAAGACAGTCCGATTTTTGGCAATAGTGGATTCTGAACAAAATTGCCAAAAGAATTCAAAATACCCGGAGTAAAGTTCAGACAAAATTCCGACAAAAGAAAGTGGTCAAAAAAGCTACTTTCAGTAAAAGCAAAAGCAAAAGAAAAAGCAGAGATTCCCGCAATAATTCGAGAAAATGCCAAAAGGAAGAACAGTGATTCTCCACTCGGATGAATAGTGACGCGGATGAATAGTGACGCGGATGAATAGTTTAAATTCCCTTTTATTACGAAAATACCCTGTAAAACTCCTATAAAAGGAGACTCCCTCTCCCTTAGAAGGATAAGTCATTTTTTACTAAGTCTTTTAGTAAGTCTTTCTCTTTCTACAATTAGAGAGAAGTTGAGAGCTCTTACAGAAATCCCCCTTTAGGTTAGGATAAAATACCCCTCTAAATACCCATATGATTCAGTTCATATGATCCATATCATATGAATCATATCATATGATCCAAATACCCCTGAAATTCCCAAGGTTTCTCTCCTTGATAATTATCTTTGTAAATTCCAATTTTTAAATGAATATGATTATGGACGGTACTACCTCCTAATCTTTTAAAATACTTTATGCATTTAAATTCTTTAAATTCCTGCATTAAATACTTGGCCGGTTCAACCGCCTACTTGATTTAAATACCTGCAGAACCTTGTGATCCATGGTTTCCATAACTGAAACCTTGAATTGTAAGTCAAGCTTTATTTACTTTCTGCATTCTTCAATTATCCTTTAATTTATCAATCCCTTATATCTTGATTCCTTCTCTGTCTGTAATCCCCTTTAGATCATCGGCCTAAGTTTGTATCAAAGCCAGGTTTGGTATCAAAGCCTTATATCTTTTGAGAAGTTTGGTATCAAAGTCATAAAGGGTAGATATAGCGAGAATATGGTCCAGACCAGATGTTGATTCCTTGTTAGAGGTTATGGAGATCTCGGCGTTAGGTGTCCAGGGTTGGTAAGTCCTCAACGAACGCAGGCAGTTATACCCATAGGTAGAAGTCCTAAGCAAAGAGGAAAGTTCAGACGCTACATTATAGGAATTCCATACCATGGATCCGTTTCTTAATAGATCTACTTTGCATGATTTTGGTTCATCTTCTTCCATGGATTCAAAGAAGATAATAAACTCCGAAGAAATCTTGATACAAGATTTTGACAAATCTATCGATAATTGGGAAATACCAAAATAAATCGAGACCAGATTTACAAAAATTGAAATACCAGTTATTCAAAACCGATTTCACAATCAAAGCGAGGAAAGAGATATCCAATTATTTCAACCTTTTGAAACCATTCAATTACTTTCTCAAAATTCCTTGAGAAGACACCGAGAAAGAAATTTCAAATATATCCATATTGGATTAGTCCAAATAGGGATAAAACCCCTCACAAAAGAAGGATTAAACACCTCAATCCTTGCTGTTTTACGTGATGCCCGATTCACAAATTTTGAAGATTCCTTATTGAGTTCTGTTGAGTCTAGTCTCTGCACAGGACCAATATCTTTTGATTGTTACCCAAATTTCTCAGTCTCTTTAAATGACAAAAATATCCAAAAATCCCTAGTCTTACAAATCAAGACTCACAATTACCAAATGCTTGAAGGATCGATTCCCGTAGCTATAATTTACCGAATTCATTACAAAGCTATGACTTGACTTTGCGACAAAAGTCGAATACCATAGTAAGAAAGGTGCAACCCTTCTTCTACACAGCGTTCTCTGCAGATCTAAGAGCGTTCTACCGAGACCCATGAGATGGAAGGATATTTCCTTACCAGACGAATGGATATTAGAAGGTGTTGTCAAGCCTGAGCCTCTTGAGACATCCCAACCAAATACTCGTCTCAGAGAAATAACCCAATACCAGGATGGTAGAGTCAGTCTATCGTTTCATAGAAAATCTACGAGCAGTAGATACGATGATTCCAGTTCCGTAGAAACTCTCGACTTAGGAAGAGTTTCACAAATTCCTTCAGTCATCAATACTCCTTACAGGCTGAAACCTAGGCGTTCTCGCCTGATATACCCAATCTACGAACGTAGATTACTCAAACGAAATACCGAGACCCGTTTACGAAAATCCTCTTGTTAGAGAAAAGATAGAGGACCTAGAACCTACTAGTCCGACTTTTTCCTCTCTTCTGAAAAACCTAGTAAACGAACTTGGCGTTTTACAAAAATGTTTCACAATTGACAAAAATTCCTTCAAAAGATTTTTATGAAAAATACAACCTAGAAAAAAGAGTTTGGTTCCTCAAAACCTTTTTAAATACTAGGACAAAAATACAAGAAGAGTTTTACAAATTTGTTAATGAACATAGGATAAATATCCTTTTCTTTGGTGGTTTGAAATTTACTCCTCTGAAAATTCCATTCATTATCCCTTTTCTAAAACGGTAAATCCGTTACGACTAGGAACAAAACACCTGAATGGGAAACCCTAGCCGATTCTAGGAAGGTCCACCCAATCACCCTCCTTTACAAGGCATCAAGCATGTTATTCATGGTTGCCCTATAGACGCTATTCCTCTTAAGAATCGGTGAGGATGAGAAAACAAATACCAGGAGTATCGGGCTCAAAATAATTTTACCAATATCAGTTTGAATACCCTAGGAAAACAACTCGACAGGGTAGAAAAACACATAAAAGCCAACCCTCTAGTCACCATAGATTCCACAGGTACGACTAAAGAGATGAAACCAAAAAGCCAAAAGCCTATCTTCAAACCCTTTCAGGTGTCCAAAGATGGCGTCAAAAATATCCAGCAAAATAAGTCTGAATTTGTCCAGGCTATCCAGGATCAATTAAGTAGGATTGGGACGACCAACAGTTCTATCTTTGATCACGTTGTTCCTGATCCTCCACAATCTTCTAACAAAATCACTACTCTTGTCAACGATTCCGACGACGGTAGTACTTCAAACCAATTCCGAAACAAAAAACCTTTTGTTAACCATGTGGATTGGCAACAACCAATACAACAGGTCCAACAACAAAGAATTACAAATTATTCCTGCTCCTGACCTAGGAATAGTAAAACCCCTTGCTCAATCCCGTTTCAATGCCTCTTCCATTTATGATTGGAACATAGATGGGATGACGGAATACAATATTCTCAATTTTCTCCAACAAATGACTATGGTCGCAAATGCCTACAAAACCCAAAACAGACGCAAGACAAGACCATTGCGAAGCGCCATCGCAGGCTTCTCCGGGTCAATTGAAAGGTTGGTGGGATAATTATCTCATTGATCAACAAAAAGAAGATATCCTCAATTCCATCAAAACCGACGAAGAAGGATTACCAATCCTTGATGAACAAGGTGAACCCCTACAGGATGCCGTAGCAACCTTGATTCTCACAATCTCTTTAAATTTCATAGGAGATTCTTCGCATTTGAAAGACAAAAATGCCGAATTACTTTCAAACCTCAAATGCAAACAACTCACGATTTCCAATGGTACAAAAATACCTTCCTAACCAGAGTTATGCTCAGGGAAGATTCAAACCACCATTTTGGAAAGAGAAATTCCTTGCTTAGGATTACCTACCCTTTTAGGAGAAAAGGTTAGGAACAAAATCAAAGAGAATTGCGGTAAACAGATTATACCCTACGGTGAGTTTACATACGGACAATTGGTCAAGATAACTCAACAGGAAGGTTTGAAGATCTGTCAAGACACGAAAAAATCTGAGAAACACCTCAAGCTGGAGCTAAAGAGAACTAAGTGCGAACTTGGAACCTTTGCAAAGCAGTTTGATACGAATTTCTCAAAACCCTCTTCCGGTTGCACAGAAAGCGTAGCAGGACTCATAAATCCCTTAAGAGTACTTCTAGAGGTTACAAAAGAGAGATTTCAGCAAATCCAACGAAGAGTATTACAAAAACCCATACAAAAATACTCATCGTCTCAAAAGACCAAATACCAAAAAAGCTGGTTCCAGATATAAAGGCGTTACATGTTACAAATGTCACAAAAAGGACATACATCGAGTCTTCGCAAAATGAATACAAAATTACAAGAATTGAAGCTCGATGAGGGCGTCACCCAGAAAATTTCCAATCTTCTCGTTGATTCCTCCGATTCAAATGCCGAGTCGAACTCGACTACTTTTCTCTGTCTTCAAGACAACAAAGCCCTCCAAATAGATGAATTGCTTACAACCAGTTCTTCTGAATATTCCGATAAGGGTAAGGGAAAACTCGTTTGTGTTTTAACCAAGGATCAAGAGTTCATGTTAGAAATGGTTCAACACATAGATGTCGAACACCAAAAGGATTATTTGAATAAACTCCTCAAATCTTTTCTTGTGAGAAAAAGATTTCAAAAATTCTATTTTGCCAAACACCTCCAAAAATACCTACGATTTAACAAAAATCCTGAAAAAGGGTAAAGGGATGAAAGACTCCAAAGAAACCCCGATTATAGAACTCCAGAGAGACGTCAAACAAATCAAAGTAGAGATCGAGACTCTACGAGAAAAACAGGATCAAGACTCTCTTTTACTTAAGACACTCCTGTCAAATACCCAGAATAATTCTGAATCCAGTTCTGAGTCAGACAATTCCGACTCTGAAGATCCAGGAGAACCTCCTGACAACCCTTTCGTTGAAGAGGTCCCACAAGAATTCCTTACTGTCTTACGACAAATCACGTCCAAAAAATACCTTGTTCAAATAACCCTTAAATTCTCACGCAATTTTAGGATTACTACTATTGCTCTTTTTGACACCGGTGCAGATCTGAATTGCATAAAAACAGGTCTAGTACCTAATCAATTCCATGAAAATACCCAGGAAACTCTAGCAGCGGCCAATAACACGAAGCTAGAAATCAATTCCCAAACCAATGCGTCTGTTATTATTAATAATGTTTCTATTACAACGTCGTTTGTCTTAGTAAAAGACATTCACAATTCCGTTATCTTAGGAACACCATTTATTAATCTTATCACTCCTTATAAAGTCGATAATGATTTTATCTCTTTTGATTCCAATAGAAAGAAATTAAAATTTCCTTTTTTGAAAAAACCAAAAGCTAGCGACTGGATTTGATTAAAACTTATTCTTGCCACCTAGGAGAATTAAGAAATAGTTTTATCAAAATTCCAAGTCCCTTGCAAACTATGATACTTGTTCCTTTAAATTAATTAATTCCTTTGCATACAAAAAACTTTTGAAACGATTTTGAAAATTGCATTCAAAAATGATTTATGCAAACTTATTCCGACAATTTTCACTTTAAAAATATTTTAACGGTGGTTTATCCGAAACAGAGCGAAACCCACAGGTTTACAAAACCGATTCTGACGTAAATACCACGCCAATATCCCTATAAAGACCACAGATATCCAATACGGATACAACAAAAAATGTCCTATCACCGTCCTTTGCCGCAATGTCAGGGTTTCAAAGAAAAATATCCAGAAAGGACATGAAAGAATCTGGACAATCTTTGTTACCACGCAATGTGTGGAGCATTACTCCAAAAGAAAAGAAGAGACACCTCCTCCACCAATAAATACACATGTTCTTTGCACCACAACAACAACTAAGTTCCATGGCCCCAAAAAATCAACAAAAGAAGAAAAGAAAAATTCACTGAAAAACCGTCATGGTATGAGATAGTCATGAAAGAAGAAAATGAAAATATTAGGCATCGGCACAAAAACACCGACACAGAGATGATCGCTGAAAATCTCCTACAACTTCTGGCGAAATCACCAGAAATACAGAAGGCTTTAATGCAGCTTCAAAATCCCAAACAAGAAGTTGTCCAAAGCTCAGGAGAGGAAAAAGCCTCTCAAAATTTTATAAAAATCGAGAAAGGAGAATCTTCAAAAACCCTTTCTCAAAAAGAATTTTCAAAACTGCAACTTGAGAAAGAAGAGTCGTCAAAAAACCTTTCTCAAAAACAATTTTCAAAAAATCAACTTGTAGTACCACGAGTTACCAAAAAACCTGCTCCTAAATTCTTTGTAAAACCATTTTTTCAAAATATTGTAACTCTTGAAAAAGGATTCTTTGATAAAGACCCTTTTCTAGCACTACAAAATTATTTTGGACAAAAGTGTTTTTATAAATCGTGGGATGTTTTAAAAATCCCATATTTTTACCAGGCTATCCTTGAAATATCAGGATCAGCAACAATTAAAAATAATTTTTTTAAGAAAAACCCAGATCCCTCCTATTCAATTTGCAAAATTCTCAGCGTAATTGCTCCTATTGATTGGGGGAATGACCTGTCTCAACTACTAAATTTCCCAGACACCCACAAAAATGAACCGTTTTTTGATATTCCTTTTAATTACTGGGATTACCAACAAGCTTGGTTCAATTCCTTTTTCATTCAAAATACCAACCTAAGCCACACTTGGCTTTTTCATTTTGATACCTCATGTGATCCATCACAATTTCCAATATGGTGGAACTCATGGTGGGAACAATTCGGATCCACCTTAGAAATACAAAAACCATAAGTCACTAAATCCTTTAGCCTCTTTAAATCCCAGTTTAAACCTTCAGAGGAAGAAAAGAGATTTGTGCCTCTACACCTATTTCACATAAAATTCCACTTACCATGGGTCTTTACATGGTTCGTAGATTATTCGGAAGACAAAATCCCAATTATCCGAAGAAGATTCAAAATCCGATGGTGGGATAGCTTTAAAATACCAAAAAGCCTCGCACCACAAAAAGTCCAGGAATGGTTAGATACCCAGAAACTCATTCCTTTACAGGCACCTCCACAAACATCACCGACACCACTACAAACGAAGGAGCACACCCAGTTCCTTTCACAGAAATCCCAGATCGCATCAATGCTTGCAGCGGCCAAAAATCCAGAAGCAATGCAAGCCATAATTACGAAATTTGCACCGTCTTCATCAAAACAAGGCTCTTCGTCAAGAAGAAGAACCAAAGATTGATATTGAAGACAGTCCGATTTTGGCAATAGTGGATTACGAACAAAATTGCCAAAAGAATTCAAAATACCCGGAGTAAAGTTCAGACAAAATTCCGACAAAAGAAAGTGGTCAAAAAAGCTACTTTCAGTAAAAGCAAAAGCAAAAGAAAAAGCAGAGATTCCCGCAATAATTCGAGAAAATGCCAAAAGGAAGAACAGTGATTCTCCACTCGGATGAATAGTGACGCGGATGAATAGTGACGCGGATGAATAGTTTAAATTCCCTTTTATTACGAAAATACCCTGTAAAACTCCTATAAAAGGAGACTCCCTCTCCCTTAGAAGGATAAGTCATTTTTTACTAAGTCTTTTAGTAAGTCTTTCTCTTTCTACAATTAGAGAGAAGTTGAGAGCTCTTCAGAAATCCCCTTTAGGTTAGGATAAAATACCCTCTAAATACCCATATGATTCAGTTCATATGATCCATATCATATGAATCATATCATATGATCCAAATACCTGAAATTCCCAAGGTTTCTCTCCTTGATAATTATCTTTGTAAATTCCAATTTTTAAATGAATATGATTATGGGCGGTACTACCTCCTAATCTTTTAAAATACTTTATGCATTTAAATTCTTTAAATTCCTGCATTAAATACTTGGCGGTTCAACCGCCTACTTGATTTAAATACTGCAGAACCTTGTGATCCATGGTTTCCATAAGCTGGAACCTTGAATTGTAAGTCAAGCTTTATTTACTTTCGCATTCTTCAATTATCCTTTAATTTATCAATCCCTTATATCTTGATTCCTTCTCTCTGTCATATCCCTTTAGATCCTCGGCCTAAGTTTGTATCAAAGCCAGGTTTGGTATCAAAGCCTTATATCTTTTGAGAAGTTTGGTATCAAAGCCATAAAGGGTAGATATAGCGAGAATATGGTCGGACGGATGTTGATTCCTTGTTAGAGGTTATGGAGATCTCGGCGTTAGGTGTCCAGGGTTGGTAAGTCCTCAACGAACGCAGTGATTATACCCATAGGTAGAAGTCCTAAGCAAAGAGGAAAGTTCAGACGCTCATTATAGGAATTCCATAACATGGATCCGTTTCTTAATAGATCTACTTCGCATGATTTTGGTTCATCTTCTTCCATGGATTCAAAGAAGATAATAAACTCCGAAGAAATCTTGATACAAGATTTTGACAAATCTATCGATAATTGGGAAATACCGAAAATAAATCGAGACCAGATTTACAAAAATTCGAAATACCAGTTATTCAAAACCGATTTCACAATCAAAACTGAGGAAAGAGATATCCAATTATTTCAACCTTTTGAAACCATTCAATTACTTTCTCAAAATTCCTTGAGAAGACACCGAGAAAGAAATTTCAAATATATCCATATTGGATTAGTCCAAATAGGGATAAAACCCCTCACAAAAGAAGGATTAAACACCTCAATCCTTGCTTTGCTTTACGTGATGCCCGATTCACAAATTTTGAAGATTCCTTATTGAGTTACATTGAGTCTAGTCTGCGCACAGGACCAATATGTTTTGATTGTTACCCAAATTTCTCAGTCTCTTTAAATGACAAAAATATCCAAAAATCCCTAGTCTTACAAATCAAGACTCACAATTACCAAATGCTTGAAGGATCGATTCCCGTAGCTATAATTTACCGAATTCATTACAAAGCTATGACTTGACTTTGCGACAAAAGTCGATACCATAGTAAGAAAGGTGAAACCCTTCTTCTACAAACCGATCTTTCCAGATCTAACACCGATTATACCGAGACCCATGAGATGGAAGGATATTTCCTTACCAGACGAATGGATATTAGAAGGTGTTGTCAAGCCTGAGCCTCTTGAGACATCCCAACCAAATACTCGTCTCAGAGAAATAACCCAATACCAGGATGGTAGAGTCAGTCTATCGTTTCATAGAAAATCTACGAGCAGTAGATACGATGATTCCAGTTCCGTAGAAACTCTCGACTTAGGAAGAGTTTCACAAATTCCTTCAGTCATCAATACTCCTTACAGACCGAAACCTAGACGTTCTCGGTGTGATATACCCAATCTACGAAACGTAGATTACTCAAACGAAATACCGAGACCCGTTTACGAAAATCCTACTGTTAGAGAAAAGATAGAGGACCTAGAACCTACTAGTCCGACTTTTTCCTCTCTTACAGAAAACCTAGTAAACGAACTTGGCGTTTTACAAAAATGTTTCACAATTGACAAAAAATTCCTTCAAAAAGATTTTTATGAAAAATACAACCTAGAAAAAAGAGTTTGGTTCCTCAAAACCTTTTTAAATACTAGGACAAAAATACAAGAAGAGTTTTACAAATTTGTTAATGAACATAGGATAAATATCCTTTTCTTTGACTGGTTTGAAATTTACTCCTCTGAAAATTCCATTCATTATCCCTTTTCTAAAACGGTAAATCCCGTTACGACTAGGAACAAAACACCGGAATGGGAAACCCTAGCTGATTCTAGGAAGGTCCAGTCCAATCACCCTCCTTTACAAGGCATCAAGCATGTTATTCATGGTTGCCCTATAGACGCTATTCCTCTTAAGAATCCAGCTGAGGATGAGAAAACAAATACCAGGAGTATACTGGCTCAAAATAATTTTACCAATATCAGTTTGAATACCCTAGGAAAACAACTCGACAGGGTAGAAAAACACATAAAAGCCAACCCTCTAGTCACCATAGATTCCACAGGTACGACTAAAGAGATGAAACCAAAAAGCCAAAAGCCTATCTTCAAACCCTTTCAGGTGTCCAAAGATGGCGTCAAAAATATCCAGCAAAATAAGTCTGAATTTGTCCAGGCTATCCAGGATCAATTAAGTAGGATTGGGACGACCAACAGTTCTAATACTGAACACGTTGTTCCTGATACTCCACAATCTTCTAACAAAATCACTACTCTTGTCAACGATTCCGACGACGGTAGTACTTCAAACCAATTCCGAAACAAAAAACCTTTTGTTAACCATGTGGATTGGCAACAACCAATACAACAGGTCCAACAACAAAGAATTACAAATTATTCCTGCTCCTGACCTAGGAATAGTAAAACCCCTTGCTCAATCCCGTTTCAATGCCTCTTCCATTTATGATTGGAACATAGATGGGATGACGGAATACAATATTCTCAGTTTTCTCCAACAAATGACTATGGCTGCAAATGCCTACAAAACCCAAAACGGTACGCAAGACAAGACCATTGCAGAACTGCTCATCGCAGGCTTCTCTGGTCAATTGAAAGGTTGGTGGGATAATTATATCGTTGATCAACAAAAAGAAGATATCCTCAATTCCATCAAAACCGACGAAGAAGGATTACCAATCCTTGACGAACAAGGTGAACCCCTACAGGATGCCGTAGCAACCTTGATTCTCACAATCTCTTTAAATTTCATAGGAGATTCTTCGCATTTGAAAGACAAAAATGCCGAATTACTTTCAAACCTCAAATGCAAACAACTCAGCGATTTCCAATGGTACAAAAATACCTTCCTAACCAGAGTTATGCTCAGGGAAGATTCAAACCAGCCATTTTGGAAAGAGAAATTCCTTGCCGGATTACCTACCCTTTTAGGAGAAAAGGTTAGGAACAAAATCAAAGAGAATTGCGGTAAACAGATTATACCCTACAGTGAGTTTACATACGGACAATTGGTCAGTATAACTCAACAGGAAGGTTTGAAGATCTGTCAAGACCTGAAAATACAGAAACACCTCAAGCTGGAGCTAAAGAGAACTAAGTGCGAACTTGGAACCTTTGCAAGCAGGTTTGATACGAATTTCTCAAAACCCTCTTCCAGTTGCACAGGAAACTGTAGCAGGACTCATAAATCCCTTAAGAGTACTTCTAGAGGTTACAAAAAGAGAGATTTCAGCAAATCCAATGAAGAGTATTACAAAAACCCATACAAAAATACTCATCGTCTCAAAAGACCAAATACCAAAAAAGCTGATTCCAGATATAAAGACGTTACATGTTACAAATGTCACAAAAAAGGACATACATCGAGGTACTGCAAAATGAATACAAAATTACAAGAATTGAAGCTCGATGAGGACGTCACCCAGAAAATTTCCAATCTTCTCGTTGATTCCTCCGATTCAAATGCCGAGTCAGAACCTGACTACTTTTCTCTGTCTTCTGAAGACAACAAAGCCCTCCAAATAGATGAATTGCTTACAACCAGTTCTTCTGAATATTCCGATAAGGGTAAGGGAAAACTCGTTTGTGTTTTAACTAAGGGTGGCGTGGCGGGCTCGTCCGCGGGCCGGGTCCTGGCGGGTCGGGTCGGGGCGGACGATCCGGGGTCGGGATCGGGACTAGCGGGCCTAGCGGGTCGATGCTGGCGGGACTGCTCGATCCGTCCGATCCCGATCCGTCGATATCGGGCGGGTCGCCTCGGTCGGGCTCGGTCGGCGGCGGGGCGGGTCGGGTTTTCCTTTTTTTTTTAAATAACATATGTATAAAAAAACTCAATAAATAAAACAAGATAGTGTAATAAAAACATCCCAAAGCTGTTTTTGTGCCTCTTATATTATTTAATAGACATATGATTTTTTTGTAATACAAATACAATTGTCTAAAATCTAAATTGCAACTTTATGGTGTTGTCCAAAAGTTGCAAATTACATAATAAAATTGCAATTAAAAAAATTACATTTTCAAAAAAATCTGTTCTAATTGCTTGATGATTTCATGTGGTTCTTCGGTTGGAATAGGTATTTGTTGGTCAAATTGATCCACGCCGCTTCCACTACCTTCGGTTAAGATTTCGTTGTAGTTTTCATCATCTTCTTCGTTGATCTCCGGTTGATCGCACCTTCTCCGCTCCGCTCGTATCCAATCTCTGAATAATACCGCAATTTCCAAAGTGTCTCGGCCAATGAGTGTCTGTGGTCTCCTATTTGATATCTGCTGCGAAAAAGCGCTCCGACGCAGCTTGATGACGCTTGAATGTTCAAAACATCTCGAGCCATCAATGAAAGTGTCGGAAAGGTCTTCTCATTCCCTCCAAAGATTTCAAAGAAGTCTTCTTGTCCATCTTCATTGATAACTTCTTGATACTGATGCAGAACCACGCAAAACAAAAATATCCAACTCGCTAATTTGGTTAGTAGAGTGCGGCCGCACATTCTATTTCTGAGGCTTTCAATACTAGCCGCAGAAACAGCATGTCTTTTGTGAGGTTTTGTTGAAGAGGAAGAAGATGGTATGGTGGGCGGTACGTTACTAGCATTGTCTTAGTGATAAAATGTATATATATTTTTGCAAAGGTGGTGTTCTACGCTATTCAACACTTCTTCTTTAGTTTGTTCAATAGGTGGTGGGTGATTTAGATTTTTGGGACTTGGAGGTGGTAGTACTTCTATACAATCGTAAATAGTTTCAATTAGTGATTTAGTACCGTCTATTTTAATAGTAGGATTTAATACAGAACCAATAATATAAATAGAAGGAATAGGAATAAAATATTTTTATTTTGACAAACATTTTTTAATATTTGCCTTATAAAATTTGGTTTTTCCATATATTCACTAAGTAATAAAAATATTAGAGTTATATAAAATAACATAGTTGAAATAGTAGGATAATATATACAGGAAAATTCTTTTGTTGCTTGAAAAAATTTCTCTAAAAATACAATAAGATCGAAATGTTTTTCCCAATCACTATCTAAAATCATATCACTGGCTTTTTATTATGAGAGTTAAAAAATAAAGTTATAGGTAATTTATAGTCATAAGCAACAAGGAGTTGCTCGTATAAAGAATTCCACCTAGTGGATACTTCTTGTGGAATTCTTCTAAAAGGTAGTCCACAATCATGACAAATTTTTTTATATTCTTTTCTACGTTGTACTTTATTACTTTTAAAAATAAAGTTTATAGCAAATTGTATTTTACTAAGAATGTCTTCAAAAAGTGATAGACCATCCTTTACAATTAAGTTATATATATGGCACCCTGATTTTATATGAAAATGGTCTGGAAAAGATGGAGCTAAACTATTTTTTAACATTGTAATTGCGTAATTGTTATTAGAAGCGTTATCTAATGTAATAGTCATAATTTTATCGGTAATTCCGTAATAATCGCACACTTGATAAATATTTTCTGCAATAAAAGTACCAGTGTGCCTATCATCTATATATCTATACGCTAAAATACATTTTGCATAGACCATTTATAATCTATCCAATGACAAGTTACAGTTAAATAATCATGGTCGTTAGTACTACGACCTATATCGACGTGATAGATACTTTCCCATTAAAATGATATAATGAAAAGCGTAAATATTGTTGATATTCATGCGCAAATTTAAATACATCTCTCTTAACAGTTGACCTAGGAAAACCGTTAAAAGCAGGATTATATATATCTCTAATGTAATGAATAAAACCGGGAGATGAAGGAAATGAAAAAGGCAAACCCTCCACAGCAACTAATTTTGATATTGCTTCCCTATCTCTATGTTTGTTGTATTTAGAGCCTACAATTCTCCCGTCATAGGGTTAATTTGACCACAATACTTGGTCCGGGACGATGTCGGTATGTGAACCTTGTCCCGATGGAGCGGGCGTTGCGCACCGGTTTTGAAGCCTGGTATTGGGCATACCTAGTGGATGAGCACTTACTACGTGTCTAATTAAACCCCAGTCCCACCGTGACCTTTTCCAGCTTTTAAATTTTAAAACATTTTTACAAATTTTACATATGGCTACTTGATTCTCTACGTCCCTATCAAAAATGTCCATGCATCTGATTTTAATGGTCGTTTCTTGGACCTCGTCTCATACTAGGGGGAATAGGAGGTATTTCAGTTGAAGGTGCACTAGTGGGCGTGTTGTCATCAATATTAGTGGGTGTATCGTCTAGATCATCGTCTAAATTAAAGTCTTCTTGAGTTCCAGAAAATAACTCCTCGTCTAAATCTAATGGTATTGTAGGAAAATGTTGAGTATCAACAAAATCATCCTGTGTAGGAATAAGATGACTAGAAGAAGTCCACGTCCCCTGGTTCTCTCTACTAGAAGAAGCACCCTTACCCTTACCCTTAAACATACCTTTTAATCCTTCCATTTTAATTATGATAATAAATAATTAAAGACAATAAAATTAAGTGCACTAAATAAAATAACCAGCCACTAATAATTTAATGAAGGAACGACTGTACCAAACGCCGACGTAACGTCGTCGTGTAATCGAGAGGTTGAAAATTGAAACTTTGCTCGATGGAAGATCCTCAAGCTAGTTGCCAACTTCACTCCCAATTCCCAAATGAATTAATAAAATTGAATATTTAGCAAACAATGTAGAGAGATATATTGAGAAATTAGAGAGATTGTAGGAAGATTTGTGAGAAAGATGAAGAGAAAATGAGTTATTTATAGTTGAAAAATTGGGTTAAAGTGTAAATATAATAACTTATGGGTTAAAAATAAATATTAAGGGGTAGGGGTTGGGGGAGGGCCTAAAATGGCCGTTGGCCAACGGCCATAATCTAAAATGGCCGTTGGTGCAACGGCTATTTTTGCAAAGGGGGTTAAGGGTCGGGGGCGGGGTCGGGCTCGGGGCCGGGCCCGGGCCGGCTCGGGTCCGGCGAACTGGGGCGGGCTCGATGCAGCGGGACGAGACATCGTCCCGTCTCGAGTTCGAGTCCCGATTAAAATTTTTTTTTTTTTAGAGCGGGGTCGGGGCGGGACCGGGCCGGGGTCGGGACGGGGTCGGGCCGGGGTCGGGTCGTCCCGGCCCACTGGCCAGCCTTAGTTTTAACCAAGGATCAAGAGTTCATGTTAGAAATGGTTCAACACATAGATGTCGAACACCAAAAGGATTATTTGAATAAACTCCTCAAATCTTTTCTTGTGAGAAAAAGATATCAAAAATTCTATTTTGCCAAACACCTCCAAAAATACCTACGATTTAACAAAAATCCTGAAAAAGGGTAAAGGGATGAAAGACTCCAAAGAAACCCCGATTATAGAACTCCAGAGAGACGTCAAACAAATCAAAGTAGAGATCGAGACTCTACGAGAAAAACAGGATCAAGACTCTCTTTACTTAAGACACTCTGTCAAATACCCGAATAATTACGAATCGATTAAAGTCAGACAATTCCGACTCTGAAGATCCAGGAGAACCTCCTGACAACCCTTTCGTTGAAGAGGTCCCACAAGAATTCCTTACTGTCTTACGACAAATCACGTCCAAAAAATACCTTGTTCAAATAACCCTTAAATTCTCACGCAATTTTAGGATTACTACTATTGCTCTTTTTGACACCGGTGCAGATCTGAATTGCATAAAAACAGGTCTAGTACCTAATCAATTCCATGAAAATACCCAGGAAACTCTAGCAGCGGCCAATAACACGAAGCTAGAAATCAATTCCCAAACCAATGCGTCAGGTTTTATTATTCATGTTTCTATTACAACGTCGTTTGTCTTAGTAAAAGACATTCACAATTCCGTTATCTTAGGAACACCATTTATTAATCTTATCACTCCTTATAAAGTCGATAATGATTTTATCTCTTTTGATTCCAATAGAAAGAAATTAAAATTCCCTTTTTTGAAAAAACCAAAAGCTAGCGACCTGGATTTGATTAAAACTTATTCTTGCCACCTAGGAGAATTAAGAAATAGTTTTTATCAAAATTCCAAGTCCCTTGCAAACTATGATACTTGTTCCTTTAAATTAATTAATTCCTTTGCATACAAAAAACTTTTGAAACGATTTTCGAAAATTGCATTCAAAAATGATTTATGCAAACTTATTTCTGACAATTTTCACTTTAAAAATATTTTAACCAGTGGTTTATCCGAAAACAGGAGCAGAAACCCACAGGTTTACAAAACCAGTTACAGCACAGAAATACCCTGCCAATATCCCTATAAAAGACCACAGATATCCAATACCAGATACAACAAAAAAATGTCCTATCACTGTCCTTTGCCGCAATGTCCGGGTTTCAAAGAAAAAATATCCAGAAAGGACATGAAAGAATCTGGACAATACTGTTACCACGCAATGTGTGGAGCATTACTCCAAAAAAGAAAAGAAGAGACACCTCCTCCACCAATAAATACACCTGTTGCTGCACCACAACAACAACTAAGTTCCATGGCCCCAAAAAAATCAACAAAAGAAGAAAAAGAAAAATTCCCTGAAAAACCGTCATGGTATGAGATAGTCATGAAAGAAGAAAATGAAAATATTCCGGCATCAGCACAAAAAACACCGACACAGGAGATGACTGCTGAAAATCTCCTACAACTTCTGGCGAAATCACCAGAAATACAGAAGGCTTTAATGCAGCTTCAAAATCCCAAACAAGAAGTTGTCCAAAGCTCAGGAGAGGAAAAAGCCTCTCAAAATTTTATAAAAATCGAGAAAGGAGAATCTTCAAAAACCCTTTCTCAAAAAGAATTTTCAAAACTGCAACTTGAGAAAGAAGAGTCGTCAAAAAACCTTTCTCAAAAACAATTTTCAAAAAATCAACTTGTAGTACCACGAGTTACCAAAAAACCTGCTCCTAAATTCTTTGTAAAACCATTTTTCAAAATATTGTAACTCTTGAAAAGGATTCTTTGATAAAGACCCTTTTCTAGCACTACAAAATTATTTTGGACAAAAGTGTTTTTATAAATCGTGGGATGTTTTAAAAATCCCATATTTTTACAGGCTATTCTTGAAATATCGGGATCAAAGAACAATTAAAAATAATTTTTAAGAAAAACCCAGATCCCTCCTATTCAATTTGCAAAATTCTCAGCGTAATTGCTCCTATTGATTGGGGGAATGACCTGTCTCAACTACTAAATTTCCCAGACACCCACAAAAATGAACCGTTTTTTGATATTCCTTTTAATTACTGGGATTACCAACAAGCTTGGTTCAATTCCTTTTTCATTCAAAATACCAACCTAAGCCACACTTGGCTTTTTCATTTTGATACCTCATGTGATCCATCACAATTTCCAATATGGTGGAACTCATGGTGGGAACAATTCGGATCCACCTTAGAAATACAAAAACCAGAAGTCACTAAATCCTTTAGCCTCTTTAAATCCCAGTTTAAACCTTCAGAGGAAGAAAAGAGATTTGTGCCTCTACACCTATTTCACACAAAATTCCACTTACCATGGGTCTTTACATGGTTCGTAGATTATTCGGAAGACAAAATCCCAATTATCCGAAGAAGATTCAAAATCCGATGGTGGGATAGCTTTAAAATACCAAAAAGCCTCGCACCACAAAAAGTCCAGGAATGGTTAGATACCCAGAAACTCATTCCTTTACAGGCACCTCCACAAACATCACCGGCACCACTACAAACGAAGGAGCACACCCAGTTCCTTTCACAGAAATCCCAGATCGCATCAATGCTTGCAGCGGCCAAAAATCCAGAAGCAATGCAAGCCATAATTCTGAAATTTGCACCGTCTTCATCAAAACAAGGCTCTTCGTCAGAAGAAGAAGAACCAAAGATTGATATTGAAGACAGTCCGATTTTTGGCATTAGTGGATTCTGAACAAAATTGCCAAAAGAATTCAAAATACCCGGAGTAAAGTTCAGACAAAATTCCGACAAAAGAAAGTGGTCAAAAAAGCTACTTTCAGTAAAAGCAAAAGCAAAAGAAAAAGCAGAGATTCCCGCAATAATTCGAGAAAATGCCAAAAGGAAGAACAGTGATTCTCCACTCGGATGAATAGTGACGCGGATGAATAGTTTAAATTCCCTTTTATTACGAAAATACCCTGTAAAACTCCTATAAAAGGAGACTCCCTCTCCCTTAGAAGGATAAGTCATTTTTTACTAAGTCTTTTAGTAAGTCTTTCTCTTTCTACAATTAGAGAGAAGTTGAGAGCTCTTACAGAAATCCCCCTTTAGGTTAGGATAAAATACCCCTCTAAATACCCATATGATTCAGTTCATATGATCCATATCATATGAATCATATCATATGATCCAAATACCCCTGAAATTCCCAAGGTTTCTCTCCTTGATAATTATCTTTGTAAATTCCAATTTTTAAATGAATATGATTATGGACGGTACTACCTCCTAATCTTTTAAAATACTTTATGCATTTAAATTCTTTAAATTCCTGCATTAAATACTTGGCCGGTTCAACCGTCTACTTGATTTAAATACCTGCAGAACCTTGTGATCCATGGTTTCCATAACTGAAACCTTGAATTGTAAGTCAAGCTTTATTTACTTTCTGCATTCTTCAATTATCCTTTAATTTATCAATCCCTTATATCTTGATTCCTTCTCTGTCTGTAATCCCCTTTAGATCATCGGCCTAAGTTTGTATCAAAGCCAGGTTTGGTATCAAAGCCTTATATCTTTTGAGAAGTTTGGTATCAAAGTCATAAAGGGTAGATATAGCGAGAATATGGTCCAGACCAGATGTTGATTCCTTGTTAGAGGTTATGGAGATCTCGGCGTTAGGTGTCCAGGGTTGGTAAGTCCTCAACGAACGCAGGCAGTTATACCCATAGGTAGAAGTCCTAAGCAAAGAGGAAAGTTCAGACGCTCTGTTATAGGAATTCCATAACATGGATCCGTTTCTTAATAGATCTACTTCGCATGATTTTGGTTCATCTTCTTCCATGGATTCAAAGAAGATAATAAACTCTGAAGAAATCTTGATACAAGATTTTGACAAATCTATCGATAATTGGGAAATACCGAAAATAAATTGAGACCAGATTTACAAAAATTCGAAATACCAGTTATTCAAAACCGATTTCACAATCAAAACTGAGGAAAGAGATATCCAATTATCTCAACCTTTTGAAACCATTCAATTACTTTCTCAAAATTCCTTGAGAAGACACCGAGAAAGAAATTTCAAATATATCCATATTGGATTAGTCCAAATAGGGATAAAACCCCTCACAAAAGAAGGATTAAACACCTCAATCCCTTCGGTTTTACGTCATGCCCGATTCACAAATTTTGAAGATTCCTTATTGAGTTCTGTTGAGTCTAGTCTCTGCACAGACCAATATCTTTTGATTGTTCCCCAAATTTCTCAGTCTCTTTAAATGACAAAAATATCCAAAAATCCCTAGTCTTACAAATCAAGACTCACAATTACCAAATGCTTGAAGGATCGATTCCCGTAGCTATAATTTACCGAATTCATTACAAAGCTATGACTTGACTTTGCATAAAAAAGTCGATACCATAGTAAGAAAGGTGAAACCTTCTTCTACAAACCGATCTTTCGGATCTAACACCGTTATACCGAGACCCATGAGATGGAAGGATATTTCCTTACCAGCATTTAATGGATATTAGAAGGTGTTGTCAAGCCTGAGCCTCTTGAGACATCCCAACCAAATACTCGTCTCAGAGAAATAACCCAATACCAGGATGGTAGAGTCAGTCTATCGTTTCATAGAAAAACTATGAGCACGAGATACGATGATTCCATTAGTGAGAAACTCTCGACTTAGGAAGAGTTTCACAAATTCCTTCGACCATCAATACTCCTTACAGACCGAAACCTAGACGTTCTACGCCTGATATACCCAATCTACGAAACGTAGATTACTCAAACGAAATACCGAGACCCGCTTTTACGAAAATCCTCTTGTTAGAGAAAAGATAGAGGACCTAGAACCTACTAGTCCGACTTTTTCCTCTCTTCTGAAAACCTAGTAAACGAACTTGGCGTTTACAAAAATGTTTCACAATTGACAAAAAATTCCTTCAAAAAGATTTTTATGAAAAATACAACCTAGAAAAAAGAGTTTGGTTCCTCAAAACCTTTTTAAATACTAGGACAAAAATACAAGAAGAGTTTTACAAATTTGTTAATGAACATAGGATAAATATCCTTTTCTTTGACTGGTTTGAAATTTACTCCTCTGAAAATTCCATTCATTATCCCTTTTCTAAAACGGTAAATCCAGTTACGACTAGGAACAAAACACCGGAATGGGAAACCCTAGCTGATTCTAGGAAGGTCGGTCCAATCTCCCTGCTTTACAAGGCATCAAGCATGTTATTCATGGTTGCCCTATAGACGCTATTCCTCTTAAGAATCCAGCTGAGGATGAGAAAACAAATACCAGGAGTATACTGGCTCAAAATAATTTTACCAATATCAGTTTGAATACCCTAGGAAAACAACTCGACAGGTAGAAAAACACATAAAAGCCAACCCTCTAGTCACCATAGATTCCACAGTGCGACTAAAGAGATGAAACCAAAGCCAAAAGCCTATCTTCAAACCCTTTCAGGTGTCCAAAGATGGCGTCAAAAATATCCAGCAAAATAAGTCTGAATTTGTCCAGGCTATCCAGGATCAATTAAGTAGGATTGGGACGACCAACAGTTCTAATACTGAACACGTTGTTCCTGATACTCCACAATCTTCTAACAAAATCACTACTCTTGTCAACGATTCCGACGACGGTAGTACTTCAAACCAATTCCGAAACAAAAAACCTTTTGTTAACCATGTGGATTGGCAACAACCAATACAACAGGTCCAACAACAGCAATTACAAATTATTCCTGCTCCTGACCTAGGAATAGTAAAACCCCTTGCTCAATCCCGTTTCAATGCCTCTTCCATTTATGATTGGAACATAGATGGGATGACGGAATACAATATTCTCAGTTTTCTCCAACAAATGACTATGGCTGCAAATGCCTACAAAACCCAAAACGGTACGCAAGACAAGACCATTGCAGAACTGCTCATCGCAGGCTTCTCTGGTCAATTGAAAGGTTGGTGGGATAATTATCTCGCTGATCAACAAAAAGAAGATATCCTCAATTCCATCAAAACCGACGAAGAAGGATTACCAATCCTTGACGAACAAGGTGAACCCCTACAGGATGCCGTAGCAACCTTGATTCTCACAATCTCTTTAAATTTCATAGGAGATTCTTCGCATTTGAAAGACAAAAATGCCGAATTACTTTCAAACCTCAAATGCAAACAACTCAGCGATTTCCAATGGTACAAAAATACCTTCCTAACCAGAGTTATGCTCAGGGAAGATTCAAACCAGCCATTTTGGAAAGAGAAATTCCTTGCCGGATTACCTACCCTTTTAGGAGAAAAGGTTAGGAACAAAATCAAAGAGAATTGCGGTAAACAGATTATACCCTACAGTGAGTTTACATACGGACAATTAGTCAGTATAACTCAACAGGAAGGTTTGAAGATCTGTCAAGACCTGAAAATACAGAAACACCTCAAGCTGGAGCTAAAGAGAACTAAGTGCGAACTTGGAACCTTTTGCAAACAGTTTGATACGAATTTCTCAAAACCCTCTTCCAGTTGCACAGGAAACTGTAGCAGGACTCATAAATCCCTTAAGAGTACTTCTAGAGGTTACAAAAAGAGAGATTTCAGCAAATCCAACGAAGAGTATTACAAAAACCCATACAAAAATACTCATCGTCTCAAAAGACCAAATACCAAAAAAGCTGATTCCAGATATAAAGACGTTACATGTTACAAATGTCACAAAAAAGGACATACATCGAGGTACTGCAAAATGAATACAAAATTACAAGAATTAAAGCTCGATGAGGACGTCACCCAGAAAATTTCCAATCTTCTCGTTGATTCCTCCGATTCAAATGCCGAGTCAGAACCGGACTACTTTTCTCTCTCTTCAAGACAACAAAGCCCTCCAAATAGATGAATTGCTTACAACCAGTTCTTCTGAATATTCCGATAAGGGTAAGGGAAAACTCGTTTGTGTTTTAACCAAGGATCAAGAGTTCATGTTAGAAATGGTTCAACACATAGATGTCGAACACCAAAAGGATTATTTGAATAAACTCCTCAAATCTTTTACTGACGAGAAAAAAGATCTCAAAAATTCTATTTTGCCAAACACCTCCAAAAATACATACGATTTAACGAAAATCCTGAAAAAGGGTAAAGGGATGAAAGACTCCAAAGAAACCCCGATTATAGAACTCCAGAGAGACGTCAAACAAATCAAAGTAGAGATCGAGACTCTACGAGAAAAACAGGATCAAGACTCTCTTTTACTTAAGACACTCCTGTCAAATACTCAGAATAATTCTGAATCCAGTTCTGAGTCAGACAATTCCGACTCTGAAGATCCAGGAGAACCTCCTGACAACCCTTTCGTTGAAGAGGTCCCACAAGAATTCCTTACTGTCTTACGACAAATCACGTCCAAAAAATACCTTGTTCAAATAACCCTTAAATTCTCACGCAATTTTAGGATTACTACTATTGCTCTTTTTGACACCGGTGCAGATCTGAATTGCATAAAAACAGGTCTAGTACCTAATCAATTCCATGAAAATACCCAGAAAACTCTAACAGCGGCCAATAACACGAAGCTAGAAATCAATTCCCAAACCAATGCGTCAGTTATTATTAATAATGTTTCTATTACAACGTCGTTTGTCTTAGTAAAAGACATTCACAATTCCGTTATCTTAGGAACACCATTTATTAATCTTATCACTCCTTATAAAGTCGATAATGATTTTATCTCTTTTGATTCCAATAGAAAGAAATTAAAATTTCCTTTTTTGAAAAAACCCAAAGCTAGCGACCTTGATTTGATTAAAACTTATTCTTGCCACCTAGGAGAATTAAGAAATAGTTTTTATCAAAATTCCAAGTCCCTTGCAAACTATGATACTTGTTCCTTTAAATTAATTAATTCCTTTGCATACAAAAAACTTTTGAAACGATTTTCGAAAATTGCATTCAAAAATGATTTATGCAAACTTATTTCTGACAATTTTCACTTTAAAAATATTTTAACCAAAGGGTTTATCCGAAACAGAGGCGAAACCCACAGGTTTACAAAACCAGTTACAGCACAGAAATACCCTGCCAATATCCCTATAAAAGTCCACAGATATCCAATACCAGATACAACAAAAAAATGTCCTATCACTGTCCTTTGCCGCAATGTCCGGGTTTCAAAGAAAAAATATCCAGAAAGGACATCAAAGAATCTGGACAATACTGTTACCACGCAATGTGTGGAGCATTACTCCAAAAAGAAAAGAAGAGACACCTCCTCCACCAATAAATACACCTGTTGCTGCACCACAACAACAACTAAGTTCCATGGCCCCAAAAAAATCAACAAAAGAAGAAAAAGAAAAATTCCCTGAAAAACCGTCATGGTATGAGATAGTCATGAAAGAAGAAAATGAAAATATTCCGGCATCAGCACAAAAAACACCGACACAGGAGATGACTGCTGAAAATCTCCTACAACTTCTGGCGAAATCACCAGAAATACAGAAGGCTTTAATGCAGCTTCAAAATCCCAAACAAGAAGTTGTCCAAAGCTCAGGAGAGGAAAAAGCCTCTCAAAATTTTATAAAAATCGAGAAAGGAGAATCTTCAAAAACCCTTTCTCAAAAAGAATTTTCAAAACTGCAACTTGAGAAAGAAGAGTCGTCAAAAAACCTTTCTCAAAAACAATTTTCAAAAAATCAACTTGTAGTACCACGAGTTACCAAAAAACCTGCTCCTAAATTCTTTGTAAAACCATTTTTTCAAAATATTGTAACTCTTGAAAAAGGATTCTTTGATAAAGACCCTTTTCTAGCACTACAAAATTATTTTGGACAAAAGCGTTTTTATAAATCGTGGGATGTTTTAAAAATCCCATATTTTTACCAGGCTATCCTTGAAATATCAGGATCAGCAACAATTAAAAATAATTTTTTTAAGAAAAACCCAGATTCCTCCTATTCAATTTGCAAAATTCTCAGCGTAATTGCTCCTATTGATTGGGGGAATGACCTGTCTCAACTACTAAATTTCCCAGACACCCACAAAAATGAACCGTTTTTTGATATTCCTTTTAATTACTGGGATTACCAACAAGCTTGGTTCAATTCCTTTTTCATTCAAAATACCAACCTAAGCCACACTTGGCTTTTTCATTTTGATACCTCATGTGATCCATCACAATTTCCAATATGGTGGAACTCATGGTGGGAACAATTCGGATCCACCTTAGAAATACAAAAACCAGAAGTCACTAAATCCTTTAGCCTCTTTAAATCCCAGTTTAAACCTTCAGAGGAAGAAAATAGATTTGTGCCTCTACACCTATTTCACACAAAATTCCACTTACCATGGGTCTTTACATGGTTCGTAGATTATTCGGAAGACAAAATCCCAATTATCCGAAGAAGATTCAAAATCCGATGGTGGGATAGCTTTAAAATACCAAAAAGCCTCGCACCACAAAAAGTCCAGGAATGGTTAGATACCCAGAAACTCATTCCTTTACAGGCACCTCCACAAACATCACCGACACCACTACAAACGAAGGAGCACACCCAGTTCCTTTCACAGAAATCCCAGATCGCATCAATGCTTGCAGCGGCCAAAAATCCAGAAGCAATGCAAGCCATAATTCTGAAATTTGCACCGTCTTCATCAAAACAAGGCTCTTCGTCAGAAGAAGAAGAACCAAAGATTGATATTGAAGACAGTCCGATTTTTGGCAATAGTGGATTCTGAACAAAATTGCCAAAAGAATTCAAAATACCCGGAGTAAAGTTCAGACAAAATTCCGACAAAAGAAAGTGGTCAAAAAAGCTACTTTCAGTAAAAGCAAAAGCAAAAGAAAAAGCAGAGATTCCCGCAATAATTTGAGAAAATGCCAAAAGGAAGAACAGTGATTCTCCACTCAGATGAATAGTGACGCGGATGAATAGTGACGCGGATGAATAGTGATGCGTATGAATAGTTTAAATTCCCTTTTATTACGAAAATACCCTGTAAAACTCCTATAAAAGGAGACTCCCTCTCCCTTAGAAGGATAAGTCATTTTTTACTAAGTCTTTTAGTAAGTCTTTCTCTTTCTACAATTAGAGAGAAGTTGAGAGCTCTTACAGAAATCCCCCTTTAGGTTAGGATAAAATACCCCTCTAAATACCCATATGATTCAGTTCATATGATCCATATCATATGAATCATATCATATGATCCAAATACCCCTGAAATTCCCAAGGTTTCTCTCCTTGATAATTATCTTTGTAAATTCCAATTTTTAAATGAATATGATTATGGACGGTACTACCTCCTAATCTTTTAAAATACTTTATGCATTTAAATTCTTTAAATTCCTGCATTAAATACTTGTGGTTCAACCGCCTACTTGATTTAAATACCTGCAGAACCTTGTGATCCATGGTTTCCATAACTGGAACCTTGAATTGTAAGTCAAGCTTTATTTACTTTCTGCATTCTTCAATTATCCTTTAATTTATCAATCCCTTATATCTTGATTCCTTCTCTGTCTGTAATCCCCTTTAGATCATCGGCCTAAGTTTGTATCAAAGCCAGGTTTGGTATCAAAGCCTTATATCTTTTGAGAAGTTTGGTATCAAAGTCATAAAGGGTAGATATAGCGAGAATATGGTCCAGACCAGATGTTGATTCCTTGTTAGAGGTTATGGAGATCTCGGCGTTAGGTGTCCAGGGTTGGTAAGTCCTCAACGAACGCAGGCAGTTATACCTATAGGTAGAAGTCCTAAGCAAAGAGGAAAGTTCAGACGCTCTGTTATAGGAATTACATAACGTGGATCCGTTTCTTAATAGATCTACTTCGCATGATTTTGGTTCATCTTCTTCCATGGATTCAAAGAAGATAATAAACTCCGAAGAAATCTTGATACAAGATTTTGACAAATCTATCGATAATTGGGAAATACCGAAAATAAATCGAGACCAGATTTACAAAAATTCGAAATACCAGTTATTCAAAACCGATTTCACAATCAAAACTGAGGAAAGAGATATCCAATTATTTCAACCTTTTGAAACCATTCAATTACTTTCTCAAAATTCCTTGAGAAGACACCGAGAAAGAAATTTCAAATATATCCATATTGGATTAGTCCAAATAGGGATAAAACCCCTCACAAAAGAAGGATTAAACACCTCAATCCTTGCGGCTTTACGTGATGCCCGATTCACAAATTTTGAAGATTCCTTATTGAGTTCTGTTGAGTCTAGTCTCTCGCACAGACCAATATCTTTTGATTGTTACCCAAATTTCTCAGTCTCTTTAAATGACAAAAATATCCAAAAATCCCTAGTCTTACAAATCAAGACTCACAATTACCAAATGCTTGAAGGATCGATTCCGTAGCTATAATTTACCGAATTCATTACAAAGCTATGACTTCAGCTTTTGCGACAAAAGTCAGATACCATAGTAAGAAAGGTGAAACCCTTCTTCTACAAACCGATCTTTCCAGATCTAACACCGTTATACCGAGACCCATGGGATGGAAGGATCTTTCCTTCCGAGCGGAATGGGTATTAGAAGGTGATGTCAACCCTGACCCTCTTGAGGCATCCCAACCAAATACTGGTCCCAGAGAAATAACCCAATACCAGGATGGTAGAGTCAGTCTATCATTTCATAGAAAATCTACGAGCGATGAGATACGATGATTCGATTCGTAGAAACTCTCGACTTAGGAAGAGTTTCACAAATTCCTTCGATCATCAATACTCCTTACAGACCGAAACCTAGACGTTCTACGTCTGATATACCCAATCTACGAAACGTAGATTACTCAAACGAAATACCGAGACCCGTTTACGAAAATCCTACTGTTAGAGAAAAGATAGAGGACCTAGAACCTACTAGTCCGACTTTTTCCTCTCTTACAGAAAACCTAGTAAACGAACTTGGCGTTTTACAAAAATGTTTCACAATTGACAAAAAATTCCTTCAAAAAGATTTTTATGAAAAATACAACCTAGAAAAAAGAGTTTGGTTCCTCAAAACCTTTTTAAATACTAGGACAAAAATACAAGAAGAGTTTTACAAATTTGTTAATGAACATAGGATAAATATCCTTTTCTTTGACTGGTTTGAAATTTACTCCTCTGAAAATTCCATTCATTATCCCTTTTCTAAAACGGTAAATCCGATTCACGACTAGGAACAAAACACCGGAATGGGAAACCCTAGCCGATTCTAGGAAGGTCGGTCCAATCACCCTCCTTTACAAGGCATCAAGCATGTTATTCATGGTTGCACTATAGACGCTATTCCTCTTAAGAATCCAGCTGAGGATGAGAAAACAAATACCAGGAGTATACTGGCTCAAAATAATTTTACCAATATCAGTTTGAATACCCTAGGAAAACAACTCGACAGGGTAGAAAAACACATAAAGCCAACTCTCTAGTCACCATAGATTCCACAGTACGACTAAAGAGATGAAACCAAAGCCAAAAGCCTATCTTCAAACCCTTTCAGGTGTCCAAAGATGGCGTCAAAAATATCGACAAAATAAGTCTCAATTTGTCCAGGCTATCCAGGATCAATTAAGTAGGATTGGGACAACCAGCGGTTCTAATCTTGAACACGTTGTTCTGATACTCCACAATCTTCTAACAAAATCACTACTCTTGTCAACGATTCCGACGACGGTAGTACTTCAAACCAATTCAAACAAAAACCTTTTGTTAACCATGTGGATTGGCAACAACCAATACAACAGTCCAACAACAAAGAATTACAAATTATTCTGCTCCCGACCTAGGAATAGTAAAACCCCTTGCTCAATCCCGTTTCAATGCCTCTTCCATTTATGATTGGAACATAGATGGGATGACGGAATACAATATTCTCGCTTTTCTCCAACAAATGACTATGGTCGCAAATGCCTACAAAACCCAAAATGGTACGCAAGACAAGACCATTGCAGAATGCTCATCGCAGCTTCTCTGGTCAATTGAAAGGTTGGTGGGATAATTATCTCGCTGATCAACAAAAAGAAGATATCCTCAATTCCATCAAAACCGACGAAGAAGGATTACCAATCCTTGACGAACAAGGTGAACCCCTACAGGATGCCGTAGCAACATTGATTCTCACAATCTCTTTAAATTTCATAGGAGATTCTTCGCATTTGAAAGACAAAAATGCCGAATTACTTTCAAACCTCAAATGCAAACAACTCAGCGATTTCCAATGGTACAAAAATACCTTCCTAACCAGAGTTATGCTCAGGGAAGATTCAAACCAGCCATTTTGGAAAGAGAAATTCCTTGTCGGATTACCCACCCTTTTAGGAGAAAAGGTTAGGAACAAAATCAAAGAGAATTGCGGTAAACAGATTATACCCTACAGTGAGTTTACATACGGACAATTAGTCAGTATAACTCAACAGGAAGGTTTGAAGATCTGTCAAGACCTGAAAAATCTGAGAAACACCTCAAGCTGGAGCTAAAGAGAACTAAGTGCGAACTTGGAACCTTTTGCAAACAGGTTTGATACAAATTTCTCAAAACCCTCTTCCGGTTGCACAGAAACGTAGCAGGACTCATAAATCCCTTAAGAGTACTTCTAGAGGTTACAAAAGAGAGATTTCACAAATCCAACGAAGAGTATTACAAAAACCCATACAAAAATACTCATCGCCTCAAAAGACCAAATACCAAAAAGTCGATTCCAGATATAAAGACGTTACATGTTACAAATGTCACAAAAAGGACATACATCGAGGTGCGCAAAATGAATACAAAATTACAAGAATTAAAGCTCGATGAGGACGCCACCCAGAAAATTTCCAATCTTCTCGTTGATTCCTCCGATTCAAATGCCGAGTCGAACTCGACTACTTTTCTCTGTCTTCTGAAGACAACAAAGCCCTCCAAATAGATGAATTGCTTACAACCAGTTCTTCTGAATATTCCGATAAGGGTAAGGGAAAACTCGTTTGTGTTTTAACCAAGGATCAAGAGTTCATGTTAGAAATGGTTCAACACATAGATGTCGAACACCAAAAGGATTATTTGAATAAACTCCTCAAATCTTTTACTGACGAGAAAAAAGATCTCAAAAATTCTATTTTGCCAAACACCTCCAAAAATACATACGATTTAACGAAAATCCTGAAAAAGGGTAAAGGGATGAAAGACTCCAAAGAAACCCCGATTATAGAACTCCAGAGAGACGTCAAACAAATCAAAGTAGAGATCGAGACTCTACGAGAAAAACAGGATCAAGACTCTCTTTTACTTAAGACACTCCTGTCAAATACTCAGAATAATTCTGAATCCAGTTCTGAGTCAGACAATTCCGACTCTGAAGATCCAGGAGAACCTCCTGACAACCCTTTCGTTGAAGAGGTCCCACAAGAATTCCTTACTGTCTTACGACAAATCACGTCCAAAAAATACCTTGTTCAAATAACTCTTAAATTCTCACGCAATTTTAGGATTACTACTATTGCTCTTTTTGACACCGGTGCAGATCTGAATTGCATAAAAACAGGTCTAGTACCTAATCAATTCCATGAAAATACCCAGAAAACTCTAGCAGCGGCCAATAACACGAAGCTAGAAATCAATTCCCAAACCAATGCGTCAGTTATTATTAATAATGTTTCTATTACAACGTCGTTTGTCTTAGTAAAAGACATTCACAATTCCGTTATCTTAGGAACACCATTTATTAATCTTATCACTCCTTATAAAGTCGATAATGATTTTATCTCTTTTGATTCCAATAGAAAGAAATTAAAATTCCTTTTTTTGAAAAAACCAAAAGCTAGCGACCTGGATTTGATTAAAACTTATTCTTGCCACCTAGGAGAATTAAGAAATAGTTTTTATCAAAATTCCAAGTCCCTTGCAAACTATGATACTTGTTCCTTTAAATTAATTAATTCCTTTGCATACAAAAAACTTTTGAAACGATTTTCGAAAATTGCATTCAAAAATGATTTATGCAAACTTATTTCTGACAATTTTCACTTTAAAAATATTTTAACCAGTGGTTTATTGGGAAACAGGAGGAGAAACCCACAGGTTTACAAAACGATTCTGACACAGAAATACCACCGCCAATATCCCTATAAAAGTCCACAGATATCCAATACCAGATACAACAAAAAAATGTCCTATCACTGTCCTTTGCCGCAATGTCCGGGTTTCAAAGAAAAAATATCCAGAAAGGACATGAAAGAATCTGGACAATACTGTTACCACGCAATGTGTGGAGCATTACTCCAAAAAAGAAAAGAAGAGACACCTCCTCCACCAATAAATACACCTGTTGCTGCACCACAACAACAACTAAGTTCCATGGCCCCAAAAAAATCAACAAAAGAAGAAAAAGAAAAATTCCCTGAAAAACCGTCATGGTATGAGATAGTCATGAAAGAAGAAAATGAAATTATCGCAGAGTCTGTACAAAAAACTCCAGCACGAGACATAACTGCGGAAAATCTCCTACAACTTCTGGCGAAATCACCAGAGATACAACAGGCATTAATACAACTTCAAAATTCCAAACAAGAAGTTGTTCAAAGCTCAGGAGGGGAAAAAACCTCTCAAAATTTTATAAAAATCGAGAAAGGAGAATCTTCAAAAACCCTTTCTCAAAAAGAATTTTCAAAACTGCAACTTGAGAAAGAAGAGTCTTCAAAAAACCTTTCTCAAAAACAATTTTCAAAAAATCAACTTGTGGTACCACAAGTCCCCAAAAAACCTGCTCCTAAATTTTTTGTAAAACCATTTTTTCAAAATATTGTAACTCTTGAAAAAGGATTTTTTAATAAAGACCCTTTTCTAGCACTACAAAATTATTTTGGACAAAAGCGTTTTTATAAATCATGGGATGTTTTAAAAACCCCATATTTTTACCAGGCTATCCTTGAAATATCAGGATCAGCAACAATTAAAAATAATTTTTTTAAGAAAAACCCAGATCCCTCCTATTCAATTTGCAAAATTCTCAGCGTAATTGCTCCTATTGATTGGGGGAATGACCTGTCTCAACTACTAAATTTCCCAGACACCCACAAAAATGAACCGTTTTTTGATATTCCTTTTAATTACTGGGATTACCAACAAGCTTGGTTCAATTCCTTTTTCGTTCAAAATACCAACCTAAGCCACACTTGGCTTTTCCATTTTGATACCTCATGTGATCCATCACAATTTCCAACATGGTGGAACTCATGGTGGGAACAATTCGGATCCACCTTAGAAATACAAAAACCAGAAGTCACTAAATCCTTTAGCCTCTTTAAATCCCAGTTTAAACCTTCAGAGGAAGAAAAGAGATTTGTGCCTCTACACCTATTTCACACAAAATTCCACTTACCATGGGTCTTTACATGGTTCGTAGATTATTCGGAAGACAAAATCCCAATTATCCGAAGAAGATTCAAAATCCGATGGTGGGATAGCTTTAAAATACCAAAAAGCCTCGCACCACAAAAAGTCCAGGAATGGTTAGATACCCAGAAACCCATTCCTTTACAGGCACCTCCACAAACATCACCGGCACCACTACAAACGAAGGAGCACACCCAGTTCATTTCACAGAAATCCCAGATCGCATCAATGCTTGCAGCGGCCAAAAATCCAGAAGAAATGCAAGCCATAATTCTGAAATTTGCACCGTCTTCATCAAAACAAGGCTCTTCGTCAGAAGAAGAAGAACCAGAGATTGATATTGAAGACAGTCCGATTTTTGGCAATAGTGGATTCTGAACAAAATTGCCAAAAGAATTCAAAATACCCGGAGTAAAGTTCAGACAAAATTCCGACAAAAGAAAGTGGTCAAAAAAGCTACTTTCAGTAAAAGCAAAAGCAAAAGAAAAAGCAGAGACTTCCGCAATAATTCGAGAAAATGCCAAAAGGAAGAACAGTGATTCTCCACTCGGATGAATAGTGACGTGGATGAATAGTGACGCAGATGAATAGTTTAAATTCCCTTTTATTACGAAAATACCCTATAAAACTCCTATAAAAGGAGACTCCCTCTCCCTTAGAAGGATAAGTCATTTTTACTAAGTCTTTTAGTAAGTCTTTCTCTTTCTACAATTAGAGAGGAGTTGAGAGCTCTTCAGAAATCCCCGTTTAGGTTAGGATAAAATACCCCTCTAAATACCCATATGATTCAGTTCATATGATCCATATCATATGAATCATATCATATGATCCAAATACCCCTGAAATTCCCAAGGTTTCTCTCCTTGATAATTATCTTTGTAAATTCCAATTTTTAAATGAATATGATTATGGACGGTACTACCTCCTAATCTTTTAAAATACTTTATGCATTTAAATTCTTTAAATTCCTGCATTAAATACTTGGCCGGTTCAACCGCCTACTTGATTTAAATACCTGCAGAACCTTGTGATCCATGGTTTCCATAACTGGAACCTTGAATTGTAAGTCAAGCTTTATTTACTTTCAGCATTCTTCAATTATCCTTTAATTTATCAATCCCTTATATCTTGATTCCTTCTCTGTCTGTTATCCCCTTTAGATCCTCGGCCAAGATATAAGGGATTGATAAATTAAAGGATAATTGAAGAATGCAGAAAGTAAATAAAGCTTGACTTACAATTCAAGGTTCCAGTTATGGAAATCATGGATCACAAGGTTCTGCAGGTATTTAAATCAAGTAGGCGGTTGAACCGGCCAAGTATTTAATGCAGGAATTTAAAGAATTTAAATGCATAAAGTATTTTAAAAGATTAGGAGGTAGTACTGTCCATAATCATATTCATTTAAAAATTGGAATTTACAAAGATAATTATCAAGGAGAGAAACCTTGGGAATTTCAGGGGTATTTGGATCATATGATATGATTCATATGATATGGATCATATGAACTGAATCATATGGGTATTTTGAGTGTTATTTTATCCTAACCTAAAGGGGGATTTCAGAAGAGCTCTCAACTTCTCTCTAATTGTAGAAAGAGAAAGACTTACTAAAAGACTTAGTAAAAATGACTTATCCTTCTAAGGGAGAGAGTCTCCTTTATAGGAGTTTTACAGGTATTTTCGTAATAAAATGGAATTTAAACTATTCATCCGCTACTATTCATTCCGTCACTATTCATCCGAGTGGAGAATCACCGTTTCTTCCTTTGGCATTTTCTAATTATCATGAATCTGCTTTTTCTTTTACTGAAAGTAGCTTTTTTGACCACTTTCTTTTGTCGGAATTTTGTCTGAACTTTACTCCGGGTACTTTCTTTAGGCCGAGGATCTAAAGGGGATAACAGACAGAGAAGGAATCAAGATATAAGGGATTGATAAATTAAAGGATAATTGAAGAATGCAGAAAGTAAATAAAGCTTGACTTACAATTCAAGGTTCCAGTTATGGAAACCATGGATCACAAGGTTCTGCAGGTATTTAAATCAAGTAGGCGGTTGAACCGGCCAAGTATTTAATGCAGAAATTTAAAGAATTTAAATGCATAAAGTATTTTAAAAGATTAGGAGGTAGTACCGTCCATAATCATATTCATTTAAAAATTGGAATTTACAAAGATAATTATCAAGGAGAGAAACCTTGAGAATTTCAGGGGTATTTGGATCATATGATATGATTCATATGATATGGATCATATGAACTGAATCATATGGGTATTTAGAGGGGTATTTTATCCTAACCTAAAGGGGGATTTCTGTAAGAGCTCTCAACTTCTCTCTAATTGTAGAAAGAGAAAGACTTACTAAAAGACTTAGTAAAAAATGACTTATCCTTCTAAGGGAGAGGGAGTCTCCTTTTATAGGAGTTTTACAGGGTATTTTCGTAATAAAAGAGAATTTAAACTATTCATCCGCGTCACTATTCATCCGCGTGGAGAATCACTGTTCTTCCTTTTGGCATTTTCTCGAATTATTGCGGGAATCTCTGCTTTTTCTTTTGCTTTTGCTTTTGCTTTTGCTTTTACTGAAAGTAGCTTTTTTGACCACTTTCTTTTGTCGGAATTTTGTCTGAACTTTACTCCGGGTATTTTGAATTCTTTTGGCAATTTTGTTCAGAATCCACTATTGCCAAAAACCGGACTGTCTTCAATATCAATCTCTGGTTCTTCTTCTTCTGACGAAGAGCCTTGTTTTGATGAAGACGGTGCAAATTTCAGAATTATGGCTTGCATTTCTTCTGGATTTTTGGCCGCTGCAAGCATTGAGGCCATCTGGGATTTCTGTGAAAGGAACTGGGTGTGCTCCTTCGTTTGTAGTGGTGCCGGTGATGTTTGTGGAGGTGCCTGTATGGGTTTCTGGGTATTTAACCATTCCTGGACTTTTTGTGGTGCGAGGCTTTTTGGTATTTTAAAGTTGTCTGGCCATTGGATTTGAATTTTCTTTGGCTAAAAATGGTGTAAAGGGGGCACAAATCTTTTTTCTTCCTCAGAAGGTTTAAACGGGGATTTGAAGAGGCTGAAAGATTTAGTGACTTCTAGTTTTTGTATTTCTACGGTGAATACGAATTGCACCTACCATGAATTTCATCATGTCGGTAATTGTGACGGATCATAAGAAGTATCAAAAATTTGAAAAAGCCAAGTGTGGCTTTGGTTGGTATTTTGAGAAAAGGAATTAAACCAAGCTTGTTGGCAATCCTAGTAAAAGAATATTTAAAAATGGGGCATTTTATTTGAAAGTTTTGCGAACTGTTTTCCTGAGAACTTTGCAATATCACAAGTTTTGGTTTTCGAAAGTCGATTTTTCAAATTTTTTTTTTTTTGTTTTTGAGAAAGGGTTTTGGAAATTCTTTCTCTAATTTTATAAAATTCTGAGTGCATTTTTCTTCCGGAAGATCTTCCGTCTAAGAATCTCGCCTTTGTGGTTTTGAGGTATGTTTAGGTATTTTCTCTTGGGGAATTTTTTGGGTTTTTCTCTCTGTTTTGAAGGAATTCACGGGTTAAGAAATCTGGAATAGAATTTATTTCTCCTTTGATGTATTCAATATCAAAATCAAAAATGCTAAGAATCGCTTGCCATCGTGCAAAAATCTGTTTTGAGGCAAGGTTTTGAACATCTTTTTGTAAAACTTCTCTAGCACTTTTGCAATCAATTCTGAGTAAAATTTTTTGATTTAGTAAATCACTTTGAAATTTTTGTATGCATAAGACGATGCTCAAAATTTCTTTTTTAATAGTGGAATAATTTTTCTGGGTGTCATTCCAGTTGGCAGAAGTATACTGGACTATACACTCTTTCCCCCCCCGAATTTTGTTTCAAGATCCCGCCATAACCTAAGTCAGAGGCGTCTGTTTCTACGACCTTAGGTAGCTGAGGGTCTGCTAAATGAAGACATGGGATTTCTAGCACTCTCTTTTTAATATTCTGGACACAAGCAGTATGGTTACTAGTCCATGGAGCAGGGGTTTTCTTAAGTCTGTCATGGAGTGGTTTTGCCATTTTATTAATCTCGTGATGTAAATCTAAAACATAGTTTAGGCTTCCTAGGAATCTCTGTAATTGGGTCTTATCAAGGATTTTGTCAGGGAATTTATTAGCGAATTCTAAGGACCTTTCTATAGGGGTTATTTTCCCCTGGGATATATAGTGCCCTAGAAATCTAATCTTCGTTTGAAAAAGGCTCATTTTTGATTTGGAAACTACCAAACCATTTTTCTTGGTAACATAGAAGAAAATTTTGAGGTGTTTGAAATGTTCCTCCACAGAATTTGAGAAGATTAAGACATCGTCAATATAAACAATACAGAATTTGGAATAATCATTGAAGATGTCATTCATGATTCTCTGGAATTCAGAAGGGGCATTTTTTAGACCAAAGGGCATTACATTCCACTCGTATTGTCCAAAGGGGACCGTAAAGGCGGTTTTGTAACGATCTTTTGCAGAAATTTGGATTTGCCAAAAACCAGACTTCATATCAAATTTTGAAAATATCAAGGCAGAATGTAACTTCTGTAGTAAATCTTTTTTGTTTGGAATTGGATATCTAATCCATTTTAGGGCAGTATTTAAAGGTTTGTAATTAATAACTAATCTGGGAGTTCCTCTTTCTATTTCGGCATTTTTGCTTACATAGAATGCAGCACAACTCCAAGGGGATCTAGATTTGGAAATTAGTTTTTTATTTTCAAGATCTTGAATTTCTTTTCTGCAGTGTTGTTCAAGATCACTATTCATTTGGATAGGTCTTGCTTTTGTAGGGATTTGTTTTTCGTCAAAATCTTTTTCGTAAGGAAGATCTACGATATGTTATTTTCTACTCTAGAAGGCATTTGGAATCTCAGAACATAATTCGGTTTCGAAAGAATTTTGGAGTTTAGAAATATTGATTTTAACATCAGGTGATTCTAAAAGAGTTTTTAATCTTTCAAAAGAAAAATCTTTTTTCAGCTCTTGTAGATGGTAAGATTTTCCTTGGATTCGGGCATTTAAACCATCTTCATGAATTGTACAAGCTCTCATAAGGTTGAGACTTCTTGTTTTAGGCTTTGTTATGAAAAGGAATTTCAAATTCTTTTTGTTGAATTTAAAAGATACAAAATCACTATCTACCGTATAAGGGGTGATAAGATTTATGAACGGTGTTCCTAAGATGACAGAACTATGTATGTCATTTGTTAAGACAAACGATGTTCTTATAGAGACTCCGTCAATTTCTATTGACGCACTGGTTTTGGAAGACAAAATCCCAATTATCCGAAGAAGATTCAAAATCCGATGGTGGGATAGCTTTAAAATACCAAAAAGCCTCGCACCACAAAAAGTCCAGGAATGGTTAGATACCCAGAAACCCATTCCTTTACAGGCACCTCCACAAACATCACCGGCACCACTACAAACGAAGGAGCACACCCAGTTCCTTTCACAGAAATCCCAGATGGCCTCAATGCTTGCAGCGGCCAAAAATCCAGAAGAAATGCAAGCCATAATTCTGAAATTTGCACCGTCTTCATCAAAACAAGGCTCTTCGTCAGAAGAAGAAGAACCAGAGATTGATATTGAAGACAGTCCGGTTTTTGGCAATAGTGGATTCTGAACAAAATTGCCAAAAGAATTCAAAATACCCGGAGTAAAGTTCAGACAAAATTCCGACAAAAGAAAGTGGTCAAAAAAGCTACTTTCAGTAAAAGCAAAAGCAAAAGAAAAAGCAGAGATTCCCGCAATAATTTGAGAAAATGCCAAAAGGAAGAACAATGATTCTCCACTCGAATGAATAGTGACGCAGATGAATAGTGACGCGGATGAATAGTGACGTGGATGAATAGTTTAAATTCCCTTTTATTACGAAAATACCCTGTAAAACTCCTATAAAAGGAGACTCCCTCTCCCTTAGAAGGATAAGTCATTTTTTACTAAGTCTTTTAGTAAGTCTTTCTCTTTCTACAATTAGAGAGAAGTTGAGAGCTCTTACAGAAATCCCCCTTTAGGTTAGGATAAAATACCCCTCTAAATACCCATATGATTCAGTTCATATGATCCATATCATATGAATCATATCATATGATCCAAATACCCCTGAAATTCCCAAGGTTTCTCTCCTTGATAATTATCTTTGTAAATTCCAATTTTTAAATGAATATGATTATGGACGGTACTACTTCCTAATCTTTTAAAATACTTTATGCATTTAAATTCTTTAAATTCCTGCATTAAATACTTGGCCGGTTCAACCGCCTACTTGATTTAAATACATGCAGAACCTTGTGATCCATGGTTTCCATAACTGGAACCTTGAATTGTAAGTCAAGCTTTATTTACTTTCTGCATTCTTCAATTATCCTTTAATTTATCAATCCCTTATATCTTGATTCCTTCTCTGTCTGTTATCCCCTTTAGATCCTCGGCCTAAGTTTGGTATCAGAGCCATAAATGGTAGATATAGCGAGAATATGGTCGGACGGATGTTGATTCCTTGTTAGAGGTTATGGAGATCTCGGCGTTAGGTGTCCAGGGTTGGTAAGTCCTCAACGAACGCATGTGATTATACCCATAGGCAGACGTCCTAAGCAAAGAGGAAAGTTCAGACGCTCTGTTATAGGAATTCCATAACATGGATCCGTTTCTTAATAGATCTACTTCGCATGATTTTGGTTCATCTTCTTCCATGGATTCAAAGAAGATAATAAACTCCGAAGAAATCTTGATACAAGATTTTGACAAATCTATCGATAATTGGGAAATACCGAAAATAAATCGAGACCAGATTTGCAAAAATTCGAAATACCAGTTATTCAAAACCGATTTCACAATCAAAACTGAGGAAAGAGATATCCAATTATCTCAACCTTTTGAAACCATTCAATTACTTTCTCAAAATTCCTTGAGAAGACACCGAGAAAGAAATTTCAAATATATCCATATTGGATTAGTCCAAATAGGGATAAAACCCCTCACAAAAGAAGGATTAAACACCTCAATCCTTGCTTTGTTTTACGTGATGCCCGATTCACAAATTTTGAAGATTCCTTATTGAGTTCTGTTGAGTCTAGTCTCTGCAGACAGACCAATATCTTTTGATTGTTACCCAAATTTCTCAGTCTCTTTAAATAACAAAAATATCCAAAAATCCCTAGTCTTACAAATCAAGACTCACAATTACCAAATGCTTGAAGGATCGATTCCCGTAGCTATAATTTACCGAATTCATTACAAAGCTATGACTTCAGCTTTTGCGACAAAAGTCAGATACCATAGTAAGAAAGGTGAAACCCTTCTTCTACAAACCGATCTTTCCAGATCTAACACCGTTATACCGAGACCCATGAGATGGAAGGATATTTCCTTACCAGACGAATGGATATTAGAAGGTGTTGTCAAGCCTGAGCCTCTTGAGACATCCCAACCAAATACTCGTCTCAGAGAAATAACCCAATACCAGGATGGTAGAGTCAGTCTATCGTTTCATAGAAAATCTACGAGCAGTAGATACGATGATTCCAGTTCCGTAGAAACTCTCGACTTAGGAAGAGTTTCACAAATTCCTTCAGTCATCAATACTCCTTACAGACCGAAACCTAGACGTTCTACGTCTGATATACCCAATCTACGAAACGTAGATTACTCAAACGAAATACCGAGACCCGTTTACGAAAATCCTCTTTGTTAGAGAAAAGATAGAGGACCTAGAACCTACTAGTCCGACTTTTTCCTCTCTTACAGAAAACCTAGTAAACGAACTTGGCGTTTTACAAAAATGTTTCACAATTGACAAAAAATTCCTTCAAAAAGATTTTTATGAAAAATACAACCTAGAAAAAAGAGTTTGGTTCCTCAAAACCTTTTTAAATACTAGGACAAAAATACAAGAAGAGTTTTACAAATTTGTTAATGAACATAGGATAAATATCCTTTTCTTTGACTGGTTTGAAATTTACTCCTCTGAAAATTCCATTCATTATCCCTTTTCTAAAACGGTAAATCCCGTTACGACTAGGAACAAAACACCGGAATGGGAAACCCTAGCTGATTCTAGGAAGGTCCAGTCCAATCACCCTCCTTTACAAGGCATCAAGCATGTTATTCATGGTTGCCCTATAGACGCTATTCCTCTTAAGAATCCGGTGAGGATGAGAAAACAAATACCAGGGAGTATCTTTGGCTCAAAATAATTTTACCAATATCGGTTTGAATACCCTAGGAAAACAACTCGACAGGGTAGAAAAACACATAAAGCCAACTCTCTAGTCACCATAGATTCCACAGTGCGACTAAAGAGATGAAACCAAAGCCAAAAGCCTATCTTCAAACCCTTTGGTGTCCAAAGATGGCGTCAAAAATATCGACAAAATAAGTCCGAATTTGTCCAGGCTATCCAGGATCAATTAAGTAGGATTGGGACGACCAACAATTCTAATCTTGAACACGTTGTTCACGATACTCCACAATCTTCTAACAAAATCACTACTCTTGTCAACGATTCGACGACGGTAGTACTTCAAACCAATTCGAAACAAAAACCTTTTGTTAACCATGTGGATTGGCAACAACCAATACAACAGTCCAACAACGGCAATTACAAATTATTCCCGCTCACGACCTAGGAATAGTAAAACCCTTGCTCAATCCCGTTTCAATGCCTCTTCCACTTATGATTGGAACATAGATGGGATGACGGAATACAATATTCTCAGATTTCTCCAACAAATTACTATGGCTGCAAATGCCTACAAAAGCCAAACGATGCAAGACAAGACCATTGCAGAACTGCTCATCGCAGGCTTCTCTGGTCAATTGAAAGGTTGGTGGGATAATTATCTCGCTGATCAACAAAAAGAAGATATCCTCAATTCCATCAAAACCGACGAAGAAGGATTACCAATCCTTGACGAACAAGGTGAACCCCTACAGGATGCCGTAGCAACCTTGATTCTCACAATCTCTTTAAATTTCATAGGAGATTCTTCGCATTTGAAAGACAAAAATGCCGAATTACTTTCAAACCTCAAATGCAAACAACTCAGCGATTTCCAATGGTACAAAAATACCTTCCTAACCAGAGTTATGCTCAGGGAAGATTCAAACCAGCCATTTTGGAAAGAGAAATTCCTTGCCGGATTACCTACCCTTTTAGGAGAAAAGGTTAGGAACAAAATCAAAGAGAATTGCGGTAAACAGATTATACCCTACGGTGAGTTTACATACGGACAATTGGTCAAGATAACTCAACAGGAAGGTTTGAAGATCTGTCAAGACACGAAAATCTGAAACACCTCAAGCTGGAGCTAAAGAGAACTAAGTGCGAACTTGGAACCTTTGCAAACAGTTTGATCTTAATTTCTTAAAACCATCTTCCGGTTGCACAGAAAGCGTAGCAGGACTCATAAATCCCTTAAGAGTACTTCTAGAGGTTACAAAAGAGAGATTTGACAAATCCAACGAAGAGTATTACAAAAACCCATACAAAAATACTCATCGTCTCAAAAGACCAAATACCAAAAAAGCTGATTCCAGATATAAAGACGTTACATGTTACAAATGTCACAAAAAATGACATACATCGAGGTACTGCAAAATGAATACAAAATTACAAGAATTGAAGCTCGATGAGGACGTCACCCAGAAAATTTCCAATCTTCTCGTTGATTCCTCCGATTCAAATGCCGAGTCAGAACCTGACTACTTTTCTCTGTCTTCTGAAGACAACAAAGCCCTCCAAATAGATGAATTGCTTACAACCAGTTCTTCTGAATATTCCGATAAGGGTAAGGGAAAACTCGTTTGTGTTTTAACCAAGGATCAAGAGTTCATGTTAGAAATGGTTCAACACATAGATGTTGAACACCAAAAGGATTATTTGAATAAACTCCTCAAATTTTTTGGATACAAACCGAACCGAAAAATCAAAAAATCGAAATTTTAATATTTTTTTTTATTTTTTTTATTTTTATTTTATTTTAGGCTACTACTATCTCTTGAATCATAGTTATTGAAGTTAATCTATGTTATGAAAGTCGCATGCGGTATGAACTTGATTAACATATCACGGAAACATTGACATAAAATGTATTGAGAAAAAATAGTTGTAAATTGATAAAACTTTAAATGGTCATAACTATGTGCTCGAATGTTCGTTTTACCCGATTTTTTTTTTTGATTTTGCGTATTTTTTTAAGACGGGACCGGTCAAACCGCCATATGGCGGTTTGGCACAGCCAATTTTTAAAAATACGTTCATTTTTTCAATCAATTTGTGTTTTCCCCCAAATCAATTTCTAATTTTCTTTGTTTTCTTTAGTAAAAATCTCACGATATACAATAGATTTCAACGTAGAAATTTCATGATAGTGTAGGTGTGAATGTAAATTTCAGTTTTGAAAATTCAATTTTTTTTTAAAAAAAAAAAACGACCCGGCCCGGCCCACTAGAAAAAATCGATACAAACCGATACATCCGGCAATATAAACCGATATATCGGTTTTTTTAAAAAAAAGTTATATTCAAAAAAAAAATTAATTTTTATTCGGTTCATATTTTTCGGATACAAAACCGAAATAAACCGATATACGTCCACCCCTAATGCCAGCCTTAAAACACAATACCCGTTTTAAAAAAGAGTTTAAAGACCAGCCCAGTTGAATTGGTCTAATCAGGATCAGATAAAGTCCTTGGGCCCACCGTTTGATGTTGTTATTGCTGCTGACGTGGTGTACTTGGAGGAGACGGTGGGCCCGTTGTTGTCAGCTATGGAAGGTATGGTTGATGAAAACGGTGTCGTTTTGTTGGGGTATCAGTTGAGATCACCTGAAGGGCATACTAAGTTTTGGGAGCTTTGTGGAGATATGTTTGATATTGAAAAGGTTTCACATGAGCATTTACATCAAGAGTATGCGTATGAGGAGACTGATGATTATATTTTCAGGAAGAAGAAGAAGCAACTATAGGCCTCTCATTCGAGTTTGCGTTGTCTTAACAACAGGTGAGTATTATGGTTAACCTTTTTTTTTTCGTTTTAAACTTTGTTTGGATGGCTGTTACACATTGTTTCATAATATATTATATTATATTATATTGTATTGTGTGATCAGGAGGTCGCTGGTTGGAAATAACCTCGTGTAGGGTAAGACTGCCTACAATAGACCATAGCGGGAGCTTTTGTATTGTATTGTGTTGTGTTGTGTTGTATTGTATTGTAATGTATTGTTTTGAGGAATAGTATGTTGTATCATTTTTCATAGTTACATAATGTCACACATCACTAATTTGAAGTATAAACCTAGAAGAAAAGTAGGATATGGGGTATAGCTATTATAAAAAGATATGGGGTATAGCTATTATAAAAAAGTATATAAAAAGGATAAAACTGGATTGTTAAATAATAAGCTAAGGCAAAATGAGAAAAAAATAAGGGAACGACGTGATCACACCAAATCAAGATGGATTTAACGATATGATACAATAAAATATAAGTAACAATCAAAACAAACATTGTATTTAAACTAACAAGACAATAGAATACAATAGGTAACAACCATCCAAACAAGTTGTTAATTGTACTGTGCTTGGCATGAGATATGTTGTGATAATTAATTTGTTTGACTTGTAGGAGAAATTTACTCAAATTGGAGGATTAGTATTGAAATTGTTTTGAGTATTGGGATGAAATGGTCAAGATGGAGTGAATTGATAGTTGAAGATTCATTTAACTGACCCCAATTAGGTTGGTATTCGTTGTTGTTGTTGAGGAAATAAAATTGGAGCTAGGATTTACAACAAAAATTTGGAACTTTATACTAGATATGCATACTACTAGACACGAGGTTTGTAACGTCAAATAAGGTCTTCATTTCTCTTTGATATCAATTATTTTTCTCCCCGCTTGATTTTTCTCCACAATTTGACTCCTTACCAAAGTGAGCAATGTTCTCTATATATGAGTTAACATATTTAGTACAATCTTCCTCAAACATTGAAGAGAACAAATATATTGGTTGAAGGACTTAAACCCTGTTAAGGATTGACGGCAGAGTTCTTGCCCTGATACGAGTTGATTTTTGTACAAGTATCCTTTCTTGCATCTGTACCTACTCCTCTGGTGCCTAATTCCGTGATTCCTTTTTCATCATATCTGTTTTGCTTGTTTGCGTTGAAGATAACCTCCAATAACTCCATCTTATATATTTGAGATTTGAGTTACTAGATCAGAAAATAACAACCTTTTTGCTTGTGCTTATGCTTTGTCTTGAGCCGAGGGTCTTTCGGAAATAGCCGTACACTCTACCCTCCCCAGATTCCACGTTGTGGGACTTCACTGGTATGTTGTTGTTGTTGATATTGTTTACTAAGAATGTGAGACTGAGAGAACGGTGTCCTTTTTACTTCCTAATTCCTTGAAGGAGTATTAGGAAAATTTTCCTCAAATTGGAGGATTGATATTGAAATTGTTCAGTATTTGGGATGTAATGGTCAAGATGGAGTGAATTGATATTGAAGATTCATATAGGAGAGAGCAACTAGCTTGGAATTTGTTGTTGTTGAGGAAATAAAATTGGAGCTAGGATTTACATAAAAATTTTGGAAATTTATACTAGATATGCATACTTCTAGTGATACGAGATATGTGGCCTCAAATTAGGAGGTCCTCGTTTCTTTTTGATATCAATTGATCTTCTCCTGATGACTAACGTTATTGCTTGATATTTCTCAAGAACTTGACTCCTTAATAAAGTGAGCACTGTTCTCTCTATAAGAGTAACATATATTGTGCAATCTTCCACAAGCATTAAAGAGAACAATAATACTGGTTGAAGGATTTCAGCTTTTAGTCACTAGATAAGCAAATGAAGTGTCAGCTTCAACTTTCAAGTCTCGACTATTTTGCCTAAGAAATTTTCACTGGATGGTCCGTGGTGCAAGAGCAATCACTTGTCCAGCTTAGATCATGAAAAAAGAAACAACTACTACGCCTCAATCCGAAGCTAGTTGGGGTCGAATGAGTCGTAAATATCATAATGCTTCTATATGGGTCCAAAAAACAGGTAGAGGAAGTTTCTGCAACTTTCCATTGTAAGCCATTTCCTCTCTTAAGGATTGACGTCAGAGTTCTTGCCCTGTTAAGTTCCCTTTCTTGCAACTGTACCACTCCAAAGGTGTCTTAATCTGCAACTCTTTTTTCATCATATCTGTCTTGCTTGTTTGCATTGGCATGGAAAATAACCTCCAACTGTTATGACTCTATCGTGTATATGTCTGATTTTAGTTACTAGACCAGAAAATAAGAACCTTACTGATATTGTTTCCTAAGAATGTGATAAACTTAGAGAACTGTTATTGTGTCCTTTTTACTTCTTCCTAGTTCCTTGTCTGATGTGGTTCTTCTAGCTGTAGATACGAGACCAACCTGTCCTGCAGCCTCATTTTATATAGGTGTTCTTTCTTACCAAAAAAAACAGCTACCTTCATTTGTGGGGTTTAGTATCCCTACATGTACATTCGAATCCAATATATACATGTAGGATGGGAGGGTTGTTCTTAATGTCCTCAATTATATTTTAGCTGAATTTATTTCAACAGCAATGTAAATTTATGTTGTTGTGCATTTTGTTCTCATATTTCTTATATTTTGATATCTGATAGTGAAGAATGGGTACTGATTTTTTACAAGTTGGGGATAACCCTTAGTATCATGCCAGAGCTCCTTAAAGTTACCATAAACTTGACAAGAACTAACTTGATGTCCATAGGTTTTCCACGAATTTGCTACTTGATTATCTGCTACGTTACAATGTAACAATGGTAACCTGATTGTTTATATCTAATAGGGAGGTCGTCATTTTTCTTTAAAAGATCCTTGATTGAATGATTCTTACACCATCTCAGTTTCTAAAAGCATCGTCGCATTTGGACTAGTACCTCTCTTGAACCGATCAAAGAAATTAGTACCTCTCTTGAAGTAGTACACTATGCCATTAGTAGTTTTTCTTTTGAATCTCTAAAGGTTCCTTCCTTTTTGATAGGTTTTTCTAGAGCTTCTTTCTTCTTTAATCTGAGAGGTTTCTCCCACTTGAATCTCTTAATTGTTAGTGATGTATCCTAATTCTCCACCCAAGTTAAGAGTTTCGTCCAAACTGTACAAAAAGATATATGTGTCCAGGGAAAATGCTTGGGAATCGCCCTACCTGCATGATGCATACATGCGCTCAACAAGGCAATTAACCGTAAACTTACCTTGTATTTGAGGATAGCTCCTCCGCATCTTCTCTGTTTTTTCCACTTTCAACTAGCTTACCTACTCTCCAAACAGATCAAAGATGGAATGATTTGGAGCATTATCCGTTCATTCTGTGTCCTGATCTGGCTATCCAGTATCCACCAATTAAGCAACTTTTGCCTTAGGAGTGAGCCTCATATTTAAATCCTGAAATGTTACAAAAGAATTATCGAGCTGTTATGCTAGGTGTCTCTTAGTAAATAGGTACTCCATTGGTAAATAAGTGTTGCATGCTTGCTTAAAAGAAAAAAAGAAGTGTTGTAACTTTCTTATTTCGGTTAACCTGCAACAGTAAAATTTTAGAAACAATGGTAATACCCTTCTCTTGCAAAACATCGTCCATTTGACATTTTATGGATCAACAGTTTTCGCAATAAAGAAAGAGATTTTACAGTTAATGGAATTAAACTTTCTTATTGCGTACAAGTAAAAACCTTTTTCCTCAATTTATTTTTCCTAATATAACAGATTCAATAAGTTTAACATATAGTCAAGCCTTTTGATGTGCAGCAGGTCAAACTTGCAACACATTGTACTCTCTCCATCTAACAAGTCTGGTATGTGTTGTTGCAGAAAGGAGACTAGTAACTGCAGAGCACCAGGCATGAGGGATCGTCTCAAGTCTCGGCCATCTCTGTTGATTTAGTTGGCTTCACAATGACAAGCTGTTTGCATGAATAATTATAGTTGAAGACAATTATTGGATCAATGGTAATCGACCTAATAATATTATGATGCCAAAGGATAAGGAGTTGTTTGGACATAATTTAAAATCATGATGATAAGTTTTGTTTGTACATGCAATTTGGATTTCTTAAGTTGTATTTTTTCTTATAGACACAAAAAAATCATAAGTTGTGAAAACTATCAAGATTTTTTCAATTCTTATAAAAATTTATTAACTGAACAAGTCCTAGTTCATAACAAAATTAATACGTCACTAGAAGGTCTTTTTAAGAAATACAACATCAATTGGTTAAATTTTAGTTCAATAAAATGAAAAATTGAATATCAGTTATATTATAACCGGTGTTTTAAGAGGCGGGGCGCGAGGCGAGATGTTTTGCGCAACATGGGGCGAGGCGTAAGCCTCGAGACACGGGGCGATCTACGGGATGTATATCTCATGTATCTTCAATTTTATAATTTTAATACTAAAAAAATAAGTAAAAGTAAAATTTTCATTAAAATTTTATAAATAAATTCAAATAAATCACCAATACTATAAAGAAATTATTATATGAGAAAGGTAGCAACACAAAAAATGATACTCTGTAATAGCTTAGATAATCTTTAAAATAAAATCTTCATCCATTTTGTCATTAATTTTCACATCTATTAGTTTTTTCCACCCTCAACTAATATTTGCACTGCTTTTTATTTATATATTTCAAAGAAGGAGAAGGATGAAAAGTGTAATAGCAACGATAAAAAATGAAAAAAATTGTATCAGCAACATAGTGCTATGAAATTTCTATCCTACCAATTTTAGACATAAACATTTTAAAAAATCATTTACGGCAGTGTTATTTATATATTTTTGAAAAAATCACTACGACATGAAAACATAAAATATAAATATCACTACACCAATAATAAAAATTATAATCTATAGCAAAAATACTTTTAATTTTAAAAAAAATCAAATTTAATGCTCGGGGCTTACACTTTCGCACTCGGGACTTACGTCCCAAATTCTAGGGCGTACGCCATATGGATTTACGCCTTTTATTTGTGTCCCGGAGCGTTTTTGGTATGTCCCGAAGACGCCTCTGAAAACACTTATTATAACTACTCTTTAATATAATTCTCTCACATGGTTGGCAAGAGTAAATTTATTATAAATATACTATTAACTTATAGATCTTTCAATATTTAATATAAATGATTGGTAAATATATCTACCAATTTATGGATCTATTTTTACAAAATATAAACTTATGGGTCAACTTTTACATTTAAAAATTTTGAAATCATGATTTAGAATCCCAAATCATATCTTTTTGATGTAATATTTCACTCTTTATGATGGAATACTTGTTCCAGAGAGGAGATTTACACACTATTCAGCACAGATATTCCTGAGTGCTATTTTCAACGTCAATTTGCTATTTGCTTCTTCATATTTTGCATATACAAGGTCGATATTGCTTCCAGACACATCACTCTGATCAGAAATCTGTATGTTGGTATATCTTTTTTGTTCTAGAATCATTCAGTTTCTGCAGTGCAATCTGTTTACCGGTTACTAATTAATGTAACAATGCTAACATTATCATTAAAGCAAGGATAGAAATAGCGACCATTGGACACTTTTCAGCTTTATTTTTTGGCACACACCTGTACAGAGTAGATCGTTCAATACCTTTGGCACAAATCCATTTGAACCTATTGGTCCTAGTATCATAGGCGTCAGGTCAATTGATTCAAAGGAAGAAAATAAAGACGGAAATCAAGATGAATGTCGATCCGGTAAATCTCTTATTTATCTATTTCCATCCATCTTTACCTCTCCTACTCCACTACTTCCCTCCTTCAAGACGTGATTAATGCGCCTTAAACCTCTCTTGAAAAAGAGCATTTTCAGTGGAGCCTAAATAATCATTATTACAAGAGTTTTAAATTCCACACGTGAAATTTCATTACAACGGCTGGACTATTTGTGAATTTTACCTGAAGCAAAAGGTAGCTTGCAATAATTGAATCTTCAGCAACCTTCAGGCCGCTTATCAACTTTGGCCACTAGTTTACGAACAACAAATATTTTTCTTACCGAATTTGGCCTATTTGGGGATTCTTTATGATAGTAAAACCATGACAGCCTGTTAATTGTCATTCATGTGTATTAACTTAAATGTTTTTTCCAGCACAGTTTTCTTTATCGACATCTAGATTTATTTATTTATTTAGCTGCAACCAAAATCACCATCACAAAGCAAGATTGCTTCAGAACCTAGTCCGTGCAACTAACTTCACCCATGCTCGATTTCAACCTATTATAATAGGTTACCTGCATTATTTTCTAAAATACTAATTCCAATTATGAGTAGTTACCTAATAACAATATAAAAAATTGCGTACACTTCAGTTATAAAAGTCAAACTCATTCAAATAAATGTGCTACAATTTCAAAAGTCCCCTATAGCGGCGTACCGTAAAGTTCTAAATATATAAGAAAGAAAGCATAAAGATTAGTACTAGCAAGAGAAAATAATGAACAGTTAGTATAAATATATGCTAAATTAAAAAGCAGTATATATCTTTGTACAGTTGAACTTCGATTAATTAGTTACTCTCCCAGTCAAGAGCCATGTACACTTATTTCTTCAGCCTCACCTTGTACAAAGTAAGTACAAATAATACATAAAATAGCCACATCAAAAATTAAGGATAAACATAATTAAAATGAAAAATTACAAGAGAACTACATAAAATATAAGATAATTAAAATGAAAAATTACAAGAGAACTCTCCTTATTCTTCCCAGTCCTCCTGTCCACCCTACTTTTGTTGTTTAGATAACTTATTCAACACTGGGTGATCGTTTCATCTAAAAAGAAAAAAAAGTTAGGGAATGAATGAAGAGGTATCAGGGAGGTTATTAAAATTCGGAAGATGAGGAGTGGTCGTTGTTGAACGATTATTATGTTCAAATTGTTCAAAGGATATGAGAGTACTTGGATTGAGGCATTGAAAAAATTGAGATCCCACTTGACCAATATTTGTTCTAACTTGAGGAGGAGGACAATTATTTCTGAGGAGAGAATTATTATTATTATTGTTGTTGTTACCACCACATTGTCTTGGTTGAGTTTGATAAAAGACTTTAGAAACAACAAGTTCTCCTTCTTTCTCATCTTCATTATCACCAAGATGGTATTGATGCATTACCCAATTTGTTTTCTCAGGTTTCCTTTGTTTTCCATAATTTGTGTAGAGAACAAGTATTTTCTTGTGGCCTTTCACTTTGTTTTTTACCACAACTGGCCTAGTCTTGCCTGTTTTATGCCATCGAGTTTCATTGCCTTGTATATCTGTGTGTACTTTTCTTCTTTTTCTTGTACCTGTTGTATATGCTTTCGATGGTCTATGAAAAAAATGACGGAATAAGCCATCTTTGGTCACTCCTGCACCATCCACAACATAACAAACCACAAATTTTAACATCAATAATCATATATATTTGATGATTTTAAGCATGCCCCACAATTTTACGCTATTAGGTCATCTTTCCCTGTTATAGTAGGTAATATGTCTTATTTTTAAGTGTGGATCTCACGTTTTAAGGAGGCTTACCTGATCATAAAGAAAGAACAAAAAGAAATCTTACCTATAAATATTCTTTGGATGACCTGATAATGTAAGAAATTGCTCACATTGACGGTGCATAGAATTTAAATTCACATTTGATCAGGATTTAAGACATATATTATAAACATACGACAGTGTAAAGATTTATTACGCTATCAATATAGTATAACATATGATAAAGAGCAGTCCGGTATATTAAACGCTCGCTATGCACGGGTCCGGAGCCGGGCCAGAGCACAATGGTCTATACTATAACATGTGATATCATGTTAATTACCAATTGTAATACTTATACTGAAGATTTATATGTAATTCCCTTAAATAATTGATTGTATAAATATATTTTTTTCACTGTCAATATATAGAACTTAAGAATTCATTTAATTAGTGCTAGTACGGGAAAGTACATTATCTGTGTGGTTGCGAGTCTCATAGAGCATTATCAAGTTGTATTTGAGAATGTAAAAGAGTTTGAACATCAAACTTCAAATCATTTCACATTAAATCAGTAGAAAGAAAAGAATAATTTGGGATTAGTTTATTAACTGCTTATAGAAGATTTCCTCCACAATTCACAATAAGATAAATCAGTAGAAAGAAAAGAGCTGAAGTTGCACCTGTATTCGTGGTGGAATTGTCTTATTAATTAACTCAAAATTTCTTAAAATACATTTTCCCATTAACTTATAGTATTATATACACTCACAGTGCAACACTATCCGTGTGGTAGATAACCTGTCTTATTTTTCTGCTTATTATCCCACTTATAATGAAGAATTACATGTATGCACGCAATTATCTTTAATTTTAGATGATCTAATAGAACAAGTTAATTTACGTTGTTAGTATATAAACGTTAAACTCATTCATAGTTCTGGCCTTCTTACAAAGGCATAGGAAATCATTTATATTAGGACTTGTAGAATGAATTACCTGGTAACTTTTCTGGATGAGTATAGCAAATCCCATTTTCTCCTTCTAGTGTTTGGATAAATTCATCAATTAGAGGGTGAAGTTTGTGAGCATCCAATATCACTTTTGCCTCAAGATGTTCAAGAATCTCTTGATCACTTGGATCAAACTTCACCCCAGCTGGCAACCCTGGAAGATTGTGAATTCCAGCCTATACTTAAAAAAAAAATTCACAAGAGAAAAAAATTTAATTAAAATCAATCCTGTTATAGATAACCAAAATTAAACAGTAAAGAAAGAAAATTACTAAACCTTTTCTTCAGATTTGATCAAATGACCACAAGAAGGACAAGTCCTTGTTGTTGTGCCTTTGGGGCTTTCATTTGTAACACCAATATTTTCATTACTTGATGGAACATTATTGAGAGAGTCAATATTGATACAAGTCATGATTTCTTTTGTTTCTCACTTTCCTGGTTAAGAGCATCAAGATTAGGGGAAAACCTTTTTTTAACTATTGATCTCTAAGTACTATTCCAAAATAACAAATTTTGTAGAAGGAGAGACAAAGGGTTAAAAAGAAAAAAAGGAAAAAGCAACTTATGTTCTTGAGGCATGTTCTCCCCTCAAGCTAATTGCTCTTCAAAGTTGGGAAGGAATATTATTGAAATTCTACTTTTTTCCATTTTGTATAGTCTTGTTTTCGTACTTCATCTTACACTTAAAAAGAACGAGTTTTGCTACACCTAAAAGATTAAAATGAGATGTAAAAGTTGAGCAATATAATTAGTACGTAGTACCAAAGATGGGGAAAAAAATTAAGTGTTTGCTTGGGATTCACTTCTTCTTTAGCTCATTTAAGTAAGAATGCTTCATGTGGAATAAATGTATATCTTTGTGCAGAACCAAAAGGGTATATTTGAATTGATTATTTCATTGACAAGTAACATTTTAATATAGACAGTTTACCACGATTGTAAAAAATATTAAAAAGGAAAAACCAGGAATAAAATTTAAAGTACTTGAGTGTAAATAGGGCAACCCAGTATTAGCTCCTTCACAACCCCGGCCCTCCCCCCCCCCCCTCCCAACACACACACAGAGTTACAGTTCTATTGTCGCCCTAGAGTATGCACAAAGACAAAAGAATTTTGTGTAGAATAGAAACAAAAACAAGAGGAACTTTAACATCCACCAATAATTCCATTGCTTCACTTAAACTTCTCATGCAATGCAAGGAACCTGGGCACACACGGAGATAGAGGTAGAATCAGAATCTGAATTTGTGGGCTTTAAATTCTAGAATAGCGACATTATGTGTTAATAATTGGGTTCTGAACTTAATTTTGTACATATCTAATAGATTTCTTCCTACAAATATAGAAATCGGACTAATTAAAGCTATTGAGTTCCGCCATACATACATGTATGTTGTACGGAGGTAATCTTTTAGCTCTGCCCCTGCACAGAGAAAGCTCTAGGGCAGAAGCGAATCTAACATGCGTTCTGGTGGGTAAATACCTACGGTCATACTTATTTTGGACCTACTAATTGGATCCGAATGGCTGCTAGGTTGAGAGCCCTTACACGCTTTAAGAATTTTGGAGGCATAAATTAAGATATATATACTTGGATGGAACTTGGGGGCCTAAAGCCAAGCTTTATTAAGAGTCTTTAATGTTTAGAAAAAAAATAGTGAGTAACTTGATTCATGTTTTATAGTTATTTGAATTCTACTAAATAATTATAAGAATATATTATTATGAGGTAAAAATGTATTAAAATTTTCAAATTTAAAGAAAAATGCAGTAGAAAAACTTCTCATTTTATCTTTAATAAGATGATTTATAGTCATATACATATCTATGATTTATATTAAGTCATAAATTTTAATATTTTTTCTTTCTTAAATTTCATATCAAGTCAAACTACGTAAATTGAAAAAAGAAGATATTAATTAAAAAACGGGCCTAAAGCCATTGCTTCATTGGCTTGACCCTCAAGCCGGCACTGCAATTATGTTACATGTTTTTCATTTTAATACGTCTCAAAAAATGCTTAAGAAAAACAAAATGGTTTCTCTAAAAAACAAGCTTTTTAAAATTTTATGTTGAAACTTTGTTAACTAATTGAAATCATGAAGAAATCATAAAAGGAAAAATGAGTCTTAGTCAGTGATGATAGAGAGAAAGGAACAGAGAAGATTTTATTGTCAGAGAAAAGAATGGAAAATGAAATTGTGTGTACAAAAATATCTGCCCATCTATTTATCTCGACCCAACTCGGACTAAACTATAATTAAATTTTTACATAGTAAAACAGGCTCAGTCCAATACAAATAAATCAATGTGATGTCAAAAAAACCAGACTATTAACTAAGTAATGCCACTACCATATATTCAAATACCCCCTTCAAGTTGGAGGGTGACAAAATGTCACGACCCAAACCGGAGGCCCGCGACGGGCACCCGGATCCCACCCGCCGGGTACAACCATTCGTACATTTAACATCTAATCATAATTGATTACGGACTAAGCCGAAAGAAAATTATGAAAAATCAGGTAACCATCTTATATATATACATACCCATACCAAGGTCGACAAAGCCATACATGACAACTAACCACATGACACATGTCTACAAGCCTCTAAAGAATACATGACATCACCAGGATGGGACAGGACCCCGCCATACCCTTATGCGTATGCAAAAATACTGTACCACGACCAGACTGCAACTCTGGAACAATTAGAGTGTTCCAATATCAGCTGAACCATCAACCTACTAGCGTGAACCGTCATCCTCTTTAACTGAACCTGCGGGAATGAAACGCAGCGTCCCCCGACAAAAGGGACGCCAGTACGACTGATGTACTGAGTATGTCAGGGATGAATAATAGTATAACAGGGATATAACAACAACTGAAACAGAAATAACTTACCAGCAGTAAATGCCTCTGAGGGCTCTAATACATATGCTTAAATGTCATGCACAATGCGGTATACATATACATCGGCCCCATTGGGCATCTTCCTTACCATAACAGCCTCTGTGGGCATCATTTCATGTCGGCCTCTGTGGGCATAATATGTCTAAATGTCATGCATAATGCGGTAAATACATATATACTTGCCACACAAGGGCATCTTCCTCCCAATCACACACATATATATATATATATATATATATATATATATATATATATATATATATATATATTGGCCCTTAATCATGCATCTTTTTTCATTAAGCCACACAAGAAAGCCATACATGCTTTATCATTTATCATATCCCAGCTGATCAGGTGGTCTGCGTTTCCCGTTTTCCGTCCCCAATATACGGTCTTGGGTAAAACATGAATGCAAATGAAAATGCATGAATCACAATAAAATATCTTGAATGAAATAATTTTCTTGTACCTTCGGTTAACACTGTGAATATTAACACCTTTTTCCGTATGCCTCACTAAGGACTTAGGAACATATTTAGACATGATTTTAGCATAGGAATCAATAACATGAATAGTCTTAACTACTAGGAGTAGAATAAATTATGGAGCAGTATCACGATTATATTTCGTTACATGGAACATGCCAAAAAGAAAGAAATAATTTGTCTTAACATACCTCGATTTCACTTAACACTGTATTGAACTTCGCTGGAACAATTTCTCCTTTTCGAATGAAACTAAAAGTTACGAGCTTCCTGTACTTTGCACGATTTTTCTTTCCCAATTTCCTAACACTATTCGTGAGTTGCCATCTAATATATTCTCTAATTAACAAAGGGGTGACATACCTACTACTATTGTATGTGTACGTTTTCAACTCCAAGAAAAGAAATAAAATGGTTTGCTAATTTGGAATTTTAGAGAGGTGTTGAACGTTATGCTTCTTAACACTTTGGGAGATTTCTTTCTTTCTAACATTTTTTGTCTTTTTCTAGACATGCCAACTAGGCATTAAATGCACTTAATAAGTGTCCATCATTATGTCTCCGACTAACCTCTAATTGCTAACACCTACACACTAGTCACCTAGGCTAGTCATTTTAGGATTAATTCTACATGTCACACGTAACACGCCCCCACCAATCTTATCCCCTCCACTTAATATTAATTAAGTGACTTGCCTCCGTATAATTTATCAATCACACACATAATTAATTCCGTGATTCCAATTCACTTAAATCCTGATAATTCATAAGACTTTCATATACTCAATGTCATAATTTCCTAATATGCCACTAGTCCATAACCTCCTTATGCACACACCGAATTTATTTTCGCTTCCCGTCGTCACACTTCTTACGTCTAAAATTATTTCGGGGTTTAATCCCTTTTATATACTAATCTCTTTATTAGCATACATGATATCACATAAAATCCCCGAGTCTACTTATTACGCTTAGGTGCTCAAATCATTGTCCAAAATTCCGAGATGTTACACAAAACACCCAACTTGCAAAGATGAACATGATGAACAGTACCAACGAGAGGCTTGGTGAACATGTAAGCAAGTTTTGTGGCACTAGAAGTGTGAGGCGGGATGATCAAATCATCAACAAACTTGCTACGCACAAAATGGCAATCTAGCTCGATATATTTCATTCTCTCATGAAAAACAGGATTCCTTGCAATGTGAATGGTAGACTGATTATCACAAAATAAAGGAACATACAAGGAGACTGAAAGATCAAAATCAGAAAGTAGTCTGGTGAGCCAAGTAACATCAGCAACAATCTTGCTCATGGACCTATACTCGGCCTCAGCAGATGAGAAAGACACTACTAGTTGCTTCTTGGACTTCCATCTCATAATACTACCACCCAAAAGAATTCAGAACCCAGTGATTGACCTTATACTATTTGGACAAAACCCCTAATCACTGTCACAGAAAACTTGAAGAGACATGTCAAGAGAGTTATTGAAGAAAAGGCCAAGATCAGAAGTCTCTCTATGATATCTCAAAAGATCTAGGGCTGCCTTCATGTGTGGTACACAAGGACTTTGCATGAATTGGCTCAAGTGTTGTACAACAAAAGCAAGAAAAGGTCTGGTGTTGGTGAGAAAATTTAACTTCCCAACCAAACACCTAAAATCTTCAAGTTTGGGCAGAGGATCTCCAACACCGACATGGATTTTCACATGTAATTCAAGAAGAAAAATAATAGGAGAGCAATCAGCAGTATTGAAGTGGACTAACAAGTCTTGGATAAATTTCTTTTGTTGAACGAGAACACCTTGGTCAGAATATAGAACTTCAATACCTAAAAAATAGTGAAAGCCCAAATCTTTGATCTTAAATGTAACACCCCGTACTTTCGAGCGATGATTTGAGCATCTAGACGTATGCAAGTAAAAATCTTAATATATAAAAGGATGTGGTCCTGAACTAATTTAGGACTTACCAAGTGGGACAACAATGATCAGCTAATTGACAACAATGATTGGCTAATTAATATTTTTTAGTGGGGGACAAGATTAGTGGGAATATTTATGTGTAGCATGTAGATGAATCACCTAAGTGACTAAGTTAATGTAATCAATTAGGTGGCAGGTTGTGAGGTTAGCTAACGTGAGGTAATTAATATGGGAGAGGGAAAATAAATCGTGGTCGAGTATATAAGATTCCTCTAAAGACCTTTGCATATAACACCATTTTTCATTATAAGATTACATAGGAAAAGCACCTCCGTTAGTTAATGTAGGCAATTAAATGTTAGCAAAACGTGAGCAGTAAAAGTGGTAGCAGTTCATAGGAAGCAACAGCAAGCAAAACACGGTCCCTAAGTCATATTAAATTCCATTTTTCGAGTTGGTTCATTCGTGCTTAAAGTTAGGTACTATACGGACTACTTGGATTGTATTATCAACGGATTGACGAAGGTATGTTAAGGCAAATTATTTCTTCTTTTGACATGTTCTACATTACAAAACGTAAACGTAATATTGCTCCATAAATTATTCTACTCTTAGTAGTTAAGGATATTCATGTTATTTATTCCTATGTTAAAAGCATGTCTAAATATGTTCACAAATCCTTATTGTGATATATGAGAAAGATGTTAATAGTCCCAAATGTTAGCCGAAAGTACAAGGATATTATGTCACTTAGATAAACTCAGAAGGTTTTATTATCATTCATGCATTTTTATTCATGTATTACCCTGGACTATATATTGGGGATGGAAAAAGGGATACGACGTTATATACGCAACCACCTGATCAGCTGGTATTAGGGGTGGGCGTATATCGGTTCGGTTCGGTTTTGTATCCGAAAAATATGAATTGAATAAAAATCGGTTTTTAAAAAAAAAACGAATACAACTTTTTTTAAAAAAAAAACCGATCTATCGGTTTATTTCGCCAAACGTATCGGTTTATATCGGTTTTTTTCAATTCAAATATAAAGTCCAAATGATTTATGTTTTTTTAAACATCAACAGCAATTCAGCAAATGCAGCAGCATATTAGTAGCAACAACAACAGTCAATTTTAACAGGAACATACATAGATTGGTTTTTTAAACAACAACAAGAAGAGAAGAAGAAGAAAGAAGAAAAGAAAGTAAGCGGCAGAAAGAAAAGAAGAATACAAAGCAAGAGCAGCAAGCAGGAGGAAGCAAAGAACAAAGAGGAGGCAGCAGCAGCCAGCAGCAGGAGGAAGCAGCAAGACAAGCGGCGGCCAACAACAAGAAGTAAACAAGAAGAAGAGTAGCAGCAAAGCGGCAAGAAGCAAGCGAAGCAACAACAAATCAATTTTAACAGAACATACATAGATTGGTTTTAAACAACAACAAAGAAGAGAGCAAAGAAGCAAAGAAGAAGAAGAATAAGCAGAAGAAAGAAGCAGGAGGCAAAGATCACCAAAGAAGCAGCAAGAAGCAGCAAGCAGCAGCAGCCAGCAGCAAGAAGCAGCAAGCAGCAGCAGCAAGCAGCAGAAGCAGAATTCCAGCAACAGCCAACAGCAGCAAGCATCAGCAGAAATTCCAGCAACAACCAACAACAACATCATAGGAATTTCAGCAGTTTCAGTTGCTCCAGCAATAGCAACTAAGACTGCTTATGAGTCAAATATAGATAGATACTAACAGCAAAAACTAATTTGAAGGATTGTAGATTTGAGAACTTTACCATTATGACGCCAATATCAATCCATTGTCAAGTCCTCAACTGCGTGTGTTTGTTCTATTGGCTGTGATTGCGGTACGGTTGAAAGTTTCTCAAAGTCTACATACAATTTGCCGAAGCGTCAATATAATAAACAAAATATTAAAGTATAATGATTCTATTAAAAACAATATATAAAAAACAGTACTGTTACTCAATTCAACATCTTCATAAAACTCAGTTTCTTCTTCCGTTAGTTGCACAATTTGTTCTCTTATAAGAGTTGAGCGAAGCCAATTTTGTGTGCAAATTAATGCTTCAACTGTCTTATGAGTTAATGTACTCCTAAAAGGGTCAAGAATGCGCCCCCCCCCCCGTGCTAAATGACGATTCGGAAGCCACGGTAGACACAGGAATTGCCAAAATATCTTTGGCAATCTTTGACAAAGTCGGATACCTAGACGAATACAACTTCCACCAACTCAAAAGATCAAAATTCGGATCATTAGGACTTTCATTCCGCTCTGACAAATATTTCTCAACATCATTCTTCACCCCAAAATTATCATTTTCAGTTGCCTTCATCTTTTTAAATAGTTGAAAATGATCAATTGATTCTTTTCTACTGCTGCCAATATCACAAACTTCACTTAACTGAGCAATTGAACTACTACCTACACCACTATTTGGGCTAACATCATTATAATCTTCAAATAACCGTAACAACAACTCTTTGATATCAGCTTTAATTTCATCAACCTTCCTACTATCAAATATACTTCCAAAGCACCAGTTTATAAATTCAAATTTACACCGAGGATCAAGCACATTTGCTAAAATTAATAGCTTGTTCACCTTTTCTATAGAAGTACCCCAATATTTCACAAACTTATCTCTCATGCCATTAACAATTTTTTTCACCAACAAATCAGTAGATTCCGATAGTGAGCAAAGATGAAGATAAACTTTCCACAACTCATTCAAAAAATCAGTAGAAGTCACACATTTTGTACTACTGAATTTTAATGTCACATCATAAAAAACTGACAAAAAATGTACTAACCTCTTAGCATTATCCCAATCCACAAAAATTGGAGGCCCAATCCTTTTTCTTCCATTCTCATCTTCGTTAAACCAATTTTTGTAGTGGTCATCGTCCTCCTCTAACCTATCAAACGCCTTTTCAAATATCATAATTTTTTCCAACATTAAGTATGTCGAATTCCATCTGGTCGGCACATCCAAAACCATAAGTCCCTTATATGATATTTTCTCTCGCTCAACACATGTCTTGAATTTTTGCAACCTTGTCGGAGAAGATCTTACATACTTCACCGCATTACGAACAACAGCTATTGAGTCCTTCGCTTCTACCAACCCATCCTGAACAATCAAGTTCACTATATGTGCAGCACACCTCACATGCATATGATCACCATTTAAAACCATCGCCTTAGGACTCCAATTTGTCAGTTTCTTCTTCACATAAGCAATTGCAACTTGATTAGCACTTGCGTTGTCCACAGTAATTGTGAATAGCTTATCAATACCCCAATCCAATAAGCATTTCTCTATAATCTTTCCAATACCATCTCCTTTATGATTAGAAATTGGTGTAAAACAAAGTATCTTTTTATGCAACACCCACTCACAGTCAATAAAATGCCCAGTTATTACCATGTAGCTACTCATTTGAATTGATGTCCACGTGTCTGTTGTAATACAAACTCTCTGGTGGTTTGAGTTCATGATTCTTTTAATCAAAGCCTTCTCAGTCTGATGCAACTGAAGAATATCCCGTGCAATCGTTCTTCGTGAAGGCACCACAAATCTGGGACAACAAACCCTCATATACTCCACAAAGTTCTGACTCTCCACAAATCTAAAAGCTAACTCATCTTTAATAATCAACTTCACAAGTGCGGCTCTACAAGCCTCTTGATTAAACCCCACAAATACAACTTTATCATTGTCCTTACCCTTGTCACGAGTTAGTACTTTTTGATTCTTATCCTCTTCAAGCTTTGATTTCTTGTACACTTTGCATCTAGCCAAGTGGTTCCTTAAATTAGTTGTCCCAACTAACGAGCTATCACAAGCATAATCTTTTCGACAAAAATGACATTTGGCTTTCTGTCCTCCAGGTAACTTAGTAAAAAAATTCCAAACTTTTGATCTCAATTTTCCCTCGTCGGTTCGTTTCACCACTTTTGTTCCATCATCCCAGATGTCTTCCATTCTACAATATTAGAGAGTTCATGAGCAATTTGTCAAATACACTGTGAATACAAAACATCAACTTCATTTTATAATTCTCTTAATCAGAAATTACTTCGGTAAGACGGTAACTTCAGTAACTACATTTTAAAATCAGAAATTATCACATTTTCTCAGAAAATCAGAAACTATAGATTGAAATTGAATATGCTTCCTTCTTTACTTCAATTTGTCAAATACAATACACCAGAAATTACTTTATAATTCTCAGAAAATCAGAAATTATCAATACATTTTATAATTTGTCAAATACAATACATTTTATAACTCTCAGAAAATAAAAAATTATCACATTTTCTCAGAAAATCAGAAATTACTTCAGCAACTTCACTCTAAATAATCAGAAATTACTTCAGTCATAAGTCATAACAACAAATCAGAAAATCAGAAATTACTTCAGAAAATCAGAAATTATCTCATAATGTTTTGACAAACATGGTTCAAACATAACATAAAACAGATGACAAATCAGAACGAGAGAAAGAAATGAGTAAATGGATTGGATTACCTTTTGTGGTGGCACTGGCAGGGTCGGGTTGAACCGTTGAAGCTTGAACTATTGAAGTTTGAAGCTTCAACAGTTGAAGCTTCGAGTTCGTGTCTTCGAGAGAAATAAATCAAAATTGAGTTATCAATCGATTTGGAAGCTTGCAAATCGATTTAGAACAGTTGATTTGGAACTGTTGAAGCTTGAACTATTAGGGCTTGAAATCGATTTGATTAACTATTGGAACTTCGAAGCTTGAAGAATTGGTGTTGAAGATTTATGGGTTGAACTTGAAGCTAAAATCCATTTGAAGATTAAAGATTTAGTGTTGAATGAAGATTGAAGGCAGCCGCAGCAAAATGAAAATATGATTGAAATCCGGTTAGGGGCTTAGGGCTTTTATTTATATAGGGGTATGGCTAATTACAAGAATAACCCCGATTTTCGGTTCGGTGTATCACAAAATTATGTGAACCGAACCGATTCGATTTAAAAAATTTGAATCGGATTTTTTGAAATCGGGTTTGTAACAAAATTTAAACCGAACCGAAACCGAATCGATTCGCCGGTTCGGTTCGGTTTTTTCGGTGCATCAGATTTTTTGCCCACCCCTAGCTGGTATTTGATGATGATTATACCCACAGAGGCCAATATGATATGATGCCCACAGAGGCTAAAGGGAGACGGCGTTATATATATATATATATATATATATATATATATATATATATGTGTGTGTATACCGCATTGTGCATGACAATTAGGCATATCATGGCCCTCAGAGGCATTCACTACTGGTCGGCTGTTTCTGTAAGTTGTTTCTGTCAGTTATTTTTGTCGGCTGTTTCTGTCTCAGTTTATTTTTTTATCCATGTTATGTTATTTTCCATGCCTGACATACTCGGTACATCAGTCGTACTGATGTCCCTTTTATCGGGGGACGCTGCGTTTCATGCCCTCAGGTTCACATAGGCAAGGCGATGATCCGCATTAGTAGGTTGCTGAATCAGCGAATATTGAAGCACTCCCCGTATTTCGGAGTGTCGGTCTAATCTCGGTACGGTATTTTTGCATGTACATATGGGTATGGCAGGGCCTTGTCCCGACCTTATGATGTCATGTACTCTTTAGAGGCTTGTAGACAATGTTTATAACAGTCATGTATGGCCTTGTCGGCCTTAGTTTGTATATATGCTTGGATTGAGTCCTTCTGTTGGTAAAATTTTACATAGCTTCTTTCCAGTATAACATCTCTATGTGTCGGCAGGATACTGGGTGATGGCCCTTGTGGCCCGTGTTTAGTTATGGTTAGATATTGACCGTATGATTAGTGGTACTCGGTAGGTGGGGTTGGAGTGCCTGTCATGACCCCCTAGTTTAGGTCGTGATATTAAATTGATCATTCAAGAAACACTTTAAGGCAACTATCTAATCAAGGTTAGTCCCAGTAAGAAAAATATCATCCACATAAACCACCAGCAAAACAAGAGAAACACCAGAACCCTTGGAGAACAAAGAGTAATCATGGAGAGAAGGGGAATAACCCTTAGAGCAAAGAGCCTCATACAATTTTGCATACCATTGTCTGGAAACTTGTCTAAGCCCATACAGGAATTTTTAAGTTTGCACACTAGAGGAGAAGAGGCAGAGTGAGATGGCACATATTATAAACCATGGGGTAATTTCATGAACACCTCTTCATCCAAATCCCTATGTAAGAAAGCATTGTTCATATATAACTGAAACAGGAGCCACTTTTCCTTAACAATAACAATAATAAGGGTCTTAACAATAGACATCTTGAGAACATGGGAAAACATTTCATGGAAATCCACACCTTCAATCTGAGTATCACCCTAACCACTAGTTTGGTCTTACACCTTTCTAGACTCTCATCAGCCCTATACTTGACTTTCTAAATTCATTTGCAATCAATAGGTTTCTTACCTACATGTAACTCAACAATGTCCCATATTTTATTGGCATTCAAGGTATCAAACTCAGCTCGCATGGCAGCTTGCCATTCAGAAATGGGAGCTGCCTGAGAGTAAGTATAAGGTTAAAAAACATGAGGCTTACTACAATTAGAAGAAAAATTGGAACCATCAAACAAAAAGCTTACTGAAGAGGAATTGCAATCATATATATCAAGATAAGAGGGTTGTTTGCATGATCTGGAGGATTTTCTATGTGGAACAGTAGGTAGGGAATCAACAGGTGGGTCAGGAGCAGGTGGAGATAGAACAAATGGGTCAGGAGTAGGTGGTGGAGATAGATCAGGACTTGGTGTAACTGAAGGTACATGAGATTGGATAGGATTTTTAGAAAGAGAAGGTAGGTTGGATGAGAAAAATCAAGATATAAATCAGAAGAGGAAACTGAAATAGGGTCATAAAAAACTTGATACATGGAAAGAAGTAAGAGAAGCAGTAGTAGAAGGAAAATTCCTTTTAAAGGGGAAAAGATGTTCATGGAACACAACATCTCTTGAAACAAAGCATGAATGAGAAACTAGGTTGTATAACTTGTACTCTTTCTTGCCAAAGGGATAGCCTAAGAACACACAAGGAATAGCTTTAGGTTGAAGTTTGTCCCTATATACCTTAGGAAGAGTAGAGTAACATAGGCAACTAAAAGATATAGATGAGAGTATGTACGAGGCTTCTCATAAAACATTTCATAGGGAGACTTATTTTGTAAAAGAGTGGAGGGAAATCTATTGATAAGATATGCGACAGTTAGAATACAATCACTCCAAAATTTAATATGAATGTGAGATTGAAAGAGAAGTGCTCTAGCAGTTTCAAGGAGATGTATACGTTTCCTCTCTAGCACCCCATTTTGTTGTGGGGTGTGAGGGCAGGAGGTCTGATGAAGTTTTCCTTTTTCAGAAAAAAAATAGAGAACCCATGGTGCTAGAACCTAATTCCATAGCATTGTCACTTCTGGCAGCTTGGACTTTAAGATTAAATTGGGTTTCAGTCATGGCAACAAAAGATTTAAGAAGGTTGAAAGCATTACTCTTGGGCCCCAACAGGTGGGTTCAAGTAGCCCTAGAGAAGTCATCAACAATTGTCAAAAAGTATTTAGAACCCTTATGTGTTAGAGTGTGATAGGGACCCCATGTGTCTACATACATCAACTAAAAAGGATGAGTAGTTTGTATAGTGCTATCAGGGAAATAAAGCCTAGTTTGTCTAGCTAAAGGACAAACAGTGCATGTGAAGGACTGTTTAGGAGAAAACTCAGAGTGATTTACCAAAGCAGAAATAACTTTCATTTTGAAAAAGGAAATATAACCAAGTCTATAGTGCCAAATCACATCCATTTTATTAACACCAGAAACATAATGATGATAAGGATCAGTAATTACAAAGGCAGTACTAGTACCAGTGATATTTATATTTGAAAGTTCATAAATAGACAATTGTAGTGAACCAGAAATACAAGATGAAACAGAAGAATAAACAGGAGATGTCAAATGTGTTGAAGGTTGCAACAACTTGTAAAGACCTTTGTCCAATTTACCCAAAACCAGAGGCATCCTCAGAGAAGGGCCCGGTATAAAACAAAGAGTCTTGGTGAATAGGACAAAGCCATCAAGATGTTCCAGTAACTTATGCACAGATATAAGATTGTACTAAAAAGTGGAAATATATAGCACGTGATGAAGAGTCAAATTTGGAAGTAAATATAAGGATCCTACACTAGTCACCTTGAATTTGTACCCATTAGGCAAAGAAATAAGGCAATGAATAAGTAAAAGTTGTAGGTTAAAAATGTAAATTTATGTGAGAGGTCATGTGGTGAGAAGCTCCAGAGTCTATGATCCAAACAAAACTATCTATTTGAGAAAGCATACAAGATTTGAACAAAACACTTTCTCCGATCCTTACCAGCAAAGTGAGCATATGTTGATGAGGTAGGAGTGCCAAAAATGTATGTATTGAGATGAGATTGCTAAAGGAAGAACCTTAGTTGGGATTATTGTTCATTTGATAAGCGAGAAATCGTAGCAGAATAAGGAGAAGGAGCATGAAAAACATGATCTTTGCAGGAACAGGAGACTCAACCTCAACATTAGCAGTAGTCTTCTTGGTTCCATTTTTGTTACATTGACCAGTTTTGGTAAACTTGAAGTCTGGGGGAAAACCATGTAACCTATAGCATTTCTCTATGGTGTGGTTGGTCCTCTTACAATACTTGCAAAAATAATAACCTTTTTGAGCATCAAACTCCACTTTGGAGGGAAATGACTGTCTAAAAGATCCAGCAGTAAAGGAAGCAGATGTGGATTGAAATTGAGAGGATGTAGATACTTGTCCCTGTTTCTCATCAGACAACAATATATTATATACAATGCGTACTGATGGAAAGGGTTTGATCATGAGAATATTGCTTCTGGTTTGAACATAGGTGTCATTCAAACCCATAAGGAATTGATAAACCCTTTGTACATTTTCATCCCTTTGATATTCATATTTAGTACCACAATTGCAAGAAGTGACACGACTGATGGATAGAGCAGCAATCTCATCCCATAGTTGCTTGATTTTATTGAAATAAGATGCTATATCAAGGGAACCTTGAGAAATATGGGCTAAATCTTTCTTAAGTTCAAAAACTTTAGCAGCATCTGTCTTTCCATACCTATTTTATAGTTCAATCCAAATATCTTTGGCAAAATTCTGAGTATTCAACACTACGAGCAATGTCCTTTGTGAGAGAATTAGTTAACCCTGAAATTAATAGGTCATTACACCTTTGCCACTGTCTAGACAAAGGAGAACCTTGGGGAGGCTTTGGGGAGGAACTATCAATTAGATCTAGCTTGTTCCTAACTGATAGAGCAACTAGAATGGTTCATAGCCAACTAACATATCATGTTCCATCAAATGGCACAGGGACCAAGGAAGCCTCAAGCACATCTGATGGATGGACGTAGAGGTGGTGACAATGATGAGTGTAATCGTCCTCATGAAAAGCAGCACGAGAAGGAATCATAGTATTTGCAGGATTACTAGACGATGAAACATTATCATTCATCATTTTTGCAAAAACAACAATAATAACTATGGAAAAATATACAAACAAAGAAGCGAATCACGGCAAAATAAGTTGAAAGGAACATAAATACCAATTTTCTTCGCAACCGGAGGGAACAATGGCCTTGTAATTACGAAAACCTTCAACAATACTCGAGGTCAATGAGGCGAAATCCTAGATCCATCAAAAACCATCACCAATCATTAACCCTCGCTCTGATTCGTCGATTTACCATACAACCGTCAGTGGAACCCTAATATCTCGTAGAAAAAGCTCTCAAACCACACCGGAAAACCATAACGTCGATTAAAACACCGGAGATGTAGCGGAAACCATAATAAAGAAGAAAAAATCAAAATACCCGACGAAATTGCGTGAGGATAGTATCGATCGAGAAGTAATAAGTCGGTCTACTTAGATCTATGCTCTGATACCATATTAACTAATTGAAACCATAAAGAAATCACAGAAGGAAAAATGAGTCTTAATCGGTGATGAGAAAGAGGAAAGAAGAGAGAAGATTTTATTATCAGAGAAAAGAATGAAAAATGAAATCGTGTGTACAAAAATATCCGGGCCATCTATTTATCTCGACCCGACTCAACCTAAACTACAATTAAACTTTTACATAGCAAAACAGGCCCAACCCAATACAAATAAATCAATGTGATATCAGAAAAAAAAGACTATTAACTAAGTAATGCCACTACCATATATTCCAATAAACTTTATATTATTATGTATAAAATATGGAAGTCAAATTAACGTCTTGAGCTCCTTGTTGAGTAAAATATCATTATATAAAACGAGATAGAGGAAACAATATTTATTTTTCAGATTCTTATTGATCAGTTTGTAGGATACTGGGATAATGGTAGTTGAGCCTTGTCTTATTTCATTCTGAAGTTTTGTACAGGGTGTAGAGTTTTGCATTTTCTGGTTGCTGAATATACATTCCAAATTTGTCAAATCTAAAGTTGGTGGCTTTGTACCAAACGGTCACAGTAATTTCGATCCAAGCTGCATTTCCTTTTCCATTTTTAACAATTACTCCTAAATATATTTATATCAGACTTCTTGACTAAAAAAATTTAAATGGATCTATTATATCCAACCACCTTTTTTTGTTATTTTCTATTTACGCAAACCTGAAAAAAATTGGATTCTTGTAGTTATAGAAAACTAACACAATAAGCCAAAAAGAAGTTCAAACAAAAAGAAAAGAAAACCTAAAAAGTCTTCAGTAAACCCCCCCACCCCACCCACCTCACTCCACCCAAAAAGAGATTAATTAGGTGCGAAGTCACAATAATATATATATATATACATACTTAAAATTCTGGATTAGCCTCATACGACCCAAAAAGTGAGAGAAACTGTGAGGACATAGAAGAGAGGGATATTGGTTTAGAAGTAAGTACTGATGAATGATTGTGTTAAAGGGTTGATAGTGATTTGCGAAAAAAGTTTAATTAATAATCAACTTTTCAGCAAGCATGTTTACTTAATTATTTGCCAAAATCTAACTTCCTTAATTGAACGTGAGCACTAGCTTGTCGTGATAAGCTCCAATCCTATTCAATTTACTTCATCCTAGACAAGTTATCAAAATCTCAATTGAAACTTCAATTGATTTAACCTTTGTTATTGTGAAACTAAAATGTTTACTGTACTTAGTATGAACTTGATGCAGTACACATGAGTTACGTAACAAAATTTATGGCCTAAACATAAATTTCAATAAGAGACCTTAACTTATATGAATTTTATTTACAACTCATGTATCTAGCCTTTGAGGTGCAAATTGAAATTGTAGCAGATTATATTATTTAGATTTTATGTGTGTTTTATTTACAATTCATTGGTAAAATTATTTCCTTTAGCAATTTATTGGCAACCATAAGTTGGAAAGTTAATTTCATTCAGAAGACATTATCCTACGCAACATTATGTTTTTATTTTTGGAATTTAATTGAGATTATTCACATTAATGAACAAATTGTGATAAGTTTTTAGATCTCACTAATTAATATATTTCTCGTCCTTTTGTTTTTTTATTTTTCCTCCTCCATATGGATTCGTTTTTTTGTGTTTAAAATGATTTCATTTTCAATTGGCCAAACTTGAAGTAGCTCAACTAATCAAACCGGTAAATTACAAAACAAAGAAAACTGAAAATGAATCGGGCCGTAACCTACAATTTTTGGGTTGAAGGAATGGTAAAATTTACAAGAATAGGATAGTGAGGAGTGATCTTGAACCTTTAGCACCAGTTTCCAATTTTTAAAAAATGATCTCAATTTTAAAAAGATCGCTATCCAAAAATTTTGTTGCCTATCAGACATATTACACTATTTTTACTTTGTATAATTTATTGAAATGTCTCAACTTCTATCTTATAGACAAAACTAATTTATATCTAATGGGCAAAAAACGTCTTGAATTAAGCGGACCGGAAATTCAAGATCATCCCTTATGAGAGATCATTCTTGCAAATTACTGATTAGAAAGTGGAACCCATTGTCTATGGTTGTCGATTTGCACAATAGGTTCATTTGTAGTCGTTGTTTAAATTTTGTTCCACATTTAGTGATTTTGGAAACAGATAATCTTAGCACACCCGAAAGAAGAAGAAAAATACACTTTCAAAAGTTATATCGATCGGGCATAATTTTGTACAATCTTCATTTTACACAGTTTGTTAAATTATTCACAAATTTTGCTAGATTAACAAAATTTGTCTTGTTCACAAGTTATGCCGAGTGTCCATAACCGTAAAATTGTTCACAAGTTTTATCGGATGAACAAGTCTTGAATATGTTATTCAATTATTTACAAGTTTTGCAAGACTTGATACTATTTTCATTTTAGTTATCTTGTTAAATATTCACAAGTCTTGTCGAATTGACAAAACTTGTCATGTTGTTCAATTATATTCACAAGTTTGCCTAACTAACAATACTTGATACTATCTTTATTCTAAGTATCTTATTAATTTTTTCACAAGGTTTGCCAATTTGGCGAAACTTGCATGTGTCGTTCAATCGTTCATAACTCTAATTAAAATTATTTCTATCCGAGATAGAATTCACGAAACATAGAAATTGAACTGGTTCAAAAAGCAAAAGTCTCGGTTTCAGATGCTTACGCAATTGAATTACTTGATTCATAGATACATAAGATAAAAATATGCAACAGTAAAAGAGATAGAGAATCACGTAATAAATTTTCACTTGAAAATAGATTGAAGTTAGAAAACTTTTAAATATAAAGACAAAAGTTAAACACCCGTCAACAAACAGTCCTATTTCAAGTAATTGTTTACATTGGTTATGCATTATATACACTAAGAAGTATTATTACGTGCTATGTTTTTTCTGTAGTAAATATTATCGTCTGCTTCCAAAACATCCATGTGCAGTAATTAAGACTAAAGTTGCTCAGTAAAAAAAAAAGGGGAAAAATAAATAAAGGGTGTATTGGGTAGAAACGCCTCCGAATATGTTAAGCGTACTCAAGAAGTCTGATGGTTCCGAAGGCTTAGCATAGTTGTCTTCCACTCCCAACAACTCCCATCACATCAACCCGCCTAGATCAGAGTGTCGTGGCGCACATGGGTACGATGACATCAGTGTGCTTACGTCATCATAACTTTAGGAGGGCATAATACTCTAGGTTTTGTCTTATATATGCAAGATTTAGAAGAGAAGGACGACACATTGTATTCTCTCTAAGCCTACACTTGTAACCAAGATCTCTCTCTATCAAATAAATACACCATTTCGAGCTCTTACTCGTGCATTGTTCATTGTTCATTGTTCATTATTCATATTAGATCTAGCTTATTCTTTTATTTTGCTTGCCTATTCTCATAGTTTGATTACTTTTTTATCTTGCAAATTCGTAACCTAGCTAGTAATTCCATACTCGTTCAAGTGGATCTCCGGATTGGATACAACCTACTTGTCTTTAAACCCTTGAATACAAATCTCTAACTGTATTTTTTGTTAGAAGCATTTTCACCGGAGAACAGTATGGTGCCGTCTGTGGGGATAGACAACTGTGGTGTTGTCTCGATATGTAGTTGATCTTTTTGAAAAACCTAAACGGAAACACTACACTCAAAGAGAAAAAAGAAAGCATGTCAGGACAAAATAGCAGCTCTCATGGATCACAAGAACTCAGGGAAGAACAGGTACCCATCGAATATCGGGGCTTGGCGGATCAATCAGAGACACTACACACGGAGTCAGAGAAGCGTCCAAGACAAGAGCGGAGCAAGGGAACCCCTGATAATGAAAAGGCTCAGAAGAAAATGCATGAAGGAAGGAGCTCGGTCAAGTCTCAAACCGACAAACTCAGACCCGCTGATAAGTGAGGATCTTTCACCAAGGAAATTATCGCAGTTGTCTTAGAAGCGCAAAATGAGATGATATTGCACATTGAAGTGGCAGTGGCCGCTATAGCTGCCCATTCCAGGACAGTGACTCTGGTATTAAACTAAAATGCCGCGAAAACTTCAGCCATACCGAAATTCAGCAAGAAGTGGGAAAAAGATGGGAAATACCGGATGGACACATTCACAGAAGGGCTACGTCAGGTGGAAAAAGAAATGAACGAGTGAATGAGCCAGATACTAAGAGCACCGCCTATCATAAAGGGTGCAGGAGCCAGGAGATACGGTGTCTTGCCATATCCAAAAAGCGCGGCCCCCGTCCTTATTCCGAAGAATTTCAAGATGCCTGACATACCAAAATACGATGGCACCACAGATCCAGAAGAGCACATCGTGCCCTTCAAAGCAGTCGTCACCGGGCACGATCTCAAACAGCAAGAGATCAAATCTATCATGCTGGAAAAGTTCAGCCATACGCTCATAAAGGGAGCACTCTCTTGGTATACACATTTACCTAAAAACTCTATTGATTCCTTTGCTACTCTTGCAGATACTTTCGTCAAGGCTCACATAGGGGCCCGAAGGGTATAAACACACAAACATGACGGGTTCACAATAAAGCAGCGGGGGGATAAACTATTGCGAGGATTTGTGGACAGGTTTCAGAGGGATAGAATGATGGTGTCGGCCATCTTTAAAAGATTAGGCAGCAGCCGCATTCACGGACGGGTTGAACCTGAACGGTTTGAATGCCTCCTGAAAGCTGAAAGAAAGCCTAAAAGAGTTTCCAGCAAAAACATGGTGCAAAATAAATCTTAGATTTATAGCCAAGGTGTGGATCAAGGAAGACCAATGCGTGATGACATCGGCATATACGGGTAGTTGCCCCCCAAGAAGACCGGGTCACAGATACAACATCAATACTATAAATGGGGGACGATACGAGTTGTATGATGCTAAGAGATTTTCAGGCGCAGGAACAAGCCGAGGCAATATCTGAAATCATCAAGGTCTCATTGAATGAGGACCGCAATGATCAGAAGGGTCCACATCAAATGGGATTGGGCCCCAAAAAATATCTGATCATAATTTCAACATAAATGCAACAGAGTTAGTGACGATAATAAAGACTATGAAAGAAGCCATATTCTCGGATGACGTGCGTACTAATTCGGAGAAAAAAAACACAAGGTTGTGCCATTTTTATTGCACACACGGTCACACAATGAAGGATTGCTGTAATTTAAGGATCGAAGTGGCACAATTGCTACGTTCGAGGCACTTGAGAGAGTACATCAGTGACCGACAAAGCTTAACCTAAGTAGGAATGTGGGACAAAGGTCGAGCCAAGTGTCTCTGCCTACCCAAACAATCAATATGATCTTTGACATGAAGGTGGTCAACAAGATCATGTACACATTAATGAGGAAGTCCAAGGTCTCCGTTACAACCACGCGCCACAGACATCAACCCATGAAGGGTTAGGACATCATTTTTCTAGCAACGACTGCAGAGACTTCGCCTCAGCTCATAATGAGGCCCTGGTAATATCTTTAAAAATTAATAATTTTTTCACTAAGCGAGTTTTATTTGATCCAGAAAGCTCAACTAATATCATCCAGCTGCGGGCCTTGAAAGAAATGCAATTGGATGATTAATCACCCTCCTAACAGAGGTGCTGTAGGGATTCAATATGTCCAGCAAGCTGACAAATGGGGAAGTTGAATTAATGATTCACGTTGATGACGTGAAGCATGTCACGAGACATGACGTCTAATGCAATACTTGGGAGGCCATGGTTACACGCAATGCATGCAGTTCCTTCAACCTATCATCAGAAGGTCAAGTTCCTTACACGTAGGGAATTGGAGAAATCAGAGAAAGTAATAGTTGTTCCCGATCGAGGGATACGTTAGCAGCAAAGATCCCGTAAGAATAAAAGATGGATCAATAGCAATTACAGTCACCGAGCTCAAGAAAGACTCTCGGATGAGGGAGGGAATAGCTTACGGAAGAAAGGCATTCAGATTTGGTCATCTCGACAGGTTTTGTTTTTCCATCAGATAAAGATCTCGCAGATTCGACCATCGAAGAATTATAAAGTGTGACGCTTTTCGAAGAACATCTCGAAAAGAAGGTATACCTAGGCTCGGAGCTCTCGCCCGAGCTTAAGAGTGTTATTTTATATTATTTATTAACTAACTCAAATTGCTTTACTTGGTCTTACCTTGACATAACAGGGATCCCCCGGTGATAGCTATTCACCAGTTGAGCGTTGATCCCAACCATACCCTAGTGAGAAAAAGGAAGCAGCCTATATTTGTGGTCAAGGATCAATTAATGAAGGAAGATGCGACACACTTACTTAATATATGATCAGTACGGAGGGTCGATAACCCTGCATGGCTGTCTAATATGGTAGTGGTCCTTAAAAAGCTCAACAAATTCACAATGTGTGTAGACTTTAAGAACCTGAATGAGGCATGCCCTAAGGACTCATTTCCTTTAACACATATTGATCAGACGATTGACGCAACGGCCGGACATGAGCTCCTCATCTTCCTGGATGCATACGTCGGATACAACTAGATCAGTTTGCTCCCGGAAGATTAGAAAAAAACTTCTTTCATAACCAATCACGGTAATTTTTGTTACATGTGATGTCATTCGGTCTAAAGAATGTAGGAGCCACTTACCAGAAATTGGTGAATAAAATGTTCAAAAAACAAATCAGCCATACTATGGAAGTATGCATCGATGACATGTTGGTCAAATCTCGAGAAGCCAAGACCCACTTGGCCTTCTTAGCTAAAACCTTTGACATTCTGCGATGCCACGACATGAAGTTAAACCCAAAAAAATGCGTCTTCGGGGTCAGGTCTAGAAAGTTCTTAGGCTTCCTTATCTCCGGCCGCGGCATCGAGATGAACTTTGACAAAGTCATGGCTATCCAAGAGATGACAGAAGCGTTAAAAACATCAAAATAGTGCAAAGATTGACAGGGAAAATTACAGCCTTGGAAATATTCATATCACGATCCACAGATCGGTGCCATGAATTTTTCAAATTTATGAAGAAGGGTCATCATTTCCAGTGGACGCAAGAGTGTAGTCGAAGCGTGCAGGACCTCAAGGCTTACTTAGCTAGACCTCATGTAATGGCCAAACCTAAAAAATAAGAGGGACTACTCACCTACGTCATTGTCTCAGCTATATCGGTTAGCATCGCCCTCGTATGGGAAAAATGAGAAGTGAAACTTCCCATTTATTATGCAAGTAAGACACTAACTGGGGCTGAGTCACAATATTCTGACACAAAAAAGCTGGCCATGACCCTCATCATGGCTACGCAAAAGCTACGACCGTACTTCCAATGCCATCTGATAACTATTGTAAAAGATGTCCCACTGCAGGCCCTGCTACAGGGGAGAATCTCACGAGTTGGATATCAAAATGGTCAGTGGAGATAAGTGAATATGATATGACATATCAACCCCGACCAGCGATACAAATGCCAAGCCTGCCAGAATTCGCTGTCGATTTCGTACCCATGATACAACCCTGAAAATTATGAGGTATGAGTTCGTCTTCTTTTTCCTTTTTTGTTTTCCTTAACTTTTTGTGATCGCAGGACTGGGACTAGAATCAAGACTGGGACTGGATGTGCAAATTTCGGGCCCAGATAACGTCGAAGTGAAGATCAGAAAATAAGTGTTGCACTCTTTTCCTCGATCGATTTTTCTCCCAGAAGGGTTTTTGTCTGTAAGGTTTTTAATGAGGCAACAACTGTAAAGCGTATTACTCATAGGACTCCCCACGAGAATATAAACACAATGAAAGATTTGCTCCTAGCAATAGGGGCCGAAGGCCTTCGCTTTTTTTATTCTTTTTAGTTTCAGCAAAAACATACATGTACTTGAATTTGTAACGCAATAAATAAAAACATGATTGTTTCAAGTGTCCTACATTCTAAAGTTGTTGGTACGAACGCGTCCTCCCGGACCCGATAATATCAACCGCGAACACATGACACAGCCTAGCGGCCTCATAGCGTGAAGGAAACATAACCTTATGCCAATATGAAATGAGGTCGAGACGTCCTCCTCATCGGCACCGAATAAAGAGGGCCCCTCCTTTTATTATGAAATGGATGATTGAGTTATTAAACCCCCGGATTGGGGAAAGCGATTGCTCATAATCCCTCACGCATTGCAAAAAAATAAAAATGCAAATCATGGAACTTAAACACAACCGTTCAAATTCGCCATAGAGCATAGTCCCGATGAGGGGGTCCTTGGGTGGAAGAATCCCTATGGTTGAACTGCTCCACTTCAAAGGACATGATAATTTCTACATCCGGCCACAAAGCATACCAACACAACTAGAGTGACAAGTAATAGCTAAGCGCCTCCCGCATGGGACTTAGGCAATTTAACATATAAATTCTACAATTCAGAGAGAAACAAATATATCATCATAAGAAGGCATGAAACAAAAAGGCCTAAAACCATGGGCACTACCGGTAAAGCGAAACAAAATGTCTTCCAAAAAAGCAAACAAACATATCTAAAATGGTAAAAACTCCGTGCAGGGAGTACAAAAATCAAGAATCAATGGTTGGGGCCTCAGAGGTCACAACAGGGACGTGCGTCTCGGGGATCAAGGCGGCCGGTGGATCCTTCAGAAGAGTCGCTTCAACATCGTTTCCTCTTGACTCAAGAGCTACGGAAGGGTCTCGAAGATGGGTCTCCTCCCCATTACCTTTCCCGCTTTCACTCTCAGCCACAAAAATATCGGATGAGTTCTCCTTATATCTAGTTGGGGTTTCCCCTTCACCCTCGTGAGACCAACTTTCATCGTCAAAAGACTGAACAAAGTCCACTGACAGGGCATGCACAGGCAAAGTCTTATGAGACGTATCATCTACCTTCAAATCATTGAACATGGTTGCTTCAACATTTATCGAGCCCTCTCAAACCTCTTAGAGAACTTGCCGATGAGTCTGATACACCGCATGGGTTTTCTCAAGGATAAAGTTCAATTTCAGCTGTTGAATTTGGCATCCGCTCGGACATATCCACTTTCTGCATAGCCGCACGGAGGGAAGTGTTGCTCTTAATCATATCCTGGTTATGTTTGACCTGTCTATCATAACGAGTTGACAGGCTCTTATTCCTCCCCTCCAGTGTATTTATAGCCCTTTCCGCATAAGCCTTGTCAGTATGACAATCCTCGAGTTCAATCCCCATAACCCGAAGTCAATCAGCCGTGTCCGTTTATCTTTGAACCACATTGGCAAAATGCTTTTGATGCTCGATCCACATCCTCTAAATATCTAAGAGCTCCTTATGAAATTTGGCAGCCTCCTCGCTGTAAATTTTCCTGTCCTGTTCTGACTGGGCCAACTTGGCCTCCAGGTCCTCCGCTGAAATCAATTGGCTCTCTAGAACCAAGAGTCGCTCGTACAGCTTCTGATACTCCAACATCCTCTCTCTCTTTTTGGCAAGATTTCTTTGAAAGACTTACATAGTAAAAAGGCTCACCTAAGGAGAAGAGCGATTCAGAAAACCAAATGTCATGATAGGAAAACAAATTTAACGAACTGACCGGAACAAGAAAAGAAGGCATACATGCGTGGCCGCATAAGCACCCGTGTTAAGCAAATAATCACTAGAGACCTTCCTCATCTTCTCATTATCCCGCTCACTCGCCAAAGGAGCTGGCCACGTCTACCGACCGAGAAAGAAGGTTGCATTCCTAAGGAGCGGAGAGGGTAACTGCCCACAAATTGTGGGGTTATGGACTAAAACAAGGTAAGTATCTACTAGCCATGATCCATGAGAGTTCTGTGAGACCTCTCCACACACGTCGATGTTGGGACCCTCGGTTCACCCCCTAGAAATAGGACCTTAAGGGGGTAGGGGCTCACCTTTGAGGAACCGAAGCAGTGGTAGCCTGTGATGACGACAGAGCACAAGGAACGGGAATGGGTATCGGAGTCACACTGCTAACCTAGGGGGGAGTGTAAGAAAAAAGAGCGCATGAATTCATTTTATCCGATAAATCCATCTCCCTAAAAATACCGATGGTAGAGGCATCAAACTTGTCAATCCTTTTACGAATGAGGTCTGGGGCAGGATCATCTTCTCTCTCGCTGGAATCAGATGCAAAGTTGATGGCCACGGGAGGAATGGCTCGATCTGCTAAGGTCGGCCCATGACTATCTCGCCCCACATCACTTAGTATGGTCCTTTTGTCCGGGGGAAGGGAAAAAGGAGACAACGACCTTTTGGACCTGGCAAAGTTCATAACCTCCGAGATTAGGCCCAGTTGAGATGCAATTTGTTCAATTTGCTGAAGGGTCGCATTATATCTTCAGGAACCTCCACATATGATTGTATCGATGCTCCTTTTGGAATACCATGATTATTTCCCTTCTAATTATATTTCGACACAATCACCTGCCACGTCCGGAGGGAAGAAGGAGCATAATAAAAAATTAGACTTATAAGGCCATACTCGACACTGGTTTCGGTGTCCATGCTATGACTGACAAAAAGAAGAATAATGAAAATTAGATGCATCATTAAGGATCAAGGAAGATAAAATCACAAGGGCGGGTCTGAACAGAGTACTTACAGTCAAAATTCCATCGCTTCGAGATAGGCGCCTTTGGTGGCTTGACTAGATCCCTTCTCGCATTAAGAATATTTCTCTCCATCCACCCACAGCCGGAGTCATCATCAACACTAGCAAGCAATGCATTTTGGCCACGGCGAGACAACTGAATAACTCCCGCTCTGAAAATTTTAGGGAATAGAGGCGAATTAAGTGAGCGAGGGTAAAATCCTTCCCAACTTGAGAAGTAATGTACCGGAGACATTCTACCATCCTCCAAAAAATCGGGATGATCTGGGCCAAGCATACTTTGTATATCTGGCAGAATTCCAAAATCACAGGATTGATAGGTTTGCCCAAATGCAAATAAAATGGATATGTATACACAAAGGAGTATCCCTATCGGTAGGAAGTAATATTCTCTCCCTCTCTAGGAAGGAGCACTTCTATATTGGTCCATCCGCAATCCACCTACGCCCAACTCAGATAACAGGCGTTGATAGAATATTTTTAAGTACTGGCTGGCCAAGATCGCTCTACATCTATGAAAACCAAGCGCTTGGTGAGGTATTTTAGAGACGACCAGCTGCTGGGAAGATATGCGTTAGCCTGTTGATTAGACGTCCTGCTAGTCGACGGCAGGGAACCTACGATGGAAACCTTGTGAATGGGGACGTCTGAATCACGATGAGCTAGAATCCGGCCCCGAGTAGTGGCACCACCGGTAACAAAAAAATCCGAAGACATGGTAAGAAGATTTAGGTAAAAGGGATAATGGTTATTTGTTTGAAAATTTGAAAAAGTGATACGTCAAAAGATCGAGGGAATAGAAGAGAACCCTTATATGGGAGACGGTACATAGAAAAGACAGAGAAAGGGTAATGAATGATTTAAAGAAAATAAAATCAAGCCATCATTAGGGTATCTCTTTCCTAAGAAACTTATCGATAGATGCGCGACACATGTAAAGTGAGCGGTGCAGAGGGAATATAGCATTTAATGTGAAGAGATGGTGTGTGAAAGAAAGATCGCTAGCTGAATCGGTGCACCAGTTCCAATAGACGTCGTGTTAAAAGCAAGAATTGATGGTTGGAGGATTCTTTCACTTCCTGGGACCATGAGTTCCAAGGTCCCGCAAAGTGGGGGACTATCTGTATTTGGTAGAAATGCCTCTCGAAAATGTTAAGCGTACTCAAAAATTCTGATGGTTCAGAAGGCTTAGCACAACTATCTTCCACTCCCAACAACTCCCATCACATAAGTCCGCCTAGATCAGAGTATCGTGGCGCGCATGGGTATGGTGACATCAGTGTGCTTACGTCGTCATAACTTTAGGGGAGCATAATAGTCTAGGTTTTATCTTATATATGCAAGACTTATAAGAGAAGGAAGACACATTGTATTCTCTATAAGCCCACACTTGTAACCAAGATCTCTCTTCTCTATAAAAAAAATACACAATTTTGAGCTCTTACTCTTGCGTTGTTCATTGTTCATTATTCATATTAGATCTAGCTTATTCTTTTATTTTACTTGCCTATTCTCATAGTTTTTTTACTTTTTTATCTTGCAAATTGATAATCTAGCTAGTAATTCCGGACTCATTCAAGAGGGTTTCCTGATCGGATACAACATACTTATCTTTAATCCCTTTAATATAAATCTCTAACTGTATTTTTGGTTAGAAGCATTTTCACCGGGAAACAAAGGAGTTGTGTAAATTTACAAGTTTGAGGTTGAGATTACTATGTGAAAGATGAGCAACTTGCAGATATGACCATACCAAAGCAAACCCGTTGGATGGTCAGGAAAATCATGGAAGCGAGTAACTCTTCAACAAATTCAAGGGAATCCATCAGTTCTTAAAAGCAGAATTAACTTTATGTATTTGCAACTGATAGGTATTCATTCCAAGATCCCATGGAAACACTTGATTTGTAAGAATGAGGCAAGACCAAAAGCAAGGTTCACTCTATGAGTGTATCTTCATTGGCATTTGAACACAGCAGATAGACTTGCCAAGTGGGGCATTGATGTAGATCCAGATGGTAGCTTGTGTGGACTTACAAGAGAAATTAGTGATCATTTATTTTTGGAGTGTGAGTATGCTAAGAGTGTGGAGCAGATTAATGCATTGGTGGCAGATACAAGTCAATTTACCTGCTGGAGGAGCACAACTGCAACACAACTTTTGGAGTCTAACCGAAGGGAAGTCCTCAACTACACAACTTCTCAAAATGGTATATGCAAAGTTTATTCATGCTATATGGACCGAAAGAAACACCAAAGTTTTGGAGCAAAATGAAAGGGAACCAAACAGCCTGGCTAGGGAATTAGCATGCATTGCAATGTTAGAGCTTCGGTGAAACTTAGAGTAGCATTACAACATCTAGTGTTCTAAATGTTTTATTTCTTTACCATCTGGATATGTAAATAGCTCTAGGAGTATAGAAGTAGCAGTGCTAGTATTTTTATACATGAACAGCAAGCTGGGATGTAGCTATGCTGTGGTGCTTCAAAGTTCATACTTGGTGATTAATACAAGTGATTAGTTACCAAAAAAAAAGGTTGAGATTACGCCCATTCAACTTAATTTAGTAGGCGTTTGACAATAAAATTCAAATATTTTTCACTTTATTTGGAATTTTTGTAGTTGAGTTGAAGATGGAGTTGTGTTTGGTACGGTTATTCTTTTTGCAAAGAATATTTGATTGTTTGAATGTATTGAAAGTGAAAACATGTTTTTAGTTGTTTTTCAAATTCCAAATACAACTTGAAACTGTATTTGAAATTTTCATGGTCAAACACTGGTTTTCAGAAATAGCATAGTACTAAGTTATTTATACAATCAAGAAATCTAAACCAGCTTCATGTAAGTATCAACATAACTACATTAATCATAAATTGATAAACCATTCAAATTTGCTGAGACCTTAAAGATATTCTGCACCGTCACCGTATAGAACTTAAATTCATTGTTGATAGTTCATATATTCACCATTTATTCTGCAATATTCTATAATTAATATTTGAGTGTAATTATGTAAAGTAGATATATTTATTCCATTAGAATTACAATTGTACACACTATATATATATTGTATTAATGAAAAGACTCCACTCAAGGAGATTTACACTATTCTACATGGTATCAAGAGCAAAAAATCCCTCCCTACCCTAAACCCTAATTCGGCCGCCCTTCTCTTCCCTTTTCCGGCACCAAACCGCCTGTATACCTCTGATATACAGCTGCTCAGCCCTCCACTTCTACAACCAGCCTCGTATACCTCTGGTATACTACTGATATACATCCTTCTTACCTTATATATCTCTCCAACAGGCCATATATCCCTGGTATACAGCTGATATACAACAGTTCTACACCCTTTTATTTCTCTACTAAATTTCGGATACCCTCGTGGCGTCAGCTGCGGCCCACATAGCTTCTCCCGCTTCCCCTTCCTCAACACCCGGCGTCACAAATCCTCCTCTCTCTTCCACCCCAAACACCTTTCATCCAGCTTTCGCCGTAACCAATATCAAGAACTTCGTCCCGTTGATTCTTGATCAAGAGGATGGACAATACGCGTCGTGAGTTGAACTCTTCCATATTCATGCATGTGTTTACAACGTGCTTGATCACATTGATACCACATATCCCTGCCCACCCCGATGTAGATGACACGGCGTGGAAAAGGCTTGACGTCATCGTCACGTAGTGGATCTATGACACTATCTCTAAGGATTTATTTCATACCATTATGAAGATCGGAGCTTTGGCTCACAAGTTATGGACACGGTTGGAGGAAATTTTTCAAGACAACAAGCATACACTTGTCGTGTATCTTGAGGAGCAATTCAACACCACCCATCTTGAAAATTTTGCGAATATGGCCGACTACTGCAAGTAATTAAAATTGCTTGCCGATCAACTATCCAATGTTGGTACTCAAATTTCGGACACAAAGATGGTATTGCAGTTGATTAATGGTTTACCGAAAGGTGAATACGATACCCTTTTCAATAGGTCGATACCCTACCCAGTTTCAATAAAGAACGGTCCCAATTATGATTAGAGGATATGAGAAGAGCGAAACAGGATGACCATACCTCCAAGGCGTTGGTGGTTGACACCCCCGTAGCAACCACACAAATAATTAGCCACGGGCCTAGTACCCGACATAGTGGGCCAGCCCACTTTCTTGGCAACTGTTCGAGCACTGGGCCCTATCGACCAGCCCCTTTCTAGGCCCCCAGCATCAATAGTGGGCACTGCCGAGGCCCATCATTCTGGGAGCCCATCCAGCGGCTCGCCAGCCAGGCCCCAGCCATTAGGCCCACTACACAGCGGCCCAGCAGCCGACGTCTAGCCTCACTCCAACGGATTTGGGCCAAGTTTTCAGTTCTTTAACTATTCAGCAGCCCGATGATGCATGGTATATGGATACGGGCGCCACGTCTCACCTCACAACAATTCTGGTAATCTTCCTCAATTGTGCAATTTAAATACTCCTCAATTTATTATGGTTGAAAATGGACATCACATTCCAATTCAAGGGTTTGGTCATACGCTAACTCCACCAACGTACCCCCATTTCTCCCTTAATCACGTCCTATATGCCCTAACATTATAAAGAACCTAATCTCTGTTAGAAAATTTGCCACTGATAATTTCGTATCTATTGATTTTAACCCGTTTGGTTTTTCTATGAAGGACCTATGTATGGGGAGACTTCTTACGAGATGCAATAGTGTGGGGGACCTCTGTCCTATCCTATCCATGTCCGCTGCCGGTGTCAATCCTCCCACATCTCTAGCTGCAATTTCCTATTCAACGTGGCATAGTAGACTTGGATATTCCGGAGCTCCTATTTTTTATTTTCTTAGAAATCGCATTTTAATCAAATGTAATAAAGGGAACCTTGCCCAAAATTGCTACTCTTGTCATCTTGGAAAGCATGTTAGACTTCCTTTTACGTCATCTTTGAGTATTACTTTTTCTCCCTTTAATATTATTCATACAGATTTATGGACCTCTCTTATTACTAGCAAATTGGGTCATAAATATTATTTAATATTCTTGGATGATTTTTCTCACTTTCTATGGGTCTATCCGCTCCACTTTAAATCTCATGTCTACTCAAAATTTCTTAAATTTCGCATGTATATTAAAACACAATTTGAAAAAGAAATAAAATGCTTCAGTGTGAAAATGGTCGTGAGTTTAATAATTCTCTCTTTCATAAATTATGTGTGTCTAATGGCATGGTCTTTCGTTTCTCCTGCCCCCATACTTCCCCACAAAATGGTAAAGCTAAACGAATTCTCCGCACCATTAAAAATATGATTCATACCTTACTTTTTCATGCATCTCTTCCTCCCAACTTTTGGGTATATGCATTAAAAATGGCAGAATACTTTCTTAACATACTACCTACCCGTACACTCCAAAATAGGACCCCTACCGAGTTTCTATTTCCTCGGATCCCTACCTATGATCACCTTCAGATTTTCGATTGTCTATGCTACCCGAATTTTGCATCCACCATCCCTCACAAATTAGCACCTCGTACCACCCGTGTGTCTTCTTGGGGTTTCCGTCGAACCATAGGGGGTACTTATGCTATAACATGTTCACATGTAAAATCATAGTCTCCCGCCATATCACATTTGATGAGAACCTCTTTCCCTTTGCCAACATCCACCAATTTCGAGCCACCGATTATGGATTCCTTGATGACCCGGATACCTCATCTCCTTCAAAATGCACTACATTGGTCAAATACCATCCCGTCGAACACTGCCCCACCCACTGCCCCAGTCCCGTCACCCCCCACCCACTTCCCCCATCTCAAACAACCCTGCCCCGTCATCCATCCCGTCACCTGACACACTGCACAGTCCTGCCATTCCACTGCCTCCCGCAACGTCACCTGAGCCACATTCCCCGCAGCCCCCACCTACCACCATACTGCCTGTGATCCAGCCCCCAACCCACCGTATGGAAATATGTGCACAACACGGGATTTTCAAATCAAAGGTTCACTTTAACATATCCACTCAAACTATCTCACATATTTCTAAAAAATCCAAAATTAGTCAAATTTGACCTAAATTGGAATGCGGTCATGCATGCGGAGTTTAATGCATTAACCAATCAGCACACTTGGGATCTTATCCTGAAACCAGAGGGGCGAATATGATTTGTTGTATATGGCTCTATCATCACAAATTTAGAGACAGTAGTGAGCTTGGACGTCATAAGGCTAAACTTGTGGCTAATGGTACATGGCAATAAGAGAGAGTTGATTGTGGTGAGACCTTTAGTTCGTCAGTCAAACCAGCCATCATTCGCACAGCGTTGAGCATAGCCATGGGGAAGAATTGGCCTATTCACCATCTTGATGTAAAAAAATGTTTTCTTAAATGGGGATTTGAAAGAAACCGTTTATATGCATCAACCGCCTGACTTTGTGCATCCGGAGGTTCCTCAATATGTATGTCGTCTTCGTAAGTCACTATATAGATTAAAACAGGCCCACGTGGCTTGGTATGAGAGGTTTGATACATACATCATACAGATCGGGTTCGTGTGCAGCAAGAGTGATCATTCGCTCTTTATTTTTCATCGAGGTACTAACACGGCTTACCTTATTTTATATGTGGATGATATTGTTCTTACAATTTCTTCTGATACACTGAAACACGAGATCATTGCCCTGTTCAAGTCTGAATTTGCTATGACAGATTTGGATAAGTTAAGTTATTTTTTGGGGATATCAGTGACCATATCCGCACATGCCACGTTCTTATGTCAGCGTAAGTATGCAGAGGAGATTGTCTACCGGGCTAAATGGCAAACTGCAAGATGATGTCCACTCCTATCGACTCCAAGTCAAAACTCAGTGCAAATGACGGGGATCCAGTCAGCAATCCCTCCCTTTATAGGAGTCTCGCATGTGCTCTTCAGTATCTCACCTTCACTTGGCCCGATATTGCATATGTTGTTCAGCATGTGTGCTTGTTCATGCACGCTCCTAAGGAGCCTCACTTTACCGCTCTTAAATGTATCATTCGATACGTTACGACACTCTTGACTATGGACTACATCTATATCCCTCTGCACCAACTAAATTGCTCTCTTACACGAACGTTGATTGGGCAGGCTGTCCGGAAACTCATCGCTCTACGTCGGGCTATTGTGTATTTTTTAAGGATAATATTATTTCATGTCTGCCAAGCGGCAAGCCACACTTTCACGTTCAAGTGCAGAAGCAAAATATCGAGGCGTTGCAAACGTTGTTGCCAAGCTATGTTGGCTCCGTAATCTCCTTCTTGAGCATCATTGTCCCTTACGTAAGACATCTTTGGTTTACTGTGATAACATTTCTGATGTCTACTTGTCTCATAATTCGGTTCAACATCAGCGAACAAAGCATATTGAGATGGATATTCACTTTGTTCGCGAGAAGGTTGCAATGGGTCACGTTAGGGTGTTACATGTTCCTTCTTCATATCAGTACGCAGATATCTTCACTAAGGGGCTTCCTCGGCAACTGTTCCTTGACTTCAGATCCACTCTCAGCGTTTGACTTCCTCCCGCTGAGGGGGTGTGATATTTCATATATTCACCATATATTTTATAATATTCTATAATTAATATTTGAGTATAATTGTATAAAGTAGAGATCTTTATTCCATTAAAATTACAATTGTACACACTATATCTATTGTATTAATGAAAGGACTCCACTCAAGGAGATTTACACTATTCTACAATTTTCATTATAAATTTATGATCGATCAGTACTACAACCCATCATTCAATATATATTTCTATCCATGAATATTAATAAGTCACAGTTGGAAGAAATTGAGGTTATTTTCAATGTGTTTCCAAGTTCCCACTAGCCCAGGGCAGAATTCAAACCAAAATTCCTTTCAGCCAATGATATTAACTTAATTAGAACTACCTTTTTAACTAATGCTGCCTCAATAACTAGTCATAAACCTATTCAAATAATTGAACATCCCCACTGACTGTCATCAATTCTAAATATCTTTGATTTCATCTTCTCAAAAACCAATTTAGTCAACACCAGAAGTCCACATAATCTATCAATGTCAATGAAAAACTGACAACTTTTTCTGTAGACTTACAGTTCTAAAGGCCCCAGTTCAGTGAATGAGGTACAGCAAAGTAGGACCAAAATTGAACAAACTTAATCAAAGGCATCAATTAAGAATAATTATCTTCTCAGTAAAATTTAGTCATAAAGCAAGAACTTTCAGTACCCCACCTGGTATTTATGATCCAATAGATTCATAAAGGGTTGTGAGCAAATTCCGCCAGTCGGAACTTGCTCATATTGCCAGCGTAAAACTTCTCAATTCATGATCAATCGTCATAATACAGATTCATAAAGGGTTGTAGAATTCAAAGAGTACAATATGCTTAATTCGTGAAAAAGACTACTAATTTTTCATTATGCAGCTTCTTCCTTGCCAATTCTTGACAGGAAACACACCTGCTCTATTACTTGACCTAATTAATAACTAGACTGATTTTGGAAAGTAAGGTGAAAGTTTACCATTCTTGTTTCCCATCCCTGGCACATTATAATGAACTGATTCTTGGAGCATTTTCACCACTCTGCGCATTGAAGGGCGATTAGCTGGAATATGGTTAAGACAACGTAGACCAACATCAAGAACCTTGCATATATGTTCTTTGAAGCTGGAATTTAGATTTGGGTCTAGCAACTGATCAACTCCTTTCTCATTCAAGGTCGTGTGTACCCAAGTAGCTAGATCTTTCTCCCCGAATTCTGGACCAACCGATCTTCTGCCTGTCACCAGCTCCAAAATGACCACTCCAAAGCTATATATGTCACTCTTTTCATTCACATGAAGAGTATATGCATACTCTGCAATCAATGAATTTCACTAGTTAATGAAACTGCATTATTTCTGAAAATTATGTTACAGATGCCAATGTATCGATAAAAATGATTAGATTGGATAAAGCAATACCTGGTGCAATGTAACCGCAGGAAAGCAATTACAGACATGGATTTGACGCCACCTTTAGTGGCTGCTTTAACAATTTTTGCGACGCATTTTGGCTCCAAATTCACCATCCAGCAATATGTTGTTTGACTTAACATCACGGTGAACAACTGGAGTGTTAAACATAGCAATATACATGTGATATACACTGTTATAGTGATATACACTGTTATAGTGATATATACTGAATATACAGCAGTGTATATCACATGTATATCACTACAGCAGTGTATATCACATGTATATTAGTGGACTAAAAGCAGTCAGCAGTTGGGCCTCTCGGCAAAGGCCTGTGCAGCCCATCAAGTCAGCATACATCAGTGGTGTTGGGCCTCTCGGCTGAGGACATGCAGCAGCCCATCACGGGATTGAGGACAGTAAATCAATGGATAAATATTGTATATTAAGGAAAGTATATTGTGTGTATATTGTAATATATTTATTACCATAATTAGTGTTATACACTTACCATAATTGTATAGTTAGAATTATGGTAGAATAAGGTTTTAGGAATAGATTAGGAAAAGGATTTTCCTATTATGAAAATATGTAACTTGTATATATAGCCTTTCAATTAATGAAAATAATCAAGGGGATTATTTCTTTTATGGTATCAAGAGACTAGGTCTACACAAAAGTTTTCTCTCAACTTTTGCCTTGTGGCCGAGAAACCCCCCCCCCCTCGGGTTTTCTCTCCAAAATTTTGTCTTCCGCTCTCAAAAATCTCTCTTAAATTTAACCTCCTTCCTTGTTCTTTCAAATATGTCTAAGAACAATTTTCACCCTGCCCTCACGGTTTCCAATATCAAATTAAGTGTCCCTATTGTCCCTGAGATGGAAAACGTTCAATATGCAACGTGGGCGGGGTTGTTTAAAATTCACGCTATATCTTATCAAGTTCTTCCTCACATCATTCCTCCCGCTAGACCTCTTCCTGCGGAGGATCCTGAGTTATGAATTACACTTGATGCTACCGTTCTTCGGTGGATTTACGTCACTATTTCAGTGGACCTTCTACAGACGATTATGGAGTCGGATACCACGGCTATGGCTGCATGGAATAGATTGCGTGACATATTCCAAGACAACCAACATTCCCATGTCGTCACACTCGGCGGTGAATTCTCTCGTTCGAATGGGCGTATTTCAAACGTTCGCATATTGCAAGAAACTAAAGGAGTTGGCGGATCAACTCCGTAATGTTGGCGCACCAGTAACAAATAATCGTCTAGTTCTACAGTTGGTTGCCGGTCTTTCGGAGGCCTATAATGGTGTTGGAACTCTCCTTCGCCAAAGCAACCCTCTTCCCGACTTTCATCAAGCCCGCTCCATGCTGACGTTGGAAGAAGCCGGTTTGGCTAAAAATGCGGCTACCGGAGCAAGCCCAGTTGTCATGGTAGCATCCTCTCCTAGTTCTTCGGATTTTGTTAATAATTCGGGCCAAACTATAATAATGGTGGCGGCAAGAATAATTGCAAAAATAACAAAAACCGCGGGGGCAAACGAGGCGGTTCTGGTGGCGGTTTCGGTGATCAACAAGCAGGCGGTGGGTCCCATCCAGGGTACAATGGGCCACCACCACCGTGGGCCCAAAGATGGGGCCATTGGCGATGGAACCCGCACCTCCAACAAAGAAGCTTCACGGCTGGCCCAACGCCGTGCCCAATACTCAAAGATTGGCGGCCCATCGCCGCTGGCTCAAAGAACGGCACTCCACAGCAGCTACGGCCAGCTCCAGAGCCCCACTCGTGACCGAGCATCGAGGCCGCGATGCACACGTTGGGATTGACTCAACCGGACCCAAATTGGTACATGGACACCGGGGCCACTGCTCACATGACTTCCGAATCAGGTACTCTCTCATCTTATTCCAATTTGAGCACCCCTCGGGGTATAATTGTTGGTAATGGCAGTTCTATTTCAATTCTAGGGTATGGTCAGAAAACATTGTCTCCTCCCAATCCACCACTCCTCTTGAAAAATACTTTACATGCTCCTAAATTGATTAAAAATTTAGTATATGTCCGAAAGTTCACAAATGACAATTCTGTTTCTGTTGAATTTGATTCTTTCGGTTTCTCTGTGAAGGATTTCAAGACGGGGAGTCATCTCATGAGGTGTGATAGTAGGGGGGATCTATATCCTATCATGCCCGGTTTCAGTCCATCAAGTCCATCCTTGCCATCGGCTTTTGCAGCCATCTCTCCTTCCATGTGGTATGCTCGTCTGGGTCATCCGGGATCTTCTATTTTATTAGTTTTAGATAAAAATAGCTTTATTTCTTGTAAGGGTACGAGTCGTACTCCAATTTGTCAGTCTTGTTCATTAGGAAAAATTGTTAAGTTGTCATTTGTAGACTCCAATTCTCATACTTCTATGCCATTTGACATTATTCATAGCGACTTATGGACATCTCCTGTTCTTAGTTCAATGGGTCATCGATATTATATTCTCTTTTTAGATGATTATTCTAGATTTTTGTGGACGTTTCCAATTGCGAATAAATCACAAGTGTTTTCCATCTTCATAAAATTTAGAGCGTTCATTCGTACTCAATTCGAAAGAGAAATAAAAAATATTCAATGTGATAATGGGAAAGAGTATGACAATAGGGAGTTTCGAGAATTTTGTGCTACTCATGGGATAAATTTTCGTTTTTCATGTCCTCATACATCTTCACAAAATGGGAAAGCCGAACACAAAATTCATTCCATAAATAACATTGTCCGAACTCTCCTACTACATGTCGCATACCTCCATATTTTTGGCATCATGCTCTACAAATGGCCACTTACCTTCTTAACTTAATTCCGTCTAAAGGTCTGACATATTTTCCCCCCCTCAAAATCCTATATAATAAGAACCCTTTTTATTCTCACCTTCGGGTTTTTGGGTGCTTGTGTTATCCGTTATTCTCATCCACCACAATTAACAAACTTCAGGCTCGGTCTACCCCGTGTGTGTTTTTGGGTTATCCGTCAAATCATCGTGGTTATAAGTGTTTTGATTTATCCTCCAAGAAAATCATAATCAATCGCCATGTCATTTTTTATAAAACTCAATTCCCATTTACGAAAGTTCATACTCCCGAACCTAAGTCATATAATTTTTTGGATAACCAAATATCCCCGTATATTATTCGGAATTTTTTGGACATCTCCCGTACCCAAAATCCTCCAATGGCCCATCGCCCATTGGACCAACAAAGATCGCCACACTCACATAATTCGACCCATCGAACAGTTCCAAAGAATCGGGCTCGCTCACCCACTCGAACTGCTCCAGAATCTGATTCCAGCCTTTACCGATTTGGGCCAGCAGGCCCACTGCCTGCTGGCCAGTCCGTCCCGAGCCCAGAAAATTCCCAAAATTCCATCAATTCTTCCTCGAGTCATAGACCGGTCACTCGTAGTCAGCGGGGTATTTTTACACCTAAAAGACATTTTAATTTACATTCCGGTGTCTCTAAATCCCCCTTGCCCCGCAATCTTGTGTCCGCATTAAATGACCCTAATTGGAAAATTGCTATGACTGATGAATATAATGCTCTTATTGATAATAAGACGTGGGAGTTGGTGCCCCGTCCATATGGTATTAATATTATCAGGTCTATGTGGATTTTTGCTCATAAGGAGAATTCAAATGGGTCTTTTGCTCGATATAAGGCGCGACTTGTTGGTGATGGTAAGACTCAGCGGGTTGGAATTGATTGTAGTGAGACGTTTAGTCCGGTGGTCAAACCGGCTACCATTCGAACTGTGCTTAGCTTGGCTCTTTCAAAGACTTGGCCAAATTCATCAGTTGGATGTCAAGAATGCTTTTCTATATGGTGACCTCAAGGAAACAGTCTATATGCATCAGCCGTTGGGTTTCAGGGATCCCAACTGCCCTAATCATGTCTGTTTATTGAAGAAATCATTATATGGGCTTAAGTAGTCTCCACGGGCCTGGTATACACGATTTGCTGACTTTGTTTCGACTATTGGGTTCACTCACAGCAGGTCAGATAATTCCTTGTTCATCTACCGCCGTGGTTCGTCATTGGCCTATATTCTATTGTATGTGGATGATATCATCTTGACTGCCTCCTCCGATGCTTTGCGTCAGTCTATCATGACCATGCTCAGTTCTGAGTTTGCTATGAAAGACTTAGGGCCTTTGAGTTATTTTTTGGGGATTGCCGTCAAGCGTCATTCAGGTGGTTTGTTTATGTCTCAACGGAAGTATGCTGCTGAGATCATCGAGAGGGCTGGGATGTCATCCTGTAAGTCCACTTCCACGCCAGTTGATGCAAACCCAAAGCTAAGTGCCGCCGCAGGTGCACCATACGAGGACCCGACCCGCTATCGCAGTCTTGCAGGGGCCCTTCAGTATCTTACCTTTACCAGACCGGATATTACATATGCGATTCAGCAGGTGTGTTTATTCATGCATGATCCCAGAGTTGAGCACATGAATGCAATCAAACGCATCATTCGGTATATTCAGGGGACACTAGACTATGGGTTGCACTTGTATCCGTCATCTACATCCACACTTGTGTCATACACGGATGCTGATTGGGGTGGTTGTCCCGACACCAGACGGTCGACTTCTGGCTACTGTATGTTCCTTGGCAACAACTTGGTCTCATGGTCGGCAAAGCGTCAAGCAACGCTATCACGATCCAGTGCAGAGGCAGAATATCGAGGGGTAGCGAATGTGGTCTCCGAGTCATGTTGGCTACGGAATTTGCTTTTGGAGCTTCATTGTCCCATTCAGAAGGGCACCTTGGTGTATTGCGATAACATTAGTGCCATCTACCTGTCAGGTAACCCAGTTCAACACCAGCGCACCAAGCATATTGAAATGGACATTCACTTTGTCCGTGAAAAGGTTGTCAAGGGTCAAGTTCGCGTATGCCATGTCCCGTCTCGTTATCAAATTGCAGACATCTTTACAAAAGGTCTACCAGCGGTTCTCTTTAAAAATTTTAGGGACAGTCTCAGTATTCGAAAACCACCCGCTATGACTGCGGGGGTGTGTTAAACATAGCAATATACATGTGATATACACTGAATATACAGCAGTGTATATCACATGTATATTAGTGGACTAAAAGCAGTCAGCAAACAACAGTGTTGTTGGGCCTCTCGGCAAAGGCCTGTGCAGCCCATCAAGTCAGCATACAACAGTGGTGTTGGGCCTACGGTGAGGGCGACAGCTGACCCATCACGGGATTGAGGACAATAAATCAGTGGATAAATATTGTATATTAAGGAAAGTATATTGTGTGTATATTGTAATATATTTATTACCATAATTAGTGTTATACACTTACCATGATTGTATAGTTAGAATTATGGTAGAATAAGGTTTTAGGAATAGATTAGGAAAAAGATTTTCCTATTATGGAAATATGTAACTTGTATATATAGTCTTTCAATTAATGAAAATAATCAAGGGGATTATTTCTTTCATGGAGGAACACAATCATGGTGCAAATAAGATAGCCCTCAGCTGCATCTAAAGCTATTTTGAATCTCAATGGCCAATCCAACAATTTGGCCTTGCAACTATGCAGCAAATTGCCCAAACTTCCATTTGGCATGTACTCGTATACCAAGAGCTTGCTATCCCCAGTATCACAACAGCACCACAATCTCACAATATTCTTGTGCCTAATTTTATCCAAAGATTCAACTTCAATTTCAAACTCGTCTCCATAAGGGATTTCATCTTTAACTGTTTTCTCCCATAGCTTCTTCACTGCTACTGCCTCACCATTGCTTAGTACAGCTTTGTACACTCTTCCTGAAGCTCCATTTCCAATCACATTAGCTTCATCTAAGCCATCGGGTATTTCAAATTCACTGAATCCAAGCTTATGGAACGATGTCCACTTTGTCATAGTGATTCCTTTCTTAATTTTCTTGAATTTCTGGTACTTCCAAATGAACATAGCAATACCAACAAGAAAAACAAAGCCAGCAATTGTGTAAATAGCTCTCAAAGCCCACAGGTATCCTTCATGTTGACGTCCGCCTTTGGCAGGACAAAGACCAGAAACACCTTGACACAAACCTGGATTACCTAGAAAGCTATTTCTATAAACACTCTTATCAAAAAATTCCGGAACCATCCCTGACAGCCGATTATTAGACAAGTTTAGCTTATTTAGCTTCAAGCTTTGCAGACTGAGTAGGATTTCCGCTGAGAAGTAATTCCCAGAAAGATCAAGATAATTAAGCACTGGTAAAGTCCCGAGTTCATCTGGAATTTCCCCAGAAAATCCATTGTTTGCCAAGTTAAGCTCGCTGAGTTGCTTCAATGTGTGAATTCCCAAGGGGATTTCTCCCGATAGCTCATTGAAACTAAGATCAAGTGTTCCTAACTGCCCTAGATGCAATAATGTACCCGGAATTTCTCCCGTTAGCTCATTATGACTCGTGGAGAACTCAACTAAATTCTTCAATTTTCCGATTTCACTAGGTATAACCCCTGAGAATTTGTTCCTTGATATTTGTAAGTTGGACAAATTTTTGGCACCAGAAATCATGTGTGATATATTTCCTGAAAACGCATTTCCAAAAAGGTCTAAGAGATAAACCTGAGGCAAACTCCAAAACTCAGTAGGGACTTCCCCGAATAGCTCATTAGCCCGAAACCTGACCCTAAGTAAACTCCGGCAGTTGCCAAGACTAGCCGGAATACTCCCAGAGAACGAATTAGATATCATTATGAGATCCTCTAAAGCTCCCATTTCACACAAACTTTGAGGAATTTTACCAGAAAATTTGTTGTATGAAACATCAAGATACTGTAAAGCTGAGTTCTTTCCAAGTTCACTAGGCAATGAACCCGAAAATCTGTTAGAGAATAACTTGATCTCATACAAATTAGGAGACTTAGCTATACTTTCTGGAAACAAACCATCAAATTGATTCTCAAATAAATTGAGAGACTCAAGTGACAACTCACACAACTCATCAGGAATAGTTCCGGTTAACTTGTTCGTCGACACATCGAGCCTTCTCAATTTAGTCAAGTTAGACCATCCCATTGGCAATACTCCAGTAAGGGAATTATTGTAGAGCTCCACTTGGACAATATTGTTAAGCTGGAAAATTACACTTGGTATTGTCCCAATGAGTCCATTATTGGACACGTCAAAATTAATCAATCGACTCAATTTTTCAGTACTTTGTGGAATTGAACCAACAAGATTACACATGCTTAACCATAAGCTCTCCAGATTTGTCAAGTTACCAAGTTCTGGAGGAAAGTGACTCGGTGAAAACGGGTTGTAAGCGAGTTCAAGTGTCCTGAGACTCGTTACATTACCTAACACGGCAGGAACTTTACTAATAAGAATGTTCTCAGTCAGAATAAGAGTCTCCAGTTCCCGGAATCTTCCGAAACTTGTTGGAATATTCCCCGAAAAATAGCACCCGCTAAGATCAAGGTATCTGCAATAAAACATCATAAATATACTAATGAAACAATAAGAATAACAAAATCTCAATGCCAAGTTAGGTGTAGTCCATTATTAATGTTCAACATTCAATTTGTTCCATCTGCATTAATTTGATCTCTAACACCAGAGAGAATGTTACATTTTTTTTTTTACTGACATACATAACCCAAAATAGATTATAACAAGCAGATCTGAGTGAGTTTTGTGAGTTCAGCTGAATCAAATGCTTACAGTTCCATATTATGTCATGTACGTATGCAACGAAATTTCAAAATTATACATAAAAGATCATACTCATTTTTAAATACGCTATGGATCCTATATTTGCCTCTAAACAGACCCAAATGCACATACTATATGACTGAATTTTAGTCCCAATTAGTTGGTATTGTTAGAAAATTTTAAGTCAAAAATGAAAAAGAATAATTACTACAATGCCTTTTGGTGATCTAATTTACACCAAATAACCAGAAAATGTATAGGATATGTATATATATATTAAGTATAAAATATACATATAATATACATACTGTTTACATAAATATATATACTCCCTCCATTTCCGGCACTTTTTTGTGGTCCAGTGTCTTAATTTGACTTGACATAGATTTAAGAAATAGAGGAAGACTTTTGAATCTTGTTGTCTTAAATTAAAAATGTGTGTGGTCTTTTAAATATTGTGGTCTTAAAATTGCCTTGTAATTGAAAAACTTACTAATTATAAAAAGAGACACTCTTTTTGGACAGACTAAAAAGGAAAGTAAAACATTTAAATTAGTACAAATGGGAGTGTTTTTTTTTCAAAATTACCCTTTTTAATGGGTTTTCCAAATCGCAATATTGATTATTTCTTGTTTAAAAAAAGTTTGGAAAGAAGCAAAGGGGTATTATTGATAAATTACCCTTTAATTAATGTGATTAATTAACTTTGTTAAGGAGTGTGTCACACTGGAAAGAGTATAATATACATATTGAAAGACTACGGATATAACCGTGTATATGTCCCGTGTATATTTTGTATATTCCTTACCATAATTAGTAGAGTTTTTGTATATGTATAATTATAGAAAAAACTAGTAGTCTTGTATTAGTAAAAGGTAGATTTAGTTTTCAGAGATTGTATATCAGGTATATATACATTAATCAAGAAATTCTTCTCTTTCACATATAAGATACATAATCAATGTATTACTATATGTTTTGTATATTTTTTGCTATTTTTTAAAAAAATGAAAAACATCGGAAATGCGAAATTTAGCTTCAAATTGAGTACCTGAGTAAAGGTAGATCGGCGATAGTATCGGGAATAGTGTCGCCGAGGAGATTCTGAGAAAGGTCAAGGTACGTGAGGCTACGACATCCAGAAATAGAAAGTGGGAGAGTAGAGTTAATAAGATTATTGGAAAGAGAGAGTGATGAAAGTGAAGTGAGGTGGCATAGGAAAATGGGAAAAGGTCCGGCGAGAGAAGCGCCGGAAAGATTAACGACGATGACGCCGGCGTTGTTGTTACAAGTGACACCTGTCCAGTTACAAGGAGTAGGATCATGTTCAGACCAAGAAGAGAATATGCCTTGTGATGTGTCGGAGAGAGATAGTTTAAGTCATTGTAGATATAAACCATCTTGATTTAGAGCAAAAATGATAGGTAGAGTAGTACTTAAAAAGAAAATGATGAAATGGGTGTATTGTCTTTGCATTTGCATGGCTTTTTCATGCACAGAGAAAAAGATATGTCTGCAATATTATCATATACTAGAAAAATGGTTAAAATAATGTAAGTTTTTGGAGGGAATTTGTGAGGAAAGAGATGGGAGAAGAAAATGGCGTTGTTGTATTCTACTTTAAGGTGGCATATTGGGAGTGAAGAGTGAAGAAAATTTTGTTGGTACTCTATTGTACTTTATTTAGCAGTACGGGAAGTAATAACTATTACAAGTGTTCGAAAGGATAAATAAATGGTCAATCTTCAAAACTGCCGCAAGCGTGTTGTGTCTTGAATCTTGATAACCTTGCAAAGCCAATGTTGAGAACTGTCACAAGCTTGTTGTGTCTTGAATCTTGATATCCTGAAATAAAGAAATAACTAAATCTGGATGGTTACAACGTTGTGTGTTGAGTCGAGTGATTGCACTTTGTCCTTAAGACAAGATTGCCCCGTATATATGCTTTTACGTTAGCGGGCAATAGTCTCCCAAGATAAAACAACACTTTAATCTCAACACTACAAAGCCAATAGGTTGAGCCTGCCGAATAAAACAAATATGAATCGACTTGCTGAAGATATGGAAAAGGAAGGAAGAGTTTTTATCTACTCTTCTCGTTTTGTCTCTGTGTATATAGTGTGTCTCTGTAGTGTATATCGTGTGTATACGTGAATGTTTGGTCACTGTTTTTCAGTCACTGTTTTGCTGAATTTCGATCCTTTGTTTTGTGTGTTTTTACGTGCTATTTTCGAGTGCTATATTCTTTATCTGTTTTTAAATGCATTTTCGCCTTTGAATTGTGCCAAAAGAGGCTCAATATATAGCATGGAGGAGGGGCTAAACAACTGCCAAAAACATGGCTGTTAATGGCCATTAGAAGGGCATTAAAACAGCCAAATAATAGTTGTAAATGGCCATCAAGAGGGGTTGAATTATGGACATGAAGGAGGGTGATAATGGAGGAGTTAATCAGCCAAGTAATGACTGATTAATGCCTCAAAAAACAGTCCCAACGGTAGCTTCAGGGACTAAACTGTACATGAGAAACTTCAGGGATCAAACTGTACATCTGACAAAGTTCTCTGGTCCAAAAAGATAATATCAGAAAGTCCCCACAGCCCACAGCCCACGACCGGACCGGACGGGCGGGCGACGGCGGCGCGCGTTTGGGCTTAGCCTTGAACCCATACACATCTAGGTCCTCCCTCCTTTAAACACATGGGATACCCTTGGGGTCCCAAACCCTTTACCAATTAGAGACTTATATAGAGAGCAATTCTTTATATTCCCACCGATGTGGTAGATTTGTCCCACACCACATTTCCATGCCTCAAACACCTTACTTCGTGGACCAATATCTCTTTCATTTCTCAACGAAATTTGACCATTCTTGGCCCTACGGTCATCTACTCACTTCGTAGATCATGCATGTGCGAAGAGATAATATCTCCAACATGTGGAACACTAGTGTTTAATTCATCAAAGATGGGTGGACGCATCTCCCCGCCAAAGACAAATTGAGGGAACTGTAGGATTGGGAAAGGACGTGAGTCGTTTAATGTGGATGTGATGTCGTACTGATAATTTAACTATTCTTGTTTACTAAGATTAGAGTTGCTTATTGAAGTGTGTGGCAATCTGATCTAAAAGCTTAAGCTGTTAGATAGAACACACTTTTAATATTTGATTATATTCTCAACACGCCCTCACGTGCTGGCCAGATTTTTTTCATGGTCCAAGCACGTGGAAATTCTTTTTGAGAATGGGTGGCGGTGAGGTTCGATCTCAGGACCTTTGGCCTGCTTTGATACTATATTGAAATATGTGATCATCTGATCTAAAAGCTTAAGCTGTTAGATAGAACACACTTTTAATATTTGATTATATTCTCAACATTGTTAATCATATAAGGGGTAGCTGGAGCTTAAAAGATTCATCACAACATTTTTTTCGTAAAATTATAATGTATATAAAAATATATAATTATTTTTATGATTAACACATAGTAAGCCCTTAAACTTGTTAGAATATTTTATTTACACACTTAATCCATGTTCCAAGAGAACATCCAACTCATCATAAAGTGTTTAAATTAGGCGTTTTCGATTTAAATATTAAAATTTATTTTACATGTGTTTTCATTCGTCTATTATATAGCTAGGTTAATCACGTAAAACATCTCATGTTTTTAATTATGCGCATCAAACTAAAATAAAAAAGTCCTGGAGTTTTACAACTTATTGAGGTGAATGCGTATAACAAAGGAGATTACATATTTTATGTGGTTAACTTAACTACCTAATAGACGAATGAAAACACGTGAAAAAAACTTTTAAAATTTGAACCGAAAGTGTCTAATTGTACCATTTTATTAGGAGTTGTGGTGTTCAATTGGAACAGGGTTAAGTTCGAGTGACTAAATAAAATATCCTAACAAGTTTAAGGAGCTATTATGTTTTAGGTCTTATATTTATGTGTGTATAGTAGATATTGAATTTTATTTACTTTTACATGATGTCTACTTTAAATCTCCTTATTGAAAATCTTACCTTTACCATTAATTATTTCACCCTCTCATATAGATAAAAATAATACTATAATTATGGAATAAATAATTTCGAAATTAGTTATATCACGATATTATCTTAATCAAATATAGAATAAATTCATCTCAAAATTAATCCCGAAATTACCTTATTACTCGTACCAAACTACCCTTAACGCTCTTGGTGCAATAATTGACCCGTGCTGAAAGTTTACATATAGTTAGACCCCTTTGACTCATTAATCAAACCATTCTCAACTAAATACATTTATGTAAACAAGATTAAGCGCAAACCTTTTTCCACTTAACACGCCGTAAAATTTAATGATAAAACGCAAAGACTATATACTGGGACCCACATTATAATGCAGGAAAGAAACTGAAACTCTCCTCACCTCCAACCTTCTCTCTACGCTCCCCCACGCGCTCTCAGATAACTCTCCCACTTCCATCCAACGGCCAATAAGAGCGCGTTCCAACACTCTCCAAAAGCAATTCGCTCACACCTGATACCTCGACCAGATCTTAGTACAAAAGTAACGAACAAAATGAGAAGAAAAACCGGTCGGTCCTTCAATATATGTAGAGAGAGAAAGTATTTTAGAGAGAGAGAGAAAAGAACTCCCAAAGCACATAGGCACAAACCCATTTATGAATCAAAGTGTTGGATTTCAAAGCATCTGACAATACTATCCCTATATACATATACATATACATATACATATATTTATATTTATATCCACAACAACAAATTCCCTTTTCTTTATTATTATCTTGTTTGTTTTCTTTGTCTAATCTTTTTTTAACACATCACAAAGAAATGATACAGTCAAATATATACTACTATTACATATTTGCAGGGTGTAACAATATTCAAGAATTGATGGTTGGCAATAAGATTAGAAAGTGTTTATGTGTGTTCATAGTTTCTTTCTTTCTACTACTAGTACTACAACAATGTATCACTATTGAAATCTCACCACACATCTCAATCACAAGTCCTTACATTTTTGCTATTCTTTATTTTTTACTTTTGGGGGGCAAGAGAGAGAATAGATAATGGGGTTCAGTTCTAGTAGTAATATACTTTTGTGGGTGTGTTTAATTTTGCGTCTTTTCGTCAATACCAAAAGCAACAACGACCCCCAAATTTTTCCTCTTTCTATCTAACCCTAATTTAGAGAGAGAAAAGGAGAGATTTTGATGTCTTTCAATGGTGGTTCTTGCTATTTTCTAGTTTGTTTGTGATCATTTGAAGTTAAAAATTTAATCTTGGTGGGGGAAATGGAGTGTGATGGTGGTGGAAATGGAGCAGCTTCTATAGGTGTTGCTGTTGCTAGTACTGATGTTGTTGTTGGTGGAAGTTGTGATGTGGAGAAAAAGAAGGTTCTAGAAGGGGAGCCTAAGGTTAAGAGGAAAATGAAAACTGCTTCTCAGTTGGAGATTCTTGATAAGACTTATGCTAGTATGTGTTACCTTTTTCTTTTCAATCTTTATTTGGTTTTTAATGGATTATTGGGTGTCATAGTTTTCCCATGATTCCAATTTTTGATTGGTTGTGGAAATAAGGTGGATGCGGTTTTGTGGTTGCATTTGGAGTTTTAGGCTGCAAAGTAATGGACTTGAGTTAATTTTTTTAATTGTGTTTATCTTTCCCTTTTCAATCTTTTTTTAGTCTTCCCCATTTTGGTTTTTAATGGATTACTGGGAATCATAGTTTTTCCAACAACAATAACATACCCAGTGTAATCCCACAAGTGGGGTCTAGGGACGGTAGAGTGTACTTAGACCTTACCCCTACCTCGGGAGGGCTGTTTCCGATAGACCCTCGGCGTATAATAGTTTTTCCATTTTTCCAAATTTTTGATTGGTTATAGATGTTATTTATTTGTTGCATTTGGAGTTTCTGGGGTTGAGTTAATTTGTTCATTGTGTAGCTGATACTTATCCTTCAGAAGCATTGAGGGCAGAGTTGTCAGCAAAATTAGGCCTATCTGATAGGCAACTGCAGATGTGGTTCTGTCATAGGAGGCTCAAGGACAGGAAAGCTACTATGCCAGCGAAGCGGCAGAAGACGGAAGGTTCACCTGCTGGACAAGGGGATCAGATGGCAGTGAGTGGTGAAGTTGGCAAGGATCATGCTTCTGGTTCTGGTTCAAGAGTAAGTCCACTTGGTCTCATGGACTTGCAGCAGGTGCAGGTGCAGGTGCAACAACAGCACCACCAGCGAGTTGTTCATCGACCTGGAACTGCAGTTCCTAGGTTTAGTAGAACTGAAATGCCAGCTCTGAAGAGATATTATGAGCCACGTCAAGCCATATCTGAGCTTCGGGCAATCACATTTGTGGAAGCACAGCTGGGGGAGCCATTAAGGGAAGACGGACCTATTCTCGGAATGGAGTTTGATCCCTTGCCACCCGGTGCATTTGGTGCACCAATTGGTAAATTTACTTCCCATGCTTACTTGTTGCCTTCCTTTTACAAGAAGTGCAGCCTTGCAATGTGCATGAAGTTAGATGATTAGTGGATCAAAGTGTTAAGTGATATTTATGATTGTATTCTTCCACTGATGATAGTTAATAGTGCTGCAGTTTTTGTATTGTCCATGTCCAAGTAATTCCTCTTTGTAGATACTGATATAATATTTCTAGAATAGTCTTTGTACATCTCCTATATTAGGTAAAATTGTAGTCCAATTGTAATTAGGAAGTGTAGTCCAATTGTAATTAGGAAGATTAGTTACCTAGTTTGTAAATGAGTAAATAATTATGTAACACTATATATATTGTACATAATAATCAATAAAAGACAGGGAACATATTCCTTCATGGTATCTGCAGATGTAACACTATATATATTGTACATAATAAACATATTTCTTCAGATACAAGTAATTAGACGTTTTCTATTTTATTTTAACCTTTGGTTTGTAACTCCATTTGGGTGTGGACTGTGGAGAAGTATCATGAAGGGGTGGGTAGATTTTTGTGGACATATATGTTTTAAGGTTGGGGACGGAAGCAAGATCAGTTGTTGGGCACATAAGTGGTGTAGGGAGATTGAGTTGAAAGAAGCCTTTCCTAATTTATATTGTGTTTCTTTTCAAAGAGAAATGACAGTCCAACAAATTTGTAGATCTCATGAGGATCTAAGGAACCTTTATGATTGGGAGATGGAAGAGTTTCACAATTTGATAGAGTTGTTGTATGGGCTAGACACACAAAACAACCCATCGGATGTTTGGAGATGGCGAGAGAGCGGAGGTGTCTTATTCACTGTTAGCTCTTATTATACAAGTTTGCTAGTGACAGAGGAATATTCTTTTCCCCATGGCTCCATTCGGATTCCTAGAGCACCGAGGAAGGTTTGTTTCTTTGTATGGTTGGCGGCAAGGGGTGTGATTCTAACATCGGAGAACCTGAGAAAGAAGAGAATCACCTATGTTAGTTAGTGTTTTATATGTAAAAGTGCAGGCGAAAGTGTAGATCATCTTCTTTTGCATTGTAAGGTTGCTAGACGGTTATGGTGGGCAACTCTCAATTTGTTTGGGATGCAATGAGTCATGCCAGGTATATTGAAGGAGGCTTTGCAAAGTTGGACTCATACGAGGGCTTGAAACGTTGCCCCTTAGCAATCATGTGGGTCATATGGAAAGAGAGGAATAGGAGGGCTTATGAAGGGTTGGAGCTTGATTTTGTAAAAATATAGAGTAGCGTTTTGTCTTTAGTCTCTTTTTGGTGTACTTCCGAGATCCCAATTTGCATAGAGGATTGAATCTCTATTAGTGAGAACCTTATTTTGGTGTAGGTTCTCTTCCTTTGGTATATGGCTTGTATACGGGGTTTTCCCAACTGTTAATACAACAACAATAACATACCAAGTGAAATCCCACAATGTGGGGTCTGGAGAGGGGTAGAGTGTACGCAGACCTTACCTCTACCTTACTAAGTAGGGAGGCTCTTTCCGAAAGATCCTCGGCTCAAGAAAAAGCATAAGCACAAGCCAAGCAAGAGAAACGGTCAGACCCGGACAAGAAATTTAAAGCAATATGAAAATGAGAGTAACAAAAGTGAATAAGCCATGATAAAATATTCTGGAAAAAAAGCAGTATTTTCAACAAGTAGTTTCCCCAACTGTTAATAAAATTATAATTTTATCAAAAAAAAATAAAATATGAGCAAACTGTTTGAAACATGCATAATGACTTATCAGTTTTTCGTTCGTCTTGTAGTGGTATGAAAGAGGCACTAAAAGTGTTATGACATACAACAGTATTTTGCATAAACGTGCAAAAAAAGGCCAAAAGTTGTAAAGCAAATCTGCACAATATTATCAGTTCCACCTAAGCTATCAAACAATATTATACCTTGTAAGAAAATTCTCATGTGCTGAATCCAAATACAGTTTTTCAATTCGAACATCATAATCTATGGCTCTCTTTAGGCATCTGAAGTGTTTTTCTTGCTATTTCTTCGCCTCCTCCTTTTCTTTTATTGCTCTTTAATTGATTTCCTGTAAGACTTTCTTAATTTGCATTGTTCAGTTCCTCTTTCTGTTCTGCTCCCATGAAAACACCCAAAGATTGCCCAATCTTCTTAAGCTTTCGTCTTGAGTTTCCAATTTATGTATTTCCTTCCAATTCTATCAACAGCCTTTAGGTGGTTCTTGGTTGGGGAGAAGTGGAAAATAACTTATCCTGTAACTCTTTTTTTTTTTGGCTGTTCGATAGGAAACTACAATGTTGTATTCTTTACGGTATATAGCCTCAGCGTGTGCTTTTGTGTCTCTCCAAAGTGGTCCTAAATAGTTATGAAACTGCATATATAGTTTAGAGCAAAACAATGGGAACAAAGTATTACAAACTATACTACCAATCTTGTACAACAGACCCTTGTGGTCCGGCCCTTCCCCGGACCCCGCGCATAGCGGGAGCTTAGTGCACTGGGCTGCCCTTTACTACCAATCTCGTACTTGCTTAGATATGGGGAAAAATACAAAGTAACTGTTCATGTGTCCTACTTTACCTCTTAGGAAAACAAACAAGAACCAGGATAGGCTACTCCTCCCCTTTCTGTGCACCTTCTTGCTATCGAGTATCAGCATTCAACTCGAAATCTCAAAAGAAAAAAACAACTAGAAACTTCAAAAGAAAAAATTAGAGCTTTAGTATCATCCACAAAGCATCCAAAACTAGGCACAGGTCTTGTTCGAGCAAGGACTCTAGACAATCTGTTATGAAGCCCCATCAGCCCAGGTCAGGTAACTCGAAATGGCCAAACATGAACTACCCGCTAAGGAAACGGTAAATAAGACAAATGCGGGAGAATTAAGTGCCTTTTTGGCCTCAACCTTGCTGCTGGAAGTATACCTGACTGATTACTTAAAGCATGATGAAAGTATAATTTTACTCTATTTATAAGAGAAAAAGTAAGAGTAGTTAATTCCGTTAGCTTTCCAGTTTTTTCTTGATCCTCACTAACTTACCATTTACCTTTCATCTAAAATATTACAAACTGTTTTTACTTCTTGTGGTGAGAAGTACTAACGGAAAATTTGTCTTGAGAAACGAAATCTTGTGTACATGAATCGGCGGGAACAATTATTAGTCTCTTATGTGTTGGATTATTTTAGGATTAGCAGGAAATATACTTGTTTGGTTTTTGTTTTGAAGAATTTGCTGTTGGTCTACCTGTAAAACTGTCTGCTTTCCATATTAATTTTTCAAAACCCAAAAAAAGGGGGAAAAAAGAGGGGCTGATTGCTTTTCAGGCCCTAGCCGCTGAGGGAAGTAATTGGAGCGTCAACTGGATGAACACTGATAAACTTAAAGGACATGTGATTTTCTTTGAGGGGCTTAAGTTGTATTGTCATATAGAGTATATCAAATTTTGTCAATGTATCTCTTTCACCCGTGTCTGATGTATATTTGTGTTTCGGTAAGTTGATATGCCCCTGCTAGTTCAGAAAGTGTAAAGATTAATTTATAGTTGATCTTCTTCGGTCTTCGTTTCTGTTGGTTATTTTCCTCAGTTGTATATGCTTTTACAAATGTGGCCCCTAATGTTTTTTCTTATTGTTCAGAGTTGATGAATATTTTTCTTTCTGCATGCAACAGTGGCAGCCATGCAGCACAAGCCAGCTGGACGACCTTTTGAAGCTCAAATCTATGAGAGACCAGATGTTAATTCAATCAAGGTTAGCCTCTTCACTTACTTATTCCAATCCATATGTGGTAACAATGTTCAGATTCCTTTTATGAAACAATTAATAAGTCTGGTTAGAGGGGTGATGAAATGTGATGTTTGTATGAAGAATGAAGTCATACAGCTGATTAAAAAAAAATGAAATCACCTAATGCTTGTATTAGCTAAAAAGCATGGAAGATAAGCACCCAAGGGTGTGGCCTAGTGGTCAATGAAGTGGGTTGAGAACCATGAGGTCTCAGGTTCAATTGCCAACGGAGCAAAATCACTAGGTTATTTCCTTCCATTTGTCCAACCCTTGGTGGATAGAGTTACCTGGTACCTGGTGGAGGTAGTAGGTGTCCCCTGGAATCAGTCGAGGTGCACACAATCTGGCCCGGACACCACGGGTATTAAAAAAGATGGAAGATAATTAGAATATTTTTTTTATTAGAGATCTTCCCCTAGGTTCTTGTCAAGGTTTAGATAATTAGGCGGTGTTTGTAGAGAACCAGATCTTTCTCTAGGTTCTCTAGTTTTATATACCAGTTGTTCTACCTTAATAAAACTATTACTGTATAAAACATTGTTTTCTTAGAAGAAGCTGATACCTTTTATCTACTATTGATTGCAAAACAAATTAGCAGGTTGTTCCAGGTGAAAGATATCAATAATACCCCCAGGATGTGGATGGGTTCTTTTAGTTTTAGCTTCTATGATGTTTTTTATTTTTTATAAAATCTGATCGAACTTCTAAACTTGCTTGATTTGTTCAATAGCAATATTGCCAAGTAGCACAAATACATTTGTACATACTTTACTTCTGTTACATATGATTATGTGATTGGAGTAATGGAATATTTCAGGTTCTGCAAAATTATTAGCCATTTGTGTTTGAATTTGTTTAGCATGAATGATGTAACTATTCTCAATGCTGATTCATGGTTAATTCAAAGGGAAAAGGTGAAAAGAGTCACGAGCTGATGAAGGAAAGAAGATCATGTCGTAGTTAAGGGCTAGTTTAGGGCATGTAAAATGCTTGCTGTTGTATTTTCAAAAATAACTAAAATTTGGAGCTAGAGAAATGATAAAGGAAAAGGATTTTATATGTTTATCAGGTATGACATCTTTGATTCAGATGACGAGGATTCTTGGTGATATGTAGATGTAAGATTAACTCCTACAGTATTTAAGAATTAACAATTCAGAAATTTCATGCCAGGGCACCACAAGGACTTTGCGTGAATACCAGTTTCTTCCAGAGCAACCATCAATAAGAAGTGATAGCTATGAACCATCCGTACCATCTCATTATTACAGTTCAACTGAAGTTCAGAGCAGCAGAACCATGTTATCAACTGGGAGGTCATTTATGCATGGGAGTGAGCAAGTGGCCTCTGGATACAGTATTCCTGGTCAGATCCCGACTTTAAATCTTCTGCCTCAAGGGAGGCAGGGTCACATATCTCCAGCTTCTGCTGAGGCTGAGGCTGTTACACAAATATCTGTTGTGAACATAGAAGTGGAGGCTAATTATAGTAGTCAGTCAATGACGGCGTTGGAGAGTCCATTTATGCCTTCTGATAAAAGAGTCATCCTTGATGAGGAACGGTTGGACAGAAAGCGAAAGGTTTCAGCAGATACCTATTCTTCTTTTGAATCTAGTGCTTATATTCTTTTAAAATTTGTACAGGAAGGCATATACATATGCTACCTTGCCCTTGTCTGAATATGAAAATTTTGTTAAGACGCACCGGTGGTCAAGTGGTGGAATAGTACCTTGTCATAGTACAGACCCGGGTTCGATAACGGGCTTGGTCATTGAGAGCAGTGACGACTACTTGCACAATATTCCTTATAAAAAATTGTTATTGTTTTAAAATTTTCCCTGAAAAGGTGGACATAAATCTGTGTGGGGCTTTGTTGTAACAAGGATGAAGTCTCCTCCTTCTTGAACATATTTTATCTTTGGAGCAGTGTGGTAAGAGAGTCGTTTCTCGGCTTATGTTTTGGCCTTCATAGTTGTTTACATATGTCTTGCAGAGTGAAGAGGCGAGAATTGCAAGGGAAGTGGAGGCCCATGAGAAAAGGATCCGAAAAGAGCTTGAGAAGCAAGACATGTTACAAAGAAAGGTCTCTCTTATTCATCACAAAATGTTCTGTTCGAGCGTTGGGATGGATATGTTATTTACTTGCAATTGTATTTATTCTATTGATACATAAAACAACTCATGAATGCTACGCCAATATGATGCTAATCCACAAAACGTCTAGATTCCTTATACAGTATAAGCATCCATCAAACTAGGCAACTATCTATACCAGTAGGTATGTTTTGTTTGTATCAGAAATGCGAATGAAACATAAGAGAACTTATGATCCTGACCCGTATCAGAAAAAAAATTATGACCTTGACCACAGATTTTCAATTACCTAGAAGTTATCTCCTACTCTCTCTCTCTCATAATAACCAAAAAACAAATGTTCTGCATAGCTTCTTTTTTCTAGCTCCCAGATTATTTAACGTCCAACCTGCCATTTGAGATTCTGAGGCCTATACCTCTGTGACAAAATCATAATGTAGTAAAAGGTGGTCCAAATCCTCGAAATCTTATTAATTGCTTATTCGCAGAGAGAAGAGCAAATGAAGAAAGATATGGAGAGACAGGACAGGGAAAGGCAGAAAGAGGAAGAAAGACTGTTACGTGAGAAGCAGCGTGAGCAAGAGAGGTTGATGCGTGAGCAAAGGCGTGAAATGGAACGACGAGAGAAGTATTTGCAGAAAGAGTCTATGAAAGTAAGTCATTTTGAAATTTCTTTATCAGAGGTATGCCTCTTTCTATAGTTTTAGGCAAGAAATTTAGTTCATTTTCTCCCTTACCTCCTGTAGGCAGAGAGAATGAGGCTTAAAGAAGAAATGCGCCAAGAGAAGGAGGTTGCAAGGCTTAAAGCGGCTAACGTAAGGGCTACTGCCAGAAGAATAGCGAAAGAATCAACAGAATTAATTGAAGATGAACGTCTGGAATTGATGGAGCTAGCAGCCTCAAAGAAGGGTTTGCCCTCAACATTGTCACTAGACAGTGAAACTCTACAAAATCTAGAAACATTTAGAGGTAGTTCCAATATCATATACTTAACATGTAATAGAATTTTGTTTTTGTATATTGATCAGAGATTTAGTTGCTACTACCTGAAAAATAAGCTTGGTAAACAGCCTCTTCAGAAATGCAAGGTAAGGCAGCATACAAAAGACCAACGTGGTTCAGCCTTTCCGTGACCCAGGCATAGCTTAGTGCGCTGGGTTGCCCTTTATGTGCTGTTAAATGTCTCTTTTCAAAGTCATAGATCTGTGCTTCAGTCTTTGTTGACTTCTGCTATTTCATGAAAAGAATGCTCGTCTTTACTACTGAATACTCCTTTCACCATCCCATTTCATGTGACACTAATTTATTAGGCTCATAGTTTGAGACGTTAATTTGAGTTGTCTATTATATAAGGAGGGGAATAAAATATTATATGTAGTAGTTAGTTGGATATATAAAACATCACATTGAGGCTTAAACTAATTGAATTTGAATTCTTTAACTGGAAAAAAATCTTAAACTTGTGAAAGTTTTGTAATTAAATGCATCCAGAAAAGTACATCTTGGCATGTCCAACATAGAAGATTGTCATGTAAATGGGACAGAGGGAGTTCAGGAAGCAGAGTGCTTTTTTTCCTCCTCATTTAGAGAAGTGAATCTTTAATTTCCACGGCATTCATGTTTTGTTTTGTTTCTGACACTTTCATGCTTTCCATGCGGATGACAGCATGTTTGTGCCTACTGATGTCTTCCAATAGAAACTGAGTTCCTCTCTCTCCGTCCTTCCATTCTCTCTCTCTCTCTATTTTAATTCTGTATTTCCTCTTTATTGTATTGTTAGAGAGAGTGGAGGGTCTTTGAATATTAGTATCATGCCCTTATCAGATGCAGTTGATTGACAAGTTCAATGACTTATTATGCCCTGAAATGTCCTGTTTGCATTCAAATGAGCACTCTCACTCGAAAATAGAAACCTATTAGCCATTCAATTTTCTTTTTTCCATTGTTTTATTGTTCGAAAAAATATTTGAGAAGTTCAAATGACCAATATTTTGATCCAAACTTAACGACTCCAGAGAAACCATTCTCTGTTCGGTTAAATGATTTGCAATTTTGTGAGTATTGAGCCTTGGCTGATTTAAAGTTGATTCTAATGAATTATGCAGTTGTATGAATCTAGTTGATACGTTTCTTGTAATGTACGCTTACAAATACAAGGGAATATTATTATTTTTTAAAATATCTTGAAAGCAATTGAACGCCCTTTATGCCCCCTTTTCAGGGCGGACCAACATCGATTGTTCCTTGTGGTTCCTTCATTATAACTGTCTGCTACAGGATGCTAAGTATCCAAATTTAAATTATGCTTCAGATATGCTCAATGAATTTCCACCAAGGAGTGTCTGCTTGAGAAAGCCATTTGGAGTTGAGCCATGGATATGCTCTGAGGAGGGCGTGGGTAATCTTTTAATGGTGAGACCATTTGCCACCTTCTTATTTTAAACACAGTTCTATTTTGTTTTGAGGAGATAGAGCTCTTGTTTGGTCTGTGAAGGTGTGGTATATTTGTAAAAAAAACAAATGATATTTCTATGATTAAACTTTTGTTAACATTTTGTAAAATCCTCCTCCAGCACTTTAACTTTCCACAAGCATGGAAATTCCTTGCCTTATTTTAGTTTACTAGATTCTTGAGGTTAGGGTTTTCCCAAAATGATACCTCTCTCTCTGTCTCTGGTAGTGGCATCTCCGCAATCTCTGTCAACTCAAAATTATAAGTCCCAAAGGGGGTGGGGTAGCGATCGCCGATCGAAAGAGGCAGAGTAACAATATTGTGTATCAAGGTTCGGATTCCAGCAGACATGACCTGGTGAAGTCTTCCCATTTGTCTAAGCTTCATTGGTAGAGTTATATGGTCTATGTTGGTGGGAGGTACTAGGTACTGGTGAATTTGTTGAGGCATGTGCAGGCTGGCTGCGAGGTACTGGTGAATTTTGTCGAGGCATGGGCAGGCTGGCTGCGACACCACCTTCAAAAAAAAAAAAAGGAAGTGGTTACTATATATTATGGTGTCTTCCGACCTTTACTCATCATCCCTTTCGATTGTAATTTTACCAAGATCTCCAACTAATTTAGAAATAAGTCCATCTTAAAATGTCAACATTTTACAATGTTTGAGTAGGCTGGTAAAATTTTGGAAGGCAAGGGGTGTTAACATCAGAGATAACTATGAACTTATTGAGCTCCCATAGGTAAAACCTTGTGTTTCATGGAATTACTGTTGGTACTCACTGGAAACTGCCTATCAGCAGTAAGTATTTTGTATTTGGACTGGAGTGAATGAAAACAATGGAACTCCTATAGGGTTATTTCTTAACCAGATTATATGGTGAAATTAGACCTATAAGCATATTGGTTGCTTGGGTTTATGAATAGGGACATTTTCTAAGGATATCTTTTGTCCTTCCTCTCTTCAGGTTTGGAGATTCTTAATTACTTTTTCTGATGTTCTCCATCTCTGGCCATTCACTCTGGATGAGGTTGTACAAGCATTTCACGATTATGTAAGTCCTCATTTCTTTATTTGGATCTACAATTTTAAATTTTTCCAGATTAATTGCATAGATATAACATTAGGGCACCCTACTTTCAGGATCCAAGGCTGCTCGCAGAGATACATATCGCTCTTCTCAAATTGATAATAAAAGATATTGAAGATGTTGCTAGAACACCTGCCAGTGCAGTAGGAGCAAACCCAAACAGTGGAGCGAATCCTGGAGGCGGACATCCTGATATTGTTGAAGGGGTAGATTTTTCATGTTATTGGTCTTTGCTGCTTGTCCGGTTAGGAACGTGATGTGTTTCGTTGTCAATCATTGTGAAATGTTTTAGTCATGTACTTTGTAACAGGCATATGCATGGGGTTTTGACATAAGAAGTTGGCAGAGCCACTTGAATGCCCTGACGTGGCCTGAAATACTGCGGCAATTTGCACTCTCTGCTGGTTTTGGGCCCAAGCTAAAGAAACAAAGTGTTGAATCAGCTTTTCCACGGGGTGAAAATGAGGTATGGTCTTCCTTTCCTTTTCCTTTTATCGACCTCCTCTATAAGAAATTGGCCTGCCAAGTTCATCTTAATTAAATGTCAGTCGATTGCAGTAGTGGCTTGCAAAAAGCTTGCACTGCTAGTTAGATTAGAAGGTTGATGAGTTCTGTTTCAGTAATTTTTTTGCAGATTCTATAGTTTTAAGCAATCTAGCAAACATTATGATTGATTGCCTCAATAGATTGATGTGTTGATTTTGAATGTATCTTATGGGGGTTACTCATCTCAAAAATATAAAATAAAATAAAACTATACATATGTTTGGGGTGATTTGGTGTTTGGCAAGAAATCTTTTCCTATTCATCTTCTTCTACTTCTAGTCATGGAAGAGGAAGTGCTCATTAGACTAGCATACTAGGTAATTTTTTTTTATAATGGTGGTCTTCGGTTATCTTGCCCAGTCATGTGATTTGATTCCTTTTTAACTCATGTGGGTTCTTTTATCAACTACAGTGTAATAATGGGGCAGATACCATTTCTAACTTACGGAGTGGAGTTGCTGCTGCAAAAGCAGTGGCCAAAATGAGAGAGAGAGGTTTCTCTAATTCGCGATCTAGGCATCGATTGACACCTGGAACAGTCAAATTTGCAGCATTTCATGTTCTTTCACTTGAGGGAAGTAAGGGCCTTAATATCCTCGACGTTGCTGAAAAGATTCAGGTACTTCTGCTGATCCTTATTATCTGGAAGTTGGTGAAAGATTTATGTAATTTGGTGATCATGCAATGCTTTTTCCTGCTGCTCTTTTAGCTGACTATCTTTTTCTTTTTTGGGTGAAGAAATCTGGTCTTCGGGATCTGACAACCAGCAAGACACCTGAAGCATCTATTTCTGCTGCATTATCTAGGGATACAAAGCTTTTCGAGAGAACAGCTCCTTCAACATATTGTGTACGTGATCCTTACAGGAAAGATCCTGCTGATGCTGATGCCATTCTTTCCACAGCTAGGGAAAAAATTCGACTGTTTAAAAATGAGTACGTGAATGGAGAAGAAGCAGAGGATGTTGAGAAAGAGGTTGAAAGGGATGATGAGTCTGAAAGTGATGCTGCTGACGATCCTGAAGTTGATGATTTAGTGTCCGAGTTAAAATTTGCGGAGACTCCGGAATCCCATAAAACCGATAGAACTGATGGAAGGAATTCTAGCTTTGACTTGACACAGACACCAGAAGATCTTAATATGCAGACTTCATCCGGAATAATGCATTCAGAAAGCTTCGGGGAGTTAAAACCCGCAGGAACTTCTGGTGATCAATCAGCTGCAGGTGGTGTTGATGCAAGTAATCTCGATCAAGAAGATACGGTCATTGATGAAAGCAATGCTGGTCAAAAGTGGGTTCAAGGGCTTATGGAAGGGGAGTATTCTGATCTCACTGTTGAAGAGCGCCTTCATGCCCTTGTTGCCTTGATTGGTGTTGCAAATGAGGGGAATTCCATTCGCCTTGTATTAGAGGTTTGTTGATAATGATGTCTTGGATGCTTTCCTTGTCAATTTTCCTATCAGTGAACTTGGTGTGAAATCTTTTCAGGAGCGACTGGAAGCTGCATCTGCATTGAAGAAGCAGATTTGGGCTGAGGCGCAGCTCGATAAACGTCGTTTCAAAGAAGAGTTCTTACTGAAGGTACAATATCCATCGGTTAGAACCAACACTGAACAGTTTTGCTCAGTTACTTCCATGGAGACCAGGCAAAGTCCATTGCTTTCTGTTGGTGGCCATAATGAGGTGGCAGACAGACCTTTACTTCAGCAGGAAGCCATGCATAAATTGCCAGATGAACCCAATAATCCTAGTAATGTTTCTGTAGAAAAGACTTGCTCAATGCAAGAGATTTGTGGAGGTCAGGATAATTCGCAACTCCAGCATTTTGCATATGTTCCTGAAAAGTCGTGTTCCCAGCTGAAAGCTTATATAGGCCATAGGGCGGAAGAGACATTTGTTTATCGGTCTCTGCCCCTTGGTCAAGATCGCAGACGTAACCGGTATTGGCAGTTTATCACGTCACCCTCTCGAAATGATCCAGGCTCTGGCAGGATTTTTGTTGAGTTACGTGATGGTAGATGGAGGCTAATTGATTCTGAAAAGGTAGTAAAATTCAATTTATGTGCATTATCAACAGACACACACCTCCCCCCCCCCCCCTTTTTTTTTTTTAATTATGTGGTAAAACCCAAACACCTCTGTCCAGGAGGAGCCAACAGTGGCCCTTTCACAGATTACTCTCCTGGTGACTCGAACCACCTTCCTTAATAGTTGGTGGTGGAGGGTCTTTGCCACCTATGTTGCTAGGACTCTTTAAAATTGCCTACGGGTGTGTGTCGGTTCCTCCAAAAGTTACACATTTTTGGAGGATCCGACGCGGGTGTGGCAACAAGTTTGGAGAGTCCGAGTAACATAGCTTATCACTAGGTCATTTCTCCCTTGTCTTTCACAGAGGGATTTTCCCTTTTCTTAATCTGTTGAGTTTATATTTTAAGCTACTAGATTAACATATTAGTCAACCACATTTATTTGTTGGTGCTCCTGGACCTGCTATATAGGCTCATGATCAAAGCTCATACATATTTATTTATGAAAGTCTATAGGCTATATAGGCTCATGATCAAGGCTCATATATATTTATTTATGAAAGTCTATTTCTTCTACGTGTAGGATTTCAATGCTTTAATGGCTTCTTTGGATGTTCGTGGAACTAGAGAATCTCATTTGCATTCAATGCTTCAAAATATTGAAGCAACTTTCAAGGAAACTGCTAGGAGGCATAAGTACACTGAAGGGAAACTTGGGAACTCCGTCAAAGAGGATACTTCTGAAACAGTACCTAGCAATGATTGCTGTTCAAATACTGGTAGCTCTAAGAGTACAATCTGTATCTCAAACTGCGAAACACCAGAACCTTCAACTTCCTTTCTTATTGGGCTTGGGAGTAACAAAATGGAGAACACTGATGCCTTGAGGAGATATGCAGATCTAGAGAAGTGGATGTGGGAAGAAGGTGTTAATTCCCAGTTTCTATGTGCAAGGAAGTATGGAAGGATGAGATGTGAAAAGTTGATCAGTGTTTGTAACAATTGCCATGACACGTACTTCTTGGAAGATAACCACTGTCCTTGTTGTCATAGAACCTTCAGTCCAGCAAAGAGTTCATATTTTATGGAGCATGTAGCTCAATGCAAAGAGAAATTGGAGGATCGATTTTGGCCTCTGTGTATCTTGGACTCATCACCTCCTCTTCGAATTAGATTGCTAAAAGCACAGTTAGCTTCAGTGGAGGTAACATACTCTTTTCTACATCATTGGATCTAGGGTGTGTTCGGTATGAAGGAAAATGTTTTTTCAGGAAATTAGTGAGTTCCTTATTTTGTTGTGTTCGGTACGTAAGGATAAAATATTATCCTAAAAGCATTTGTATATAATCTAGACAAATACTATGGGAGCTGGGGGTGGGAGTACGGGTGTGGGCTGGTGGGGATGGGGGTAGGGATGAAAGATGAGGTGTGTTGGAGGTTGGGGAGGACACAATCAATGTGGAATGCCACTTGTGGAACTTGTTGTCCCTTCCACTAGGGAAGTCATTTTCCTGTTTGAAGGAACTTGTTTTCCTTGAGAAAATGTTCCCAAAAATTTTGACCATTCGAACACGGGAAAATTGAAAATATTTTCCTCCATACCGAACACACCCCTAGTCTCACGCTGTATTGACTTCGGAATGAACATTTCGCTTGTGACTTCCTATATATGTGCTTTTGATTTCATGGAAGGTGATTTGTTTTATAGGCCTGTATCCCTCCTGAAGCTCTTCAGCCTGTTTGGTCAGAAGTATATCGAAGATCTTGGGGTTCAAAGTTGCATATTGCTTCAGCTGCTGGTGACCTCCTTCAGGTCCTCTTGTTGTCTATAGTTTTTCTGGTTTTGACACATACGATATCTTGCTTGCTGATCATTCCTATCAACTTGAAAAATGAAAGAATATTTAGAGAAAGACCTAATAATTACGGGTCACTGCTTAAGCATCATGAACAAAAAGCACACCCATCTGACTTTATTGTTGTCTTTTTGTGAGTTGGTTCTTGTAGCACATTTACTGTTTCTAAGTCTGAATACAACGTTGTTAATCATCTTTTCCTGTGTCTCTCTCTTAGATTCTGACATTATTGGAAGGTGCTATCAAGAGGGAATATTTAATATCAAATTATGAAACTACAAACGAGTTGTTGGGTGCTGTTAGCAAGTCCAATCTTGACGGAATGGAGGTGTTACCTTGGATACCTCACACAACATCTGCTGTTGCACTAAGGCTTATGGAACTTGATTCCTCCATTTGTTATATGCAGCAGCAGAAAGCTAATTCTCTGAAAGATAACGAATCTGCAGATTTCATTGTAAGCTTCTCATTCTCGTGCATCCCTCCAACATTTGTCCCGTTTGAACCCCAGAATATGATTGATGAAACATTCCCCTCATTGAATCCATGATAATGTTTAGATTACGCCAGCTGTGTCCTAATTATGGTGCTTTGCTGATTTCAACCTCCAAATTTCTTAGTCTGCATGCTTCACATCTATGTGCTCTCATTGTTCTTTTTCTGCTTTAGAGAATTGATTCTGTAAACTTTTCAAGCTTCTGCTGGGTGACTTCATTCACACATTGATTTTTTCCGTATATACCTCAGACACTTAAAACAAATTATGCTGACATGAAGAGAGTTGCGGGGGTTATATCTGCTGAAGCTCGTGAATATGAAAAACTAGAAACTGACTTTTCGGGTAAGGTAGGAGGTGGACATGCTAATTCAGGACAGGGGCGTAATCGTGTAAGAGGAGGAGCTCATTGTCGTGTCAGTGGAGGCAAATCTCAGAGAAAAGTCAATGCATCCAGATCTGAATCTGCCCAGAGAAGTTCAACAAAGAACAGCGACAGATTTGGCCACCTTTCTGCCTGGAAAGGTCGAGACCGTGGCAAAGGAAAACGAAAAAGAGGTCGTCACTCAGTTCGTAATAGACAAAAGCCAGTCAAGTATGTGGAACAAGTTATTGTAGAAGAAGTGCCCATCTCCAGTCAGCAAAATTGGAACGAAGTTGAAGATGGAGAAATACCTCAATTTGAAGCGCCTGATAATGACAGCGATTCTGGAACATCAGGATCTGAAAATGATAAAGGTCAAGCAATGGTTGATGACTACGGTTCTTTCAGTGGTAGAACTGATCATGCATCTACCAGTATTAGTTACAGCATTGGCCGACATTATACTGAACCTGCTGAAGATGTCGATGATGTTGATGATGAAGAGGATGAGGAAGATGGATCGGCCGATGGAAATGTCCAAAGATACTTTGATGGCGAGTCCGAGGAAGAGGGGAATAAATTTATGGATGGAGAACTCGTTGAAACCCTGAATAAAGATTCAGAATCATCTTCCGAGTATAGCGATTGACAACGGTTCATGAACACTTCAGTGGTCACTACTTGAGTTAAACCCAAAGGGTATTTTCTCCTCATGGGCACGAAAGACGGGAAGGCTGATGGATAAATTCTCTACAGGTCTTCGGTCATCGCTCGTGTTAAGAGCTATAGCAATAGGCTCTTCAAGAGGCGACAATGTTGTTGTGAAAGCATCATTAGTTCTATTCTAACTGTTAATAGTTAGCATCCAACTTGAAAATAGTACAGTGCTCCTCTTTACACTAACATATGTATGACATCGCATGTAATCTAGTGTGGCAATATATTTGTCGTTCTTTTCCTGTGCACATGTTGTCTCCTTTCTATTTATATTACATGAAGTTACTGATCTGACCAAATAATATTCACTTGGATTAACACTCATGAAATGCATATCCTGTTCTGTATGCCAGCTCGTAAGTGGCATCTTGCTGCTGGTCGGCACAGTGAGGCGTGAAAGGCAAATCTTTTTTCAATTGTCCGCTACTAATCATGGTCTAGCACTTGTCTACGGGCTATGAAATAGAAAAGGAATCCTACCTCACTAGCCTTTTCACCTCTTCTCCCGTGAAAGCATTCAAGCTCAGTGCCCTTCTAGCCTTCCGCACTATCCCATATAGCACGAACACTAAAGAGTGGCATGGCATCTCTTATTGTTGGGATGGAGCTAGGCCTCCGAACTGTACCCAAGACATTTTTGCTTCATACAGCTCAGGCTTCGTATAAAGTTCAAAAGGATGGGAAAACCTGGTAACTACCGGTCTGAGTGCTAAGTTGAACTAGTTATTAGACAAAGTATCTGAGACTCTTTCAAACCAGCCAAAGGAGCACATCTAATTTAAACACTTACAAGTGTCAATATAGTCTTCACTTGAACCAATTATTACCAACATGCTACAGCTGCCAACTCTATATGCAATTCTGGACAGACAATAGAAGGAAAGAGAAACAAAACTTGCAACACACAAGCGATACACACCAATAAACCTCCGCGAGAGAAAAAAAGACTTGTTAACACCTGTTCTCTCGAATCAAAAAAATAACTCCAGATCCAGAGGTTTGGACTCTGCATCACTGACTCTTAATAAGTACACATGCATCTATAAGAATTTACCCATGCAATACGCACATACCTTTTCTATTGCTGAGAACATTTCACAACCAAAATGCGAGGAAACACAGCTTTATTCCACAAAAAAAGGGTATTGCCCTTTGTTGAATAGTAACATGAACAACACCCATAAGAAATAAAATAAAATTCTACTTTGCTAAGGCAGCGCCTCACTACGAACCTAAACCAACACCCCACTCCATAACTCTAAATGGTTTTATGAAAATATACATGTCACAACAAAATCAGCACCAAGCTGCACAAAGCTCAAGAACCTAATAGCTCTTTGATACCAGATTTCTGAGTCGTAGTGAGACGAGCAGGGAACTTGATGTCAAATTTGATTCTCAGATTTCCCTTCTTTGACGGGTCTTTTGGAAGTGGCATGCCTTCACCTGGGACGACATGCTCATAGTTTGGTTGAATCACATTGTTGATTGGAATGGTTAAGTTCCTTCCATCTAGGGTAGTGAGATGGACTGTAGAACTGGTTAATGCTTCCGCCAAAGATATCTTTTGTGTGACAATCAAGTCGTTTCCATCACGTGAGAAAACCCTATGAGGTTTCTCGTCTATTATGAAGACCAGATCAGCTGGTATAACACCTGGCTGCTCATTCCCTTTTTCTTGGAAGGTGATCTTTGTACCTTTCTTCCAACCAGCTTTAATATTGATTGTTAGAATCTCTTCCACCTGCCTTTTGGTGCTGCACCCAACACAAGGACACAGGATTAAGTTTAGTAGACACATGGATATCCACTAAGCACAATGTCCTGGCAAAACAACTACTTGAAATGAGAGCCTGAAATGGAATTCAGTATGCAAATGGAGCTCAAAAGTGAATCACAAATAACTAGTGCGATGACTAGTGAAAATCAGTCAACTAGATTACACACTGACAAACAATGTATTCTAAAATCTCAAGAATCGAATTAGTTAAGACCTCATTAATTTCATACAGAAATTTCAAACACTTAATATTGCACTACAGCTACAACACAGAGTTTGAAGTACTCTACTTGATCTAAAATGTAATTTCACAACAGGCAGGCTTCATTAGATCATAGTGCTTTGGGAAATTTGATAAAATCATGTATGATGTTTTACTTTTTTGAATTAGACAAGATTTGATGGGATAAATAGTCACTAAATGGAACAACACAAGGTTCATAATTTCGATCAACAAAATTTAAGTAAGATCCAATTTTCCATTAACTAGAAAATTAGGCAATTCTAGTCCCTATGGTTTCAACGGGATGACTAGTAACTGACAGATTACTCTCTCAAAAATTAATGACACAAGAAATTTACAACCTCAACCATTCCATTATACTAAATATTTCCCACAAACTTCTAAGCTGAAGGATAGAAAGTCTAGTAGAATGGCACTCCACCAGTACCTTCTCCCTAGTTTCTTTGATGAAGGAATGGAAATTACAAAAGAAGTTTTAGCTCCAATACAATATCGGCTATGCTAAGACCAGGGAGATAATACAGTTCCAAAAGTAAGGGAATCTATAGGGATACATTACCTCCTCCCTAGTTTATATCACACAACTATCTTTGGTTCAAGCGAATGAGGTATTTGAAGAAGAAGCCATTTAATGGTCAGTTTAGATCACCTGAGATACTTGAAGAACTAAACAGGAAGCAAAGACGTTATTTACATTGTCAATTTAGATATATAGGAAGACCAAAATTGAAAATTTCTGATTTAGAATTCATTGGAAAGAGTGACACAAAAAACTGCTTTTAAGTCTTCTTTGAATTTTCCGGGAGAGAAAGTATTCCATTGAGACTTGTACACAAAGATTTGTTTCATTCCCGTTGCTTTTAGGTTCAAGGTTCCACAATTACCACTTTAGCTAACGGGTTAAAGTGTACTTCCTGAATTTTCTATTTGTTAATATTAAGTAGGGTGCTATTATTTGACCAAGTGAAGGAAAATATGTAGGATTTTTCATTACAGACTAAAAAAGGCAAATTATGTGTAAATAATTACTCCAATATGAAAGACAAGAAATTTGGTCCAATAAATCATAAGAAAGTAGTTCGAAAAAGAAAGAAACAAAGCACCATCCCAGCCAATAGATAAACAACAGATAGCATATCGGAAAGAAAGAAAAAAGCGGTAACTATGGAACCTAGATCAAGGAATCCCCTAGGGCCCTTGAAACTCGATGGTAATGGGTTCATCCCTCCACCCTTCTCCACTATTATACAAGGCTTTTCTATTTTCCCATGTGAAACGATCATTCATCCAATAGGGCAACATAACAAGCAGACAATTGAAGTTCCACATAAAATGGACAAACAATAGGAAAACAATAATAAGACCATATGAACACCACCATACTTACCCCACTGCAATATCACAAGTAGAAATTGAACTCCAACAGAAAAATTCATTAACATTGACCAGTACAACAGACCGTACGAAACTGCTACTTACCCACTCGCGTCCACAATTTCTCTAGAAATTTTCATCTTCTTGGTCGTACCCTTGTAGAGATCCTCAAGATTACAAGGTAAGTTCTGTTGTATCGGAGCCTCTTTCCTTGGAGCTGATTGATGCATTGAAACACCACCACCTCCTTCACCAAAGGATGAAGCGAATATATCATCGGTAAACATACTACCAAACCTTTGACCCCTACCCCCTCCAGAACTAGGAAAGCCAAAAAATTCAGCAAATATGTCATCAGCATTTCGAGTATTGAATCTGAATGCAGTAGGGCCTTCCCCAGTAGTGAAGAAGGGTGAACCAGCACCGGGACCGCCAGCACCAGGCGGTGGCACCCCACCCTTCAGCCCTTCTTCACCATACTGGTCATACACAGCTTTTTTCTGGGAGTCACTAAGCACCTAGTAAATTTATCGCAGAAGAACGTAAGTCATCTATTTAACACTCAAATCATATATAATATCTAACAAACACCAATCAAGAGAATCTGTAAAGATTAACCATTGGAATCAGATTCGCCGGCTTAGATACTGTTTCACGATATGTTTCGAGCTCTTCCTGTTAGGGTAAAAAAATTCCTTTTCACTAGTGATCTTTTAAACTTTTCTTCTAATACCCTTCAACTATTAAAAAATTGTAACACAAGTGCTTTTCTTCAGTAATTAATGATTACACAATTTGAACACATTGAATGTACCTCGAATAAAAAATGAATAAACCTTTAATCTGATTCCAAATTTGAAATTAAAAAAAATAGATCTAAAAGAATGAGATAGTTTGCTAGCTCAATTCAAACAAGTGATTGATTAATGAGACTAGTTCATCAGCACGAAGAATATTACTTCCAACAATTTGTTTAACCGATACATATTAAGCTCCAAAAAGGATACAAATACACTCAGAAAATTACATGAATTGATCCTCGTTCTATGAACCCATCATTTTTTTTGCAAGATCATAAAACCCCAGAAGTTCTAAACACTCAAATTTAACAACATTGAATCAAAATTTAACAATACGAATTTTAATGAAATTGATCCTTGTTCTATGAACCCATCATTCTTTTTGCAAGATTATAAACCCCACAAGTTCTAAACCATCTAATTGAGCAACATTAAATCAAAGATTACGAACCCATTAGACTATAAAGGGAAAAAAGATTGAAACTTTGAGAAAAACACACAATAAAAAAGGCAAAAAGATGAAGAAAAAAAATCATAACATCACTTTAAAATTACATTAATTGATCCTGGTTGTATGAACACATCATTCTTTTTGCAAGATTATAAACACTAAGTTCTAAACCCTCTAATTTAACAACATTAAATTAAAGATTAAGAGCCCATTATACTATAAATGAAACATACATCATAAGCCTCGGAGATCTGTTTGAACTTGGCTTCCGCTTCTTTTTTGTTTTTAGGGTTTTTATCGGGGTGCCATTTCATGGCAAGCTTTCTATAAGCTTTCTTCAAATCATCATCTGTAGCGTTCTTATCAACACCTAATACTTTGTAATAATCAACAGCCATCTCTTCTTTCTTTCTTTTCTTCACTTTTGACCTATTTGATTGAACAATAAACCCAGTCGAGAAACCTGTACAAGGTTCCAGAACATCTAGGGTTGTAGGGGTAGATATTTATTGATTTAATTAATTCAGTTTCATATTACATGAGATTTACGAAGAGATTATATTAATTTGGAATATTAGTTAAATGTAAGAAATTATTATTTGGAATTTAAAAAGTTTGTAAAAATTAGATTTCTAGCTGATTTATTTTTAATTTGCAAAAAATAAAATTGTGAGAAATAGGTTTTTAGCGGAAAATATCAAAATTGAAGTGTCGAGATTTTTAGCTAAATATTAGATTCTAGGGTTAACATGACTTTTAGTTCTTCTGTTATAAATGCAAAATAATAAAAGTCCTTTTGTTAATGAAATATTCTAATATTAATTATTATAATATATGATTAAGTATATTTATTTTTTAATTATTGAAACGTGCACTTTTAATTCTTTTAATGTGGATAACAAATTTGGCATAATTATCAATTGTTTCACTTAATATCAATGTGTTATGCGATAACATAATTCTAAAAATAATCCAAGTAACATATTTTCTATATAATAAAATTAAAAACTATATTTTTAATAAATTGACAGTCAAATATCTTAATTAAATAATCATAACGACTAAAATCAAATTTTAATCTTATCTGATATATGAAAAGAATATGGTTTTTTATTACTTGGATACACCACCGTTTGATTGTAGGAATTAAGTGAATTATTCTGATATAAAATTTAAGGCAAAGGTATAAATCAGATATATCTTCCGTTATAAAAGTGATGGATATATACCTCCGCCGTTATAAAATGATGCAAATATATCTCTGCCGTTACATAAATTGTGTAAATATATATTTTTCGCTGAATGGAAATTTTTCAAAAAATCGTTTAGCTTATTTTTTAATTAAAAAAAGTGTCTCGTCGTTTTGAAAAAAGTCTACCCATTTTTTAGTAGACATATTTTTCTAAAGCCACGTGATATTTTTTTATGATGTATCGAGTCTAATTTATTTTAAAAATATCTCTATGGCTTTAAAAAAACATAAGTCTACCAATTTTTTTAAACAAACCTGACCCACCAGAAAAATAATTACCATGTGACTTTAGAGAAATATGTCTAATAAAAAAATGGGTAGATTTTTTTTAAAGCCCCGTTACATTTTTTTAAAATTCAAAAATAAGATAAATAATTTTTTTAAAAAATATGTCGGTAAAGAGTGTATATTTGCACCATTTTGTAACGGCAGAGGTATATATTCACCACTTTTATAACGGGATGTTATCTGCTCTAAATCACAAAGTTGAGGGATATATTTACACCTTTTGATTTACGTATTACCTAAAATCAAGATAAATTTTGTATCACCGTCATGAAATTATTTATTTCTTATAAAAAGGTGGGACAAATAACTCGAGTTATAGTTTTGATTGTAATCTTACTTGTAATCATAGAATAACCTAATTTTGAACCAAGCAAACTATGAACGATATCAAATTTCCACCAAATGCGATTTATCTTATTTTCTAAATGGGATGGCATAGAAACACATCTAAACTATGACGAAATTACCAACTACGTACCTAAATTTTGCGGCAGTTCTATGACCCCTTGAATTTTTTTGTGTTATTTACCTCCTTGAATTTATATTTTTGTAATTTTACCCTCTTCACAAATTACCTAGTAGCGAAAATAAATAAAATGCAACATGTGCAAATACACGCTTATTCTAACTAAGTTAGCATTTGGCCATAGATTTCTATTATTTTTTTTTATAAAAAAACTAATTCGGGTGAAATTTGAATTGAAGTTGATAAATGTTTGGCCATTGGTTTTTAAAATATATTTCACTTAAAAAAAAAAAAGTGAAACGTGACTTAACAGATTTTAAAAACTATCAAGAATATCCAATCGCATAAAATAAACATAGTTGCTAATCCTAAACTATGCATAACCTTTATTGATGACGTTCATTATGAAAGAGCAATCGATGTCTTATGGGAGAAAAGCATTTCATTTGTGAATGAGTTTTTTTATGTATTTTCTAACCAATGTCCAGTATCCGCATTGGAGACACACTAAATTTGAATCGCGCATTGCAGGGCTCATTTCGGGTGCAACGCTCCCAACAGAATTTTTTTCATGGGTCATTTGCTCGTTTGTTATTTTGTGCAGCTCTTTAATATTTGCCCTTCAAAATTAAATGACAAAATTAAAGACCAGTCAATTTGAAGAGCAAAAATTAAAGACCATTCCATTTGAAGGGTACACCATGCAATTACTTATTTTTCCATTTTCGGATTTCGAACCTGAAATATCTAATTAAGGATGAATTTATGAATGCATATTTGAATTAGAGAACTTATATTAGATGAAATGCGCAATATTGAACTAGCTATGCATGCATGTCCTCACGGTGACTCAAGGTGAGGCTAATAAAGTCTTTGCATTAGAATCCAAAATTTTGAGGCCTCAAAAGGATTTTAATGATAAATCTTGATTTTAGTTTCTCATAGACAATATTAAAGATTGTACAAATGTATAAAATTTATATAAAAAAAGAAGAAAAAATACTTACTTTTTAACAGAAATATTTCAAAATTTTAAACTAAACTACTCAAAACTTTATATTACTAAAGAAAGTTTTTACATCAACATACAAGGTAATTCATTGAAACTACATGACTAATATCTTATTAACTTGAATTAATCCTTACTATTATAAATAATAATATTACAGTGTGAAATAAAAGGATCTGTATAATTTACCTATACTATATTAAAACAAGTATGAAATCTGTTTGTACTTAGCTTCAACTTCTTTTTTATTTTTAGGGGTTTTATCAAGGTGCCATTTCATAGCAAGCTTTCTTCAAATCATCATCTGTAGCATTCTTATCAACATCAAATACTTTGTAATAATAAACCCCAATCTATTCTTCTACTTCGTTTCTCTTTATTTCTTCACTTTGACCTATTTGATTTCCTTTTAGAGAGCAACAAAAACAAACGAAAAAGGAGTTTTTTTTTTGTAATGATCAATGAAGTATAAATTTGTAGAAAAGTTATTAAAAAATAAGAAGGAAAGAGCAGGGTTTGTGAAGAAGAGAAGAGACTAATCTGGGAAAAAACCGAGTATAGAAAGATGTAGAAGGTTCTAGAAGCAGTTCATAATTAGAACTAGGGTTAGTTTTTCTTTCTTTTCTTCACTTTGACCTATTTAATTTTTCTTTTAGAGAGCGATAAAAAAAGCGGAAAAGAAATTTTTGTATAATCAATGAGGTACAAATTTGTGGATATTTTGGAAAAGTTATTAAAAAGGGAAAAGGAAAGAGCCGGGTTTGTGAAAAAGAAAAGAGACTAGTACCAAAAGTCGAGAAAGATGTAGAAGGTTCTAGAAGCAGCTCATATTTAGAACTAAGGTTAGTGGACCCTACTTTAGCTACGTCACTCATTTCTAGTTAGTCCCTATTTAAAATAAGATTCACAAGCCTTCTTTACACTTCTTAAAAAAATATTAATTTTTATAATATTTTTTTTAGATTTTTAACTAAATTACCCGTATTAAATAAGACTCTTGCTTATTTATTATTTTAAATAAATGGGGAAAATTCAAAAAATTAAATTTATTTTTTTTTATTTGTAAATGAATACTTATTTTGAATTTAAATAAAAATAATAAGTGGACAATTATTTTGAACAGAGAGAGTATTAATTAGAATACAATCTTTATTCATACGGAACCTGTGTTTTATTTTAGGACAAATTTAAGTAGCCATTTAGGCAATAAGAGTTTTTTTTAATAATCAGGTGAAATCGATATTTATTAATTTGGTTAATTTAAATTCATATCGCGTGAGATCTAATAAAAAGAATGTAATCCCTAATTTAAATGATCGGGAATCTGATAACTCGAATCCAAACTTAATAGTATTTACTTGAACGTAAATAGATTATTATTTGGAATTTAAGAAGTTTGTAAAAATTAAATTTCTAGTTGCATAAAAAATTCGGAAAAGGGCCAAAACTACCATTGAACTATCCGAAATAGACCACATATAACTCAAAAATATTTTCCTGAAATTACGGTTCTAATTTGGAGAAGAGAGCATTGATTTAAAGGGGATGGGGTTTTAGCCACGTGGACTTCCTAGATGGACAATCATGTGAGTATTTTTTTTCCACGTCGGACAGTCCAGTTGGCATTTGTGGCAGTCCATTAATGAGAGGGGCATTTGTGGTCCCTTGACGGTGATGATTTTTTTGTTGGTACTCTATTGTACTTTATAGAGCAGTACGGAAAGTAATAACTATTACAAATGTTCGAAAGGATAAATAAATGGTCAATCTTCAAAACTGCCGCATGTGTGTTGTGTCTTGAATCTTGATCATCTTGCAAAGCCAATGTTGAGAACTGCCGCAAGTTTGTTGTGTCTTGAATGTTGATATCCTGAAATGAAGAAATAACTAAATCTGGATGGTTACAACGTTGTGTGTTGAGTCGAGGATAACCCTCTATCCTTAAGACAAGATTGCCCCGTATATATGCTTTTACGTTAGCGGACAATAGTCTCCCAAGATAAAACAACACTTTAATCTCAACACTACAAAGCCAATAGGTTGAGCCTGCCGAATAAAACAAATATGACTCGACTTGCTGAAGATATGGAATAGGAAGGAAGAGTTTCTCAATACTCTTCTCTTTTGTCTCTGTGTATATAATGTGTCTCTGTAGTGTATATCTTGTGTATATATGAGGGTTTGCTTACTGTTTTCCAGTCACGAATTGCACAGATTTTCGCCACTGTTTTGGACAGATTTCGACTACTGTTTTGTGCTCTTTTGTGACTGAAATGTGCTGCTATTTTTGTGTGTTTTCAGAGCTGTTTTGTAGTGCATATTCGTCATTGTTTTGCATCTGTTTTCTGCCACTGAATTGAGCCAAAAGAGACTCAATATATAGCATGGATGAGGGGCTAAACAACATCCCAAAATATGGTTGTTAATGGCCATTAGGAGGGCATTAAAACAGCCAAGTAATGGATGTTAATGGCCATCAAGAGGGGCTGAATTATGGACATGAAGGAGGGTGATAATGGAGGAGTTAATCAACCAAGTAATGACTGATTAATGCCTCAAAAAATAGTTCCAACGGTAGGCTTTCTGCTTTCCGTCACCTTCCCAGAAACTCTAGGGAACAAACTGAAAAATATTAAACTTCAGGGACCAAACTGTACATAAGAAACTTTAGGGATCAAACGGTACATCTGGAAAAGTTCTATGGTCCAAAAGATAATATCAGAAAGTCCACATGACCCACGGCCCATGACCAGGGCGAGCCCGGACGGAGACGGGCGGGGCGTGGCGGCAGCGGCGTGTGGGCTTAGCCTTGAACCCATGCACATCTAGGTCTTCCCTCCTTTAAATACATGGGATACCCCTTGGGGTTCCAAACCCTTTACCAATTAGAGACTTATATAGAGAGCAATTCTTCCTATTCCCACCGATGTGGTAGATTTGTCCCACACCACATTTCCATGTCTCAAACACCTTACTTCGTGGACCAATATCTCTTTCATTTCTCAATGAAATTTGACGATTCTTGGCCCTACGGTCATCTACTCACTTCGTAGATCATGCATGTGCGAAGAAACAAGGTCTCCAACATGCGGAACACTAATGTTTAATTCATCAAAGATGGGTGGACGCATCTCCCCGCCAAAGGCAAATTTCCAACAATCCCCTCTATGAAAGAGAGATTGTGGCGCACACACAAGGTGCCTACATTTCAGCAATCTTTCAGCGAAAAGATATTGCATCAGGAGTTGTAGCTTCCGCTTTGAACCTTCCCTAGTTGAAACCATCGGACTTACTTACTGCGCGGTGAACGTGATGTCTTGAACCGTCAGTGTTTAGTGTAAGCCAAGACAATGATAACAACACAATAACTCTTCTTATTCATTTTCATTCTTACGTTTTATCCGTTGTGGCCTTGGACACACTTGAATTCTTAAGTGCGTTCATTTGAGACGATCATCCTCGCACTTAAATAGGTGATCTCCTACAAGGTATCCTGCTATACCCCACTTCACAAGTGTTAGAAATCATTAAAAGTTTCCCCAACCTTAACCTCAACCATTTGAGGATCGTTAAAGGTTTGGAAGCTTAACCTTTACCCACCATGCAGGTAGAACTTTAATGTCTATTGCGGGAACAGCTTTGGATTCATGTTTCCGTACAGAAATCATCATCCGAAGTGCTTCTTGCTTCCACCGAAGCGCTCAACTGAACCTTTTGCCGCTTAGTTTTCCCATTGAACCAAATTCTTGGGATCTCCAATCAGTATGGTTGGGTTTCCACCGCAAAGGTTCATATTGTTTGGGTTTTCAGCCCATTCCCCTAGACAGGCAGAACACTTGATCTTCGAGTAATCCCTTAGTTAGTAAATAAGGTAGTGACACCCGTGATGATCAACTGTCATACGGTCTTATATCTCCGACAGATCCTGACAGATATGTCCAGACGCCGTCATCCGTGTCCTTCCTGAAGCCGACCGGCTAGCCACAGTGTATAACTGCTGAAGGCACGGGTTTCTCCCAATAAGAGACGTCCTCTAATGAGTCGTGAAGTTACTCAACTTCTTTCATGCTTTGTATAAAGCGATAAACTCCGATACCATCATGAATCGATCGATGCAAGTTTGCTTAGAAGATTTTCTAAGACCCACCATACACATTTACTTGTGGCTTTGGTGTTCTTCAGATCTGATGTCCAGTTTGCATCACTGTGTTCTCCCAGAACCGATGGACATCCAGAATACTATAATCCGTAGATAAGCGAATAATTCAGATATCGTCATATCCTACTTAACGCCTTCTATTGATCATGTATTAAGATCATCAGTGAGCCTTAGTTCAACTGATCTGTTTGTAGGACGATACCAGGTCGGTTGTAGTGTGTACAATACATTGAACTACACATGACCTGTGCATATCGCTCATTGTCTATGGGTGCACCATGATTCCAATCAGTTCTATTATTCATATCCATTGGTGGCTTCAACGAGACTGTCAACTATCGACCAGTCCGTTAGATGTCTTAGAAATCCAATTCCTAAGATGTCATATGTGATACCCATATCTTTCATATCGAGACTTTGTTTCAATATGATTTTTACTTTCAGACTGTTGATTCTCCAACTGTTGGCTTTCTAACTTCAGAATCAATGTTTCTTTGGTCAGATTCATTATTTCTGTTATATCTTAAACTTTCAGGACCAAAATGTAAACATTTCAGGGACCAAAATAAAAGTTCAGGAAGAAGCCCAACAGTCCAGCAAACCAACTCTGATCCTCTTCTTCCAACTCGCCGGTTGGGAAGGCTGTTTCAACATCCATGCCACGCAAGACTGCAATGGCCCATGATGTTAATCTACTCCCAGGGGAGCACATGTACAAGTAGCCGAGGCTTTGAACTCGTCAGTAGATACATCTACTTTGTACTCACTTTTGAGTATCCCTTTTCACAACCCAAAGGTTCTTTTCCGGAGGAAGATCAACCATTACGCAAGTATGGTTCTATATGAGGGAATCTATTTCTCTCTTTGTAGCTTCTTTCCAAAGCAACGCTTTTGGAGATGACAATTATTTGTTAATTGTCCATGGTTCATTCTCAACCATACAAGCTAGAAGGACTGGAACAAGTCTTTGTCCCCTTCTTTGCTCCATCTCGGTTCAACATCTAGAATCCCTGAGTTCTGCAGATCTGGAATATTAAGTTCCGGATAGCCAGCAACTTTCGAGTCCTGTAGATACGGAACGTCTAGTTCCGGACAGTCAGGCCCTCGCGGGTTCTTGTTAACCTTGAGCAATTACTCCTTTTTCCTATTTCAAGGAAAGTTATCTTCAAAGAATTCAGCATTCTTTTATGCCAAGAGGCGATTAGCACTACTGTTATTTGCAGATCCAATGGATATGCAATCTACAGTCTTAGGTACAACTTGACCTGTTTCGGTATTCCAATTTTTACCAAGTCACCCCATATAATTTGGACGTACGACTTTGCGCTTGGCTAACACTGTTGGACCGAGGTAAGAAATGAACAGTCGTTTAATAAACGATGCTTCACATTCTCCCCCTCTATCACTACGAATATCGCAATCTATAGGCTTAGTTGATTTTCAACTTCTGTTTTGTAGCGCTTATTCGCTTCAACAACTTCATCTTTGCTTTTCAACAAACAAATGATTCCATACGTTGTACCATCATCAATGAAGATCACAACGTACTTGTCTCCCCCCTCTATTTTGTATAAACTTCAAATCACCCAAGTATGTGTGACTAAGTTCTAGAGGAGCGGTGCTTCTTTCGCTATTCCCTTGACGGAATTTGGAAAAGGTGATTTTGCCTCTTCGCCTACCTCACATTTATTTTGAGGGTTTATGTCGACAGAAGGCAACAATCTCAACATCGTTAGCTTTTGAATGACTTGTTATTTAACGTGTCTTAATCTATGATGGCATAGATGCACGGATTATAAATATATCATTCATTTGGCTATAGACATATTGTACAATTCTTAGTTATTACAGACCTGTTGGACTAGTCTCAAACCAGCTTGACCAACAACGTTCCTTAACCAAGTTAGGAACATGTATCACTTCTTTTTAGAGTGATCCATTCCTTGAAGTCCTATTGAGGACAACCTCTCCAGCCCCTTTGATTTTAGAGGTGGCGTTGCTTCACATTAACAATCTCTTGCCCGTGGTTAGGGCGCAACCGGATCATATGTTATCTCGATACTCTGGCCCACTCTAGTTGCTTTGGCAGACTGAGTGTCCAATTTCTTTACTGCCTTTCTTTAGGCCTTCAGATCATTAAGACCTGGAAACGCTGGCCCACCTTACTAGGTGTCCATTACTTTTCCTATGAAATGAATTCTGGCACCACTCTAGTCGCCCGGAGGCTTTGTATGACTGAGTGTCCAATATCATCATATCAAAGGAATTTTGGCCCACTCCAGTCGCCCGGAGGCTTTTTATGACTGAGTGTCCAATATCATCCTATGAATTATCTTCTGCCAAATAGTATGACAGGTTCAACGTCTTTAGCTTTTAGACTCCTTCCGTTAAGATTAGTGCCCAGATAATTCTTGGCGCTTACTTAAGAGTGGTAACGTGATTTTCCTGATCGGTGGATCTTACTCCCTCGTATGTGCGAACATACTTTACACACTTTTAATAATTACACTTAAAAGAACGAATCTTTTTAAGTCGTTTACAAAATCCAATCTTTAAATGGGAAAGAAGATGAGATTAAACTTCTGATCTTTTTTTTAAAGCGTAAGGAATATAAATTATTTTCATATTCCTCCTTACTTTAATCCATTTTTAATCAGACATCATTTAATCTTTATTCTTGACAAGTAAGAAAAATACTTATCCCAATTTCGGATTCTGGCTCACTTCAATCACTTCATCAGACTGAGTGTCCATTTCCTTCTTACCATTATTCGGATCTTTTGTCTGGGACAGATATAGGCCTTCTGCTGCAAGATAGAATAACATCTTCAGTCTTCTCCTCTTGTCCCAGTTGACATCCTCAGGCTCTCGTGAGCGCTTGTTCCCACCAGTCTTGGTAGCGGTGACACCATGAACACGTTCATCATCATCACTCTCTTCTACCAGAAAACCATTGCCATATCCAGATTTGGTCACACAACTTTTGACCGACATCTTTCGAACACTAATAGTATTACAATACACCCTTGTCTTAATTGTTGGTACTCTATTGTACTTTATAGAGCAATACCGAAAGTAATAACTATTACAAATGTTCGAAAGGATAAATAAATGGTCAATCTTCAAAACTGCCGCATGTGTGTTGTGTCTTGAATCTTGATCATCTTGCAAAGCCAATGTTGAGAACTGCCGCAAGTTTGTTGTGTCTTAAATGTTGATATCCTGAAATGAAGAAACAACTAAATCTGGATGGTTACAACGTTGTGTGTTGAGTCGATGATAGCCCTCTATCCTTAAGACAAGTTTGCTCCGTATATATGCTTTTACGTTAGCGGACAACAGTCTCCCAAGATAAAACAACATTTTAATCTCAACACTACAAAGCCAATAGGTTGAGCCTGCCGAATAAAAAAAATATGACTCGACTTGCTGAACATATGGAATAGGAATGAAGAGTTTCTCAATACTCTTTTCTTTTGTCTATGTGTATATAATGTGTCTCTGTAGTGTATATCTTGTGTATATATGAGGGTTTGCTCACTGTTTTCCAGTCACGAATTGCACATATTTTCGCCACTGTTTTGGACAGATTTCGGCTATTGTTTTGTGCTCTTTTGTGACTGAAATGTGCTACTATTTTCGTGTGTTTTTTTGTTTGCAGTGCATATTAAATCCTTGTTTTGCGTCTGTTTTCTGCCACTGAATTGAGCCAAAAAAGGCTCAATATATAGCATGGATGAGGGGCTAAACAACAACCCAAAACGTGGATGTTAATGGCCATTAGGAGGGCATTAAAACAACCAAGTAATGGCTGTTAATGGCCATCAAGAGGGGCTGAATTATGGACATGAAGGAGGGTGATAATGGAGGAGTTAATCAACCAAGTAATGGCTGATTAATGCCTTAAAAACAGTCCCACAGCCCACAGCCTAGCCGGGACGGGCGCGGCGGCGGCGGCGGCGCGCGTGTGGGCTTAGCCTTGAACCCATGCACATCTAGGTCTTCCCTCCTTTACACACATGGGATACCCCTTGGGGTCCCAAACCCTTTACCAATTAGAGACTTATATAGAGAGCAATTCTTCTTATTCCCACCGATGTGGTAGATTTGTCCCACACCACATTTCCATGTCTCAAACACCTTACTTCGTGGACCAATATCTCTTTCATTTCTCAATGAAATTTGACGATTCTTGGCCCTATTGTCATCTACTCACTTCGTAGATCATGCATGTGCGAAGAGACAAGGTCTCCAACATGCGGAACACTAGTGTTTAATTCATCAAAGATGGGTGGACGCATCTCCCCGCCAAAGACAAATTTCCAACTTTTTTTGATACCAAAATTAAATGGAGAGTATATACGATCTATTTCGAAGATAATTATGGCCCTTCTCCTTAAGAAAAATTAAATTTGCAAGACATAAAGTTGTGATAAAATGGATGTTACGTTATTGGAAGGAAAATATCAAAATTTTAGTGTCAAGACTTTTGAGCTAAGTATATAGATTCTATGATTAGTAATAGTATTTTCAATCTCTCTTATTAAAAAAATTAATTTTAGACTATATGATATCTAATTAAAGCATGTTTAATATTTAATTAACAGAAAAGGGTCAAAAATATTCTTGAACTATCAAAAATGGATCACTTTTATCCTTTCTTAAGTTTTGGGATCAATTTTATAGTTGAAGTCTAATTTTTGGATCACATATACCCTTATATCTAATCTAACAGACTTCCACACAAATTGCCAACATCGAAAACAAAATGACGTGGCTGCCAACGTAAAAAGAACCCTCCTTTAGTCCATTTGACCCGACCCGTTGTCCTAAACCCTTATTTCTGAACTTGTGAATGGAACAAAGAGACAATTTCTGGAAATCGATTCTCTCATCTCCATTTTCATGGAAAGCCATGATCATCTTCTTGCAACTTGCTTTAATTCCAGAGCTGCAAATCACTTTCATCATTGTACTTTCTTCTCTTACATTTTGCTCTTTACCGGATAAAGAGCAAAATTCTTCATCACTCCCATACAAGAGGTGGTATATCTGCACTACATGAGCAAGTTTCTCACATTGGTGTTATTCTTCATCATTCACATGGCATTGCTCCGGTCAAGAGTGTAACTGGTAGCAAGATTCTCAGAATTTTGAAAACCTCGGGTTTTGTGGAGTTTCCTCTTTTTCAGCTTAGAATCCGAAGCATCTACCTTGGATTTAGCAAAAAAATTAAAAAGTTTTCCTGCGCAATCAAGATTATATACAAGAAAGAAGAAGCACAGCGCACCCTAAATTAGCAGGGGCACTGAAACAGTAGTTATAGGGATCTTCTTGAACGGAAAACAATTCAACTAACTAGGAGCTCAATGTTTATAATTGTATGTTAGAATTGACTTCTTGATTGATTTAAGGAAGTTATGATTTAGTCAAGAATGAATGATTATGATTATAGTCTTCGATAAAAATGGAGATGGGTAATCAATTTTCAAGAATATTCTCCGTTAAGAGTCCCATATGGAATATATATGGAACGAAATATAGATTCACTTTGAATAATTTTCGCTCTACAACCTGACTTTTGAATTTATTAGATAAAAAATATAAATTTTTCATTGAATGTCGATGAGAAAACCTCTGTTATAGTGCATTAAGCAATATGTGAAACATATTTTATCAATTTATAACTTATATGTAATACAAAATGTAATTACATAATATGTGATTCACATTCGCGCACTCGACTAGAATTAATAACAATTAAAAGGAGTAACTTTTTTCCTACTTTAGTTTTAACTTTTAAATAAGAATCATCCACCTTGTGATTAGGAGTTTTCACGGTATGTCAGTGTCACCATTTATTGAACTATATTTCCTATTGTACTCAAGTATATGGACCATGATGCATTGTTGATATATTAGGACTGTCAATAGAGAAATTGGTATTTATGTTTTCCAAAAAAAGAAATTAGTATATAAGTATCAGCCTGTCCTCTAATGGCAGTTACTAATTTTCTTTTATTGGCTATGTTGGAAAATTTAAGTTAAAATTTTTTTGGTAAACTATAGTGAAGTGCATAAATTGACACCTTCTTCAAAGGTAATACCAAATTCGTTACTCACCCCTCAACTGAATTTTTAAACTCTTTTTTTGGGTTAATAGCTCAAACTTACAACCCACCCTACTAATTGACGTTCGAGAACTTCAGATTTAAGTTCTCAATCACAAATCTTGATCGAACAACCTCACTAGAACAGTAGAGGAATTTCTTTTCACACAAACTAGCAACCTAACGACAAAATATGCAATGAAGAAGAATATTTGCAAACAAGAAACTCGAAGGACCTGAAAACACCATTAAAGATCATTGAAGTTTGAGTCAAATTTTTTATCTATGTATTTGTGACCTGTTCCGATTGGGAGATATCAGGTTTTGTTGAAAATATTTTAAGAATTTTGTAGTTTTTTTAGGTGATGACTTAGAGTGGATTTGAGTTTATTTAAAAGTCGAGGTTAAAGACGACTCCTTCCGTGAATCCATTAACTCTGTGTATATCCTATATATATCAATGTCTATTGCTTCATATATATGCTCATCTCTCGTAAATCATATATATCTATGTTTATCCATGAAAATCATTAGGTGATACAAAGATACAAAATACAACAATGATATACACATGTCGTATTGACCCCTTTCAAGTTTGAATTTTGACATCAGTCCAAAACACCTCTAATTTTCTTCAATTTTTTTTAATATAATCTTAGTTCAGGTGTTTCCAACCAATTACAACTACACACACTCAAGAAAAAAAATACACATAGAAATGGTTCAAGTTTTCTCAATCAGAGGTACCCATGAATTCTTAAAATTTTTATAGTGGAAATGTTATAAAGTACGAATCAAGATCCATGATACGAAAATCAAAATTCAGATAAGAACAGGAAATCCTCATGTATTTCTAACTCCAACACTAAATAAATATATAATAGAAAAGACGATCTATAGAGCTTTAGCTTTTATGTATATATATATATATATATATATATATATATATATATTAAATGAGAAAGTAGAATCAATCTTGAACCTCAAAAAGTGAAACAGAGGAGAGACGCAGACTTCTGCAGTGGATCACGACCGTCGAGCTTGCTGGAGATGAAGATGGACTTGTTGTCCCAAATACATTTTTTGGTTTTGAGTTCTCCAATAGTTGACTAACATATACTATATGCCAATATTTGTGCGTATAAATTGCTATGACGGATATATATGCAATGAACCTTAAATTAAAAACATTATATTGGAGCTCAAACGGGCCAAAGAATGGATCCATTATTGGGTCATGAAAGAAAGCAAAATTCCTAAAACATGGACTTTGAATACGAATATTTTTGGGAAAATAATACAATGTGACTTGTCATAAATTTTAATAGTCCAACTTTGTAACATTTGACCCGAGATATACTTTAGGCCCAAAATATAAATAAGTTATATACAAACCCCAAATTCCATCCTTCCTCCCTCACTTTCTCTCTCTCATCTTCTCACTTCTTCCACCCATAAGCGACTCCTTTTTTTCTTCTCTTCCTCTTTATCGAACACCAACACACCTTTTTTTTCGCGATCTTATTCTCTTTCACTTAGATGCAAAAATGCCTATCTTCTCTATATAATTTCAAATCAAAGTGTGGCGGTGGTTGACGTCTGCTTCGCTTGTCGTCCATTTTCAGATATGATATTGCATAATACCTTTTTGGAAGAATTTAAAGAGAAGATGAAATATGGAGAAAAATAATGGTGTGCTGTTGGAGAGATATTCTTTCCGACCAAGTTTATTGGTTCTTCGGTGCTCATTCATTTATACGTTGGGCATGTCTAGAGATGGCAGTGGATCCTGGATTCGGTTCGGATCCGATCCTGATCCGGTGGATTTAGATCCATTTTATAGGATATGGATCTTCAAAATTTGGACCCAACGAATCCGGATCGGATCCGGATCCGTTTCTGACGGATCGGATCTGGATATGAATCTTGTATTTGAGATCCGTATCCGATCCAGATCCGACTCGTGGATTCATTTTTTATTAAATATATTCATAACATAGAATATAATTTTATATGTATTTTCTTAAAATTGCTAAGCACGTCCTTGCAAGTTTAGTTCTCAAAATAAGTTTAATTTATCTCCGCGTTAACTCAAAAACAAAAAAATAAAGAGGTAACATCGATAATAAAATCAATGTTATATTAGTGAATGACTAACATCTCCATAGACAAGTAGTTAAAATTATATTCACTTCATTTGTGAAGATTCCAAGCACATGCAAGTTTTACATTGTGGAAATATTAATCAGCATTTTTCACAGCTATTGTCATTGTCCAACATTTTCAATTAATAGCTCACAATCAAAACGAGACAACGAACAAAATATCTCATATAAACATTTCAAAATTGAAACACAGTAAACTGTTAGCTAAATAAAAATCGTTTGCCAGTTCAAAAAAAAATTCTTAGCAAGGTTACATTCTTAGCAAGGCAAATTTTTTTACATGTGGATCCAGATCTGATCTGTGGACCCGGTGGATCCGATGGATTCGAATTTGAATCTAATTTTTATGGACCCGATGAATCTGGATCCAGGTATGAAAACGGATCTGGATCTAGTAGGATCCGGTCCAGATCCGATCCGTTGCCATCCCTAGGCATGTCATGTATAATATGTGTATATATTATAGACTGAATATACATTGATTCTACATTTATTATACAAAAATTATACAGAAAAATGGGCGTGGAGGATGGTAGTGGATAGGGTGGGTACTGATAAAATTATAGGGTTTTGTTGGGTTCGAAACACATAAGTAATGTACAACGAAAGTTTAAAATTTTATTCTTACTTACCCCAACAAATTCTTCTGATATGGTTATATGACAATCAAAATCTGTAACATAAAACTAGAACACTTACAGGTTACAAAATCTGGAGTCTTTACTTAGAGATTACGCGGCTATCCCTTCGACTGCAAGCACTATGCTACGGTGTATTCCTTTGACAAGAAAGCAAGGAAATCTTGGCAGCGGTTTGAGAGAGTTTCGTCCTTGACTCTAAGTCTAAAATTAGTTTATAGAATTGGTATTCTTTTTGTGTGTTTAATAACAATGGGATTGTGCTGTATTTATAGCTAAAATTAGGTCAGAAAATGTTTTAGGGTTAGACTTAATCTTGGCCCAAAACTCGAGGTGCAGTGGGCCAGTTCGACTGGGCTCACTGCCGGGTAGGCGCCGCGACGCCTTACGTAAAGTTTCGTTTCCCGTTTTTGTTTAATAAATATATTCAGCACATTAAATCCAAAATCCAAAATCCAATTTTAATTTAATTAAATAATTTTCATCTAATAGAAATTATCCCATAGTTATTATCAATTCAAATATCTCGATCTTAAATAGAATATTTAATACTTTCTCAATACACCCTTAGATCGAAGAGACAATCGACATAGTGTGACCCTATAGGCCTTCATATATCGACACTAATCCAATTAAGGTCCATACGAAACTCGTAGACTACGCCGTACGACGAACTCAATATATGAAGTACGTTTACATGAATCCAACAAACTTAACCTTTATGTAAGATGATAAATTCCTATCATTCGCAACACACTCGATCAATCTTAGGATTTGTCTTGTGTCTATCCAAATGACTTGATCACTTTATCTCATCTATATTAGTATGCAACTAGACCATATTCTAAATATATCTCTTGCATTGGCCAATTACTTGGTCGACCTAATATCATTGAGAAGTTGAGTGTTCTCTCGAATATCCAATCGATGAGTGAATTCTATTCTTGGCTCAACTACCACCTTAATTTATATTATAATGCACCCAACACAAGCCGTATCTTATCCTATAAGGAGTTTAAGCTTAGGACGGGGTCAAAGTACATTACTCTATAAACAAGGTGCGTATTGACCTCAAGTCAAATGACATTCATCTCCCATACGCTGATAACACTTTAGACATGTATAACAAATAGTTTATCAGCATGGTATACCAATACTTTCCAAAAGTGTCCATGTGTCCATGACTAGTAACAATTACTAGTAGCAGGTGAGACATACTACATTCTCTAAAAATGTGACGCAGACCACATGTCGACTTATAACATATCATCGATATCCCATTTTCGATGATCATTAGTCGAGGCTATTTTAGAGTTACGCTCTATCGTCAATATCTCACTCTATTAATGACAACGTAAGCTCAAGGGATGCACATTAACGAATAATTACAAACAATCAAATAATAATTCAATAATTGTAAATGCAATAAATATTAATCTTATTAATAATACGAATGTGTTCAAATACATTTGTCTCTAATAATGATTCTCTCTAGGACATACATACTTTCAAAAATGTATATATATATATTGTATAAAAATTATATCTACACCGTATATAGCAAATTAACATTATTTATAAACACAGTGCTCATACAATTTGTATACACTATATATATATATATATATATATATATATATATATATATATATATATATATATATATATATATAGAGTGTATAATGCATATATGCACTTATGAAGTGTATATACAACTGATAACATATATATAAAGTGAATAATTGATATATCTTTTTAATAAAAATGTATGATTTTTTTCTCTCATAGACATTCTAACTCTCTTTTTTCTCTTTTAGAGCTTATTTTTAAGTTTGGTGGGTAGAGTTTGAGGGTGAATGAGGCTAGTCAGGGGCTGGGTAAGTCTGATTTTTATTAATTTAATTTTTGCTTGAAAATGAAATGGAACTCCAAAGAAGCAAAGTAGATAAGAAAAGGGTAAGGGAGATCCTTATTTGTTACCGTGCTTTGGTTCTTTTTTACCACTAAATGTTAATCGCACAAGATTTCGTGGAACAATGGTTTCTCTGGAATTTGGGCCCTATGTGGACGCGCTAGTGAGCAATATTGATTATTCTTATTTTATATTAAGCCTTCTCAGCGGTCATTTAAAATAAATTAAATGGGGTTCGAGAGATTTACGTGAACGAATCAAAATGAGAAGAAATATGATATTCATCACCTAAAATAAGGTCCTTTCTAACTGAATGTCTATTAGACAATCGTATCACTAATGAATGTTATTTCTATTAATGATTTCAATTTTCAAGTTTAGCCCGATCCAGGAATTCCTCTTGTGCTCATTTTCCTCTTGTTTAATAATTATTTTTGGTATGAAAGAAAATGTATTTCAGTTGTTTTTAGGTGTTTGATTATATGGATAATGGATCAAAACCCTCCTAAATTATCATATTTTTATTAGTTTCATAGTTAAACTATGCCTAGTCTTCCTAGTTTATGTTACCCCTGAACTATAACTTTCAGGTGCTAATAACCAAATATTTTTTTCAAAACTCTATATCCAATTTGTTGATATATTATCAATTGTCATATTCATCTGAAAATATTTTGGTCTTACTAATCAGACACCTAAAAATAAGGAAGAAAATCACTAATTCTTTGAAATCATTTTTATAGAAAAAACCTTTTCACAGTGCTTCTTCGCTATTAGAAAATATTCTATAAGAAAAATCGTTTTCACCAAAAAAACAAAATGAATTAAATTAAATCAACAACCTTCTTAACTCTGATTTTGTATCACTCGCTCCAATTAACATATAAATATTATCATCAATCTTCATTATTGAAAAATTATCAGAACATAACTCGATTTGCCAAGTAATCTTTCATTTTTAATTAGAGGTCTTGGTTTCGAGTCTTCCTGAGTACGAAATCGCTTTTGTTAGGGAGCGTTTTGTCTCTTAATGTGAATTTTTTTGACACGAATTCAAATTTAATCGTACTCCAATAAAAATATCAAACACCGTGCGAAAAATAAAAAGAATACAGATGGGAGTGGGGTGGGGTGGGGTGGGGGGAGACCCGGCCAGAACCGCCAGCGCACTTGTGATTACTGTGTTAGGGGATCGTTGTTGGGTCATTTTCGAAGTGTTCAAATGTTGGGTACTTCCAACAGTACTTCTAAAAAAGAAAAAAAGTGGTCACCAACCCAAAAAAAAACTAAACTTCAACTGTCCCCACTGTTGTGGCTGACATTTTTTCTCTATTTGGAAAAACCAAGGCATTCGTTTTCACATTTGCCTCTCGTAACAGTTGGTTCCACTGTCCTTACAATATTTCAGAACTTGGTCAATTTGTATCGTCTTTTCGATCACATAATGAATTAATCATTTACTACTCTCTCCGTGTCAAAAAGATAATTTCACTTTTTTTATTAGTTTGTCCTTAAATAATTGACATATTTTTATATTAAAAAATAATTTAATTTTATGAGATGATTTATCATCCAAAACTTATTTTAGAATACACATTTCAAAAGTATTTCTTTATTTCTTAAATTTCATATCAAATCAAGCTAAAACAATTTTTTTGGGACATAAGGAGTATAATTTAGTTCAATTAATTCTTACGTTTTGAAGTATTCTTGATTAATGGAGAAAATGTAATTGATACGGATTAGTTGGGTCAAAAATAGACGGAGGCTTTAAATTTTTACAAAACACAAAGGTTTGGGGTAATTTTAAATTTTTTAAAAAGGTCAATGGATAGATGTTGACCCAAAAACAGGTTTAAGCCGGTATTTGAGATTTGAAGATTTGTTTTCTAAATCTATCAAAACTTTATGGCCAAACAAAGATTTGAAAAAATATTTTGAAAATATGCTTCCAAAATTTGACTTGACATAAAATGAAACGGAGAAAGTAACAGTTTAGTAAAGTTTCTCTGCGATAAAATCAGATCCGAAATAATTGCCGTCTAGTAATTTGTTATTAATTCCAAACAGACAATTTGAAGATGTACATTTCAATTCTATGTATTAACGGTGTAAAAAAGTATATGTACAATTAAATTATTTATAAAATAATTATTTTCCGGTGAAAATGATTCTAACGGAAAATACAGTTAGATATTTGTATTCAAGGATTTAAAGACAAGTAGTCGAATCCGATCCGAAGACCCTTTTGGTTGAGTTCGGGATTGATATTTAGGTTATGGATGTGTGGGATTAAAAGCGCTAATAGTAAAAATATATGATAATAAGCAAATAAAAAAAATTAATAGATTAGATCTAAAAGTAAGCTATGAATCGAATAAGAGCTAAAGTTGAGAATAATGTATTAGCTTGAGAGAGATCTGAGCTACAAGTGTGAGTTTAGAGAGAATACAATCTGTCTTTCTTTTCTTTTAAGTCTTGCATATATAAGACAAAACTTTAGACTATTATGACCCTAGTGAGTTATGACAATGTGAGCCTACTGACATCACTACACCCATGCACGCCGCGACACTCTGATCTAGGCAAGCTGAGGTGACGGGAGTTGTTGGAAGTGGAAGACAGTTGTGGAGATCCGTTGGGATTTCCGGAGTCACTAATCTTCCAATATACGCTTAATGTCTCCTGATGCATTTTTACCTAATACAATAACTATAAATAATTTCTTGCTATAGTCTATGTTAATTCATTTTTTACACTTTAATGCAGATAACTTGAATCATTCTTATGAGTGACGTGCTAACAGAACCTTCATGCGGCCTACAAAAATATCCAATGCCTCCCCACTAGACGCCCTCGTCCCTCTATCTTTTAGGGAAGCCGTGCAGAAAAGGAAACTGCGCAGGAAGAAGATGAATTGTTATTTTTTTGGGGTTTGATTTCGATATTTGTATTGGAGCCGATTAATTTGGATTTACGATGTGTAGGGCTCATTCAGGGGAATCACTCCCTATCAAAAAAAAATTTCTCACTCAGAACTCGAAATCGAGATCCATAATTAAGGGAGGAGTATTCTCGTTCATTGCACCACATCATTTGATGGTGATAACTGGCTATCTATGTAAATATATAGAGAGACTAGTAATAGTGGCGGATCCAGAGCATAATTTACAGGAGTTTACATATATTTAAAAAATTATTAAAAATTATAAATATTTAATTATGAACTCAATTTTTATGTATATTAATTTATGATCATTGTAAAAACCTATAAATCTTAAATCACGATAGCAACTTCGTCACCATCCATATAACTTCGGACACGTTCATTTGGAAGAGATAATATACCGGACACGTTCAAAAAACTTTGCTATCTGTGTGAATTTCTTTAGAAAGGTTAGTATATGTCAAGTAAGCAAATATCTTGCAGCACCTTAATTTAGATAAGAGAATAGTGATTTATGACAACTCAATAGCTATTATTAGACATATAAAACAAAAAGGTTAAGATAAATAGAGAGACCCAAATAGGTGGATATATATTTGAATGAAGACTCAATTTGAAGGGTGATTAATTATAATAAAGATTTGCGCTTTAGTAGTACCCATGAGAGTTTCTCCTATATATAAATATATATATATATATATGTATATTGGATTTTTTTTGAAGCATTTTAATAATAAAATGTCTTCCACTATTAAAAGTTGGAAATACAATTTTCTTCAACTATTAAAAGTTGGAAATATTTTTTTTCCTTTTACAAAGAAGCGGACATTAAAGTTTTTCCACTATTAAAAGTTAGAAATAGTTTTTCTTTCAAAGTGGAAATTAAAGTTTTTCCACTAACTATTTAAATTATTTTTCCACTTCATTTTATTATTATTTAAGGATGAATTTCTCTCCTATAAATTGATTGTCATCCTTACATTATGAACAAGTGAAAAATATAGTGTATGAAAAAAATGAGATAAAAGAGAGTTTTATTTAGTTGAAGGAAGGTGTTATTTTGGTGGAGTTTTGGACTCAATATCTTGTTCAGAGTTCGTTGAGTAGTACGACGTTGTCGGACTGTTGTATCTTGGAGGGGAAAAGATAGAAAGATTACTACTGGACCGCTGTAGTGGGTTTGAATCTCCTTAAAGAGAGTGAGATATTCGCCCCTCAGCCTGAAGATATTATTTTCTTCATTTGTATTTTTCAAGTTTTATTGTATTTCAGTTGTAATTTCCCCAAAGAGATGGAAGAGTAAAGTACTTTTCTACTCAAGTCTTCTCAATGTTTTTTACGTATTAACTGAGAAGAATCCAAACAAAGTAGACAACTCTGCCATTGAGTGTGAAAAACTTATTTCTCTTAAAGAGAAAGTGAAAAAATATGATGATGATTCATACATGTGTCGGTATTATTTACTTAAATGTCTATCTGATAAGTTTTATGATTATTATGATAGAACTTATTAGTGCAAAGAAAATTTGGAAAGCATTGCAGAGTAAATATGATACCGAAGAGGCTGGAGGGAAAAAATATGTTGCTAGTAGATTTTTTCATTTCTAAATGGTGGACAACAAATCAGTGATAGACCAAGCTCAAGATTTTATAATGATCGTTGAAGAACTCAAGTCCAAAAAAATCAAAATTGGAGATAACCTTATTGTTTGTGGCATAATAGATAAACTTCCACCTTCTTGGAAGGAATTTCAAAAACCTATGCACCACAAACAAAAGGAAACCTCTCTTGAGACGTTGATTATGTGAATCCGCATGGAAGAAGAAGTTGTTGGTTACAAAGGTGCAGGAAACGGAAATTACAAGTAACTGCTAAGTAAAACAAGAACTGAAATTACAATTCAACAACAAACTGAAATTACAATAATCTTTGAACAAGAAAAACTGGAACTGTTTTGTGTATGCTGAGTCGAGTGTTGCACTCTATCTTTAAGACAATATTGCCCCGTATGTATCCTTTATACGTCTTGGACAATTGTCTCCCAAGATAAAACAGCAATGGAACAATTGAGCAAAGGAAACTCAAGTGCTACCGTGAAGAATTTTGAGTAATAAAATGATGCTGGAAGTTGTAGGAAGAACTGAAATCTGTTTCTGTTTGAGTATTTTCGTGTACCTCAACAATGGTGACAAGGGGTCCTTTATATAGTGAAGGAGGGGCTGATGAACTGCCTCCATAAGTGCCATTACTGGCCAAGTAATGACCATTATGGAGGTAGTAATACCACCAAAATAAATGGTGAAGATGTGCAACGGATTGGCCATTTAGGAAGAGTAATTCAATCAGTTTACAAGAAGCTCTTGCTATTATCAGATATTTCTCAAACCGGTGATTATATAATCACAAAAAGGGACCAGTTCATGCATGTCGTCCAGCCCCATGGTTTAGTTAATACATGTTCTTGTACATATAGCAAAACAAGAACAAAGTAGGATAATAAACTAATTAAGAAAATGTGGGGGAAAAAGTGTACTGATATATGAGGGAAAAAACTGCATTATAGATGATGTTGATGACATACAGATCAGATTCATCTTCATGCATCTAAGTGCAGGAAATGTCGTCGAATTGAAGGGTTTCTTGGTGTAAGATTCTTCTTCTTCACCCCAAGTGAACCCCAAAAAATTCCACTCACTTGGATAGCTGCCTCAATAACTATGCACAACTTGGTGGTATTTTAGGTACCCCTTGACGTTGTAATTCTCCCAACACGCTGTCGACAGCGGGAGGTTTCAGTCCGAGGGGAAGTGGCAGCCATGGCTTTGATAAAACATCTCCAATAGCCGCATCTATGCTCTCCTTTGACTGTCCATCAATGACCACAGATCAGTTGTCAATAAAACTTGAAACGTTTCGAAACACTAATGTATGGAACAAATATTCAAGAAAGCAAAATTGAACATGAGCACTAATGCAATGACACCTACAATGACCTAAATGGGAAAGATATATACCTGTTCAACACTGATACATGTTGTAGTAGGTTACCTGCCTCATTTTTCAGGTGGTTAATTTTTACATATTAAATAAGTGTATAGAAGTCGATTAAATTCAATGCTTAATCTAGCTAACAAATTGTGCACGTTCATGAATATGGAACTGTGTATAGAAACTAGCAAGAGTTGCAAATGTCATGTATATCTCTACCTTGACATATTATCAAAAATACTCATTGGTGTGGTACTTACAAGTAAAAGTTCCCCAAACGTAGCTTTATTTTGGCATATATTCTGGTGGTCTATTGAACAAGCTAAGCTGTTACCTATGTTCAAAACTCATGTAAAATTCATGCACGTTCTTAGTTTCTTATAGTAACTTTTAGCAATTTTTACTATGCATGGAGCTTCATAAGATGGGTTATATCTATAAGAACAAATTTTATAAAAAAAATATCTAGAGAGAGAAGCAAAAGGAGAATTAAAGAGATCCAAAATCAATACTGTAATTAAGCAATAATTTCTTTCGAGGAGACTTACAGGATGAAAGTCGCAAGGGGGTTTAGGTAGAGGTTGTACTGCTGAGGCATTTCGAACGCCAATGCCTGGGTCTACTTTGTACATGGCATGAGCTGCGGGTGGTGGTATGCCCGGTACTGGATGATGAGCAGCCGGATATCTCTGCATACAAATAATTTATTCTGACTACATAAGCCAAAAACTTACAAAGGGATATATGCCAAGCAAAAACACATGACATGGTCTCTATTTACATAATTCCAAAAATAATTAAATTGTACACTTTGTCAGAAGTAATAACGCAAAGAGCAGTGATTAATTGATTGAACGTAGAGTTACCGTTGGTGCTATATGTGCTGGAAAGTAAGGAGTTCCTGGTGTAAGAGAATTTGGTACCTGCAACAAAAAAGGAGAATTTGGTCTTTTATTCATACATACAATCAATCAAACAAAGTTATTTCCCCGTATACCGTCTAAAAGATTTTTAGGCCAAACTCGATATTGGTATTAAAATCGTATCCCCACTATAGTTTGTTCAAGTTGTTTGTTTAAATTATTTCCAAGTTATACTGGTTATAGATTGAAACAATTCACATAGTTGTTGTTCAATTATTCAAGTTAATTACATTTGATGTATGGGACTGAATATATGTTGTCTAGATGAAGATGGCTTCTACTAGCTCTCCATCTCCCACCTACGTAAATAAAAAATGTTATTTTTAGTAGCTTAATTAGCTTTTAGATAGAGTGATCATACACTTTAATATGAAACTAGAGCAGACAAAAATCTTGAATTCAAGACTTGTCACCATTCATTATCAAAAAAAAAAAACTTGTATTTGACCATAAAAAAGAATCAAGCTAGGAAACATGTTAAGAATATAATTAAAAACTCACCCGTTGATGATGTGGATGCCAAAAAGAAGGATCTGAAGGTGGTGGAGGATGAAGATGAGGAGGAGGAGCCCATGCTGGTGATGGGTGCTGGGGAGAAGGTGAAGGTGCTAGATGTCTAGGCCACATGTGCATATATGATTGGTCGACGGATGGATGACCCCATACATGTAGGGGTCTAAAATGATGAGGCATTGGAGCTGCCATAGGAGGTGGAGGAGGAGGAAATCCAATTGTTGGTGCAGGCCATGGGTTCATATCTCTCTTTCCTCCGCCCCCTCCGGAAGCGGCTGCACCACCATAGATTTGCCTTCTATGGCTCCAGCTCGCCGCCTCCGCTTCTCTCGCAAGCAAATGTTTCCTATGGGACCGATATTTCTGCGTATCCAATGATTTTCATCAATATTAACACTTGAGCATTATTTAGACAAGACTGAGCTAATCTAAAAAAAAATGAAGTAAACTTATTACTGATTGAGGATGACAAATAATAATACTTTCTTAGACTAAGTGATTTTTCAAATAATCAAGCTACTTGAACTTGGTTACAAGCCGCTTAATTAGCAAGTCATTTTTTGACCCCTCGACTTTATTAGTCCAGTCATATGCTTTAGAAATTTGAACCCAAAAGAAAAGAGAAAGATACATAATATTGTGTACTTTTGGCGCTCTAAAAATATTAAAACTTTCAACTAAAGCAGAAATTTTTCCCATTTTCAGAACTGGTTTTCTCTTTAAGGAATATTATGCCATTTGGGATAAAGAAGAAGGGAAACTAACAAATAGGAGTACTACTTTTCAGTTTTCATCATTGTCTAATATTCTTTTTTCCAAATGCAATCAAACGACTATGAGGACCATATATTTCATTTGGCATAATTACATTACTAAGACTAATTAAATCTACAGAATCTATGGTCAAATTCTATTACTAAATGGAAAAAAAAGTTCAAAATTAAATCTAAAGTTAAAAGAAAAAGAAGAATATTGCGTACCTGAAGATGGCTGGCAATATTATGGCGAGTGAGACAATCGATTCCCATAATCTCCAAAATTCTTGATGGGACTGCCTTATCTACACCTAGCTGCTCTACTGCTTGTACAAATCTCCTGTGCAATTCTGGCGTCCAGTCCACCTTCACACAATTCAAGAAAAAATCCCATTTTATCCACAAAACTCAATCCATCACAAATCCAGAAAAAAAAAACGACGCACAATTCATAATTAAAGTAGTTGTAATAGTCATCCTACGTTGTAACATAGGATTTCAGTGACACCCATAAATATTGAGTTTAAATTAGACCGTTCGTTATAGATAATTTTTAATTAACATATCTTGATTTTGAGATTTCAAATCACACGTAAGGAAGTTATCAGTAGATATTTTTTAGATGAACTAATGTAAAAAATTGTTTAGACCGAAAATACTGCCAAAAAAATTATAATTTTTGGATCTTCTTTTCCTCTTACCTTCACTTTCCTCTTGCCTGGAAGATTATTCTTGGATTGCCCGGATGACTTTTTGCCTTTATCACTTTCTTTTGGGTTAATATTCTGATTCACTTGTAGTGCAGATTTTTCACTTTTCTGAGTACTCACAATTTCTTCTCCTTGATTTAGGCTCGTTAAACCCGAACCAACATCCGATGCTGAAAAAGATGTTGCTTTTTCCGTTTCTTCTTTTCGTTCTACATTTTTAATAGTAGTTTTAGTATAACTACTACTATAGTTGTTCACATCGGATTCGTCCCCGCTACTAACTGAGAATTCAGCAAGAATCTCAGCGTCCATCTCCAAATCAGGTAGCACATCTCCGTCGTTGATCCCAACAAAAAGGTAATCAAAATCAATGCTGTCGAGCAAATTCTCCCCCATAAAGTCCGGTAAATCATCTCCTCCTCCTCCTCCCATCGCGAAACTTTCCATCGCGTTATCCCTTTCATCTCTCACCGTTGTGTTACTCAAAGGTGACACAGCTAGCATTACAAAAATAAAAACACGATAATTCAAACTATATTGCCTCGTGAATTTAGCGTTGCATGCCAAAAAGGAAGGCAAGATGAAAGAATTATAATAAGCGTGTTGGACGCGAAACTGAGGAAATGGTTGAATTTGCTAGTGGGGAGTAATATCAAATATGCCCGTGTTTGATTTTGAGAAATGTCTTTCGTATTTCCTTTTTGTTGTTGTAGTAGTAATAGTGGTACTATAGTGCAAGCGGGGGGAGCGTGGAGAGCGAAAGATTTAATATACACCACAACTTGTGTAAAGGGTTTGTAATTTTCTTTTTGTTTTGTCTTGTACTTGTCTAGACAAAAAATATATATTAATTAAAGGGGTTTGTGGATGGTCTTTTTTTTAACATAGAAAAAAATCTAGTTATAGAAAAATATGCTCGTGAGCTGTTTTAATAGCTAGATTTCTTTTGGTATTTTAATTGACAGAGGCCTAAGGGATGAAAGGTTCCAAGTTGATGACAGTTCAAGTCAGACATGGTAGGGCTGTGCTGGAAGTGGATTTATATGTATTATGAGCTCATCTTTATCTGTTGTAACAGTGTAAAAGAAAAGGATATTGTCACACATGTGTTTGCTTTAATTAGTTCTAACATTATTCTGACCGATATAAGTTTGAATGTTATAAGTTTGATTATAACTTTTAGGAAACTAAAAATAGATTTTTTTTAGTTGTCTTGTGAGTAAATATTTGTCAAAAGCCCCTAAACTATTAATAGTAAAATTAGTTATGACATATGAATATGATGATCACACTTCTCAATGGAGATGCAAACGGCTTTGTATTTTGAACAAAGATAGCCAAATTAATGTTTATTTGACATGCACAATGGAGGAGTTTGTTTGCGACTTGAAGCCTGTCAATAAGAATCAGAGTTTACATGGCGGGCTAGTAGGAATTTCAATTTAATGGATACTTAATTTTAGAATGATGATATCATGGGTTAATAATTGAGTTCTAAATTTAATATATATACATATTTAATGAATTGGTATATGCCTGTATATATTGGCTTCTAGCTCCGTCACTGAATTTATATCGTTCTTTTATTGACGTTGTCTTTATTATCATTAACTCTTTCCCACATTGTTTTTGTCTCACATTGAAAAAACACATTTGTATCTCATGTAATAGACCCTATATAAAGGGTTTTACTTGCTTTTATTTTACTTGCACTTTTAGCTCTCAAGAATAGTATTATTTTATTATCTTGTTATTGCTTTGTAAGAATTCATGTTATGAATAAAAAATTTTCATGAATTCTATCATGGTATCAAAGCCAAGAGCGCAAGTTAATATTTTTAGTTCGATCACGGATCCAACTCCGCGGTGAGTTAGTTGGGGGTTCGCATGCAGCACGCCCCTAGTATCAGTTAATTTTTTTTTTGGCTTGTTCTTGGCTTGTTTTGGAAGCTCGTGCTCGTTTTGGCTTCGCTCGTTCTGATCTTGGCTCTGAATTTCGTCTTCTTGGCTTCCGCATCTGATTGGTGAGATCTGTCATTTATTATTTTGTTGCTTGTTATTTGGGATTGTTGCTTGTTATTTGGGATTGCTGCTTATTATTTGAGATTTTTTTGTTTAAAATTCATAATGGCAGGAGGTGATGATTCTTTGCAAACTATTGGTGTTCGGTTAGATGAAAAAAATTGTTCCTATTGGAGTTATGTCATGGTAAATTTTTTGAAAGGAAAGGGGTTTTGGAATTACATGTCTGGAAAAACCAAATGCCCTAAAATTGGAAATGAAAAATTTGATGAATTATTTAGGACTTGGGAGACCAATAATTCAAAGATTATTACTTGGATTAATAACTCTGTTGAACAAAGAATTGGTGTTCAATTGGCTAAGTTCAAAACTGCTAAAGAGGTTTGGGATTATCTGTCAAGATTGTTTGTGCAGAATAATTTTGCTGTTAAATATCAATTACAATATGAAATTCGTGCACTAGTACAAAATGACTTGGGCATTCAAGATTATTTATGTACAATGACCACTTTGTGGGATCAGTTAGCTATGACGGAATCTACTGAATTGCAAGCATGTGATGCTTATATTAAATGCAGAGATGAAGATCGTCTTGTTCAGCTATTGATGGGTCTTCGGTCAGAATTTGAGAATTGTCGTTCAGGCTTGTTGCACCGCAAACCCTTACCATCTGTTGAAGATGTGGTAAATGAACGTATGGCTGAAGAAACATGTTTGAAGACTCTAAAAGAGGTACATAAGGCTTCTACTTCCGTACTGGCAGCTCCTTCGTCTGCACCGATCATTGCAACCCCTACACACCAATATAGAACATCTATCATGGGTAATTGTAATTATTGTAAGAAACCAGGACACTAGAAGAATCAATGTCCTGAGCTACGGAAGACGTCAAGTTCTAAGCCTCCACATTCGGGACAAGGACATAAGCCTTCTCAACAGAAGCCATATTCTGGAGGTCAATTCCAGAACTCGTATCCACCGACTCAGGCTGCCTTTGTGCCCTCTCTTGATCACCCAGCTTCAGGAGTCTCTATGAGTCACAGATCGATTCAGAATCGACCAATTTCAGAAGTTCCTCGCCTTCCAACAGTTTCAACAGAATTCTTAGTCTTACGCTCTTTCTGTTCTTTCCGTCTCATCACCATCTATTGGTTCAGGTATCATTTCGCCTTCTTGGATCTTGGACTCTGGAGTTGGAGATCATATGTCTCCCGATTCTTCCGTCTTTGTATCTATGTCTTGACCCCCTTCCACTTACATTGTATCGCCGATGGCACGGTATGCCATTGACAAGCATTGACACCATTCATACATCCACTATATCATTACATGATGTTTATTGCATTCCAAAATTACATATGAATCTTGCTTCTGCTGGTCAAATATGTGACTCTGGATGTTTTATTGGACTCTTCCCTAATTATTGTTATGTGCGGGATCTAAAATCCAAGAGAGTGATTGGGACATGGCGTAGAAAGGGGAGAGGTCTCTATGTTTTGGATGAGCTGCATCTTCCTACTCATGTAGCACCTATGCTTGTTAATCTGTCTTCTTTTCATTTAACACCTTCCTCTTCGAAGTTTTTTTTGTGGCACTCTAGACTTGGCCATGTATCAGGTTCTCGCCTGCGTTTTATGTGCAATACTGGTGTTCTTGATGATTTACAATCCGATGATATTTCTGATTGTAATGGATGTACTTGGAAAATTTTCTGCTTTGCCTTTTAATCTTAGTACTTCTACTTCTTCTGCACCATTTGATCTAGTTCATTCAGATATTTGGGGCCCAATACCTATCCCTACTAAGGGTGGCACCAGATATTATGTTTTCTTTATTGATGATTATACTCGTCATTATTGGGTTTATTTGTTGAAAAGACGCTCTGATTTTGTTCATACTTATGCTGAGTTTCAAGCCTATGTGAAAACTCAACATTATGCCATTATTAAATGTTTTCGGGCTGATTTAGGAGGTGAATATACTAGTGGGGATCTTTCTGGTATTTTCAAAGCTGATGGTACAATACATCAGTCTTCTTGTACTGATACACCACAACAAAATGGGGTAGCCGAGAGAAAACATAGGCATATTGTTGATACAGCTAGATCCATGTTTTTGTTCGCTAGTGTACCTAGTGAATTTTGGGGAGAAGCTGTCCTTACGTCTGTTTATCTTATTAATAGGATCCATACCTCTCATAATTCTGGGATTTCTCCGTATGCTAGACTATTTGGTCACACCTCACTATATTCCCATTTGAGAGTTTTTGGTTCTACATATTTTGTTCTACGTCCACATGCAGAGCGTACTAAGTTATCTTCTCGTGTCGCCATTTGTGTTTTTCTTAGATATGGGGTTGGGCAGAAAGGCTATCGTTGTCATGATCCAGTTTCTGGAAATTTGTATGTGTCTCATAATGTTTCCTTTATTGAGCATGTTCCTTTCTTTTCCATTCCACCTACCTCACATGGCATGACAAAATTTGACCTTATTGATATTGATCCATTTGATGTTGATTGCCCTTATGATTCTACATCTATATCATCTGTTCATTCTCAGTCTTCTGGCAGGTCCCATGATATTGATACTCAGCCCCCTCCTACACCTATTTCAGAACCTCTTGTGGTTGCAGATCCAGATCCACCTCGCTATCCTAAACGCACTCTGCGATCTACTCAGGTATTCGATTTTGATTATTCTTGCTATGCTCCATCATTCTCTTCCTTTCTAGTTTCTATTAATTCTCTCTGTGAGCCTACCTCCTACTCTGAGGCATCTCGTGATCCTCTTTGGCAAGAGGCTATGAATGAAGAACAAGCTGCTTTGAACAAAACTGGTACTTGGGATTTGGTTTCTCTACCGACTGGTAAGAAAACTATTGGTTCTCGATGGGTGTACAATATTAAGACAAAGTCTGATGGTTCTATTGAGCGATATAAAGCTCGTTTGGTTGAAAATGGTTTTGCTCAAGAATATGGTATGGATTATGAAGAGACTTTTACACCTGTTGCAAAGATGACATCTGCCCGGGTTCTTATTGCAGTGGCCTCTGTTCGTCATTGGCATATTTCACAAATGGATGTTAAAAATGCATTTTTGAATGGGGATCTTCAAGAAGAAGTCTACATGGTCCCTCCACCTGGTGTTTCACATAGTCCAGGACAAGTGTGCAGGCTTAAAAAGCTCTGTATGGTCTCAAACAAGCTCCAAGAGCTTGGTTCGACAAGTTCTCCACTGTAGTATCATCTCTTGGGTTTATTTCCAGCTTTCATGATTCAGCTTTATTTGTTAAATCATCCCCTGCAGGTTGTATTTTGTTTTTGTTGTATGTTGATGACATGATCATTACAGGTGATGATATTGATGGTATTGCAAACCTAAAATCTACTTTACCTCGCCATTTTGAGATGAAAGATTTAGGTCATGTATATTACTTTTTAGGCATTAAGGTAGCTTATTCTGAGAAGGGATATCTTCTCTCTCAGTCTAAGTACACTGTAGATATTCTTGAGCGGGCCCGTCTCACAGATACTCGTATAGTTGACTCTCCTCTTGAGGTTAATGTTCGATATACACCTACTGACGGGGATCCTCTTCCTGATCCCACTTTATATCGTTCAGTTGTAGGGAGTCTGGTGTACCTCACCATTACTCGCCCTGACATTGCATATGTTATTCACATTGTCAGTCAATTTGTTTGCTCTCATACATCTGTACATTGGGCTGCAGTTATGCGTATTCTTCGCTATCTTCGAGGAACGATTTATCAGAGTCTCTTGTTTCTATCGACCTCATCCTTGGAGCTTCGTGCATTTTCTGATGCAGATTGGGCTGGTCACCTAACTGATTGGAAATCAACTACTGGTTATTGTGTATTTTTAGGAGATTCATTCATCTCATGAAAAAGTAAGAAACAAGATGTGGTTTCTCGCTCTTCAACTGAGGCAGAGTATCGTGCTATGGCTTCTACTACGTGTGAGATTGTATGGTTACGTCGGGTATTGGTTGATATGGGTGTCTCTCTTTCTTCACCAACACCGATGTACTGTGATAATAAGAGATCTATTCAGATTGCGCACAACACAGTCTTTCATGAATGTACCAAGCATATTGAGATTGATTGTCATATTATTCGATATCATCTTCAGCAGCGCACTCTATCCTTGCCATTTGTCTCATCTTCGATACAACTTACAAATTTCTTCACAAAGGCGCATACCTTAAAGCGTCACCGATTCTTTCTTGGCAAACTCTCGATGCTTCTGTCTACACCATCACTAGTTTGAGAGGGGATATTAGCATTAACTCTTTTCCATATTGGAAAAACACATTTGTATCTCATGTAATAGACCCTATATAAAGGGCTTTACTTTCTTTTATTTTACTTACATTTTTAGCTCTCAAGAATAGTATTATTTTGATTATCTTGTTATTGTTTTGTCTCATGTTATGAATAAAAGACTTTCATGAATTCTATCAGTCTTGACGTAAAATAAAAAAGTGGTAGTATAAAATGGAATGGAGGGAGTAACTTTGGTTTTTGGTCTTTAAACAGACAAGCGAATGACAGTAACAAGTTCGGTCAATTAACATTTCAATAATTCTCTCTCCTCTCTCTCTTACAACTAACGTCTTTTAACGGCTAGTTAGGGCAGCCTAATCCCCCTTCTCCTGTTAGAACTTCTACTCCAACAGAAGGAATTAATCCCAAACCTTCTTATGCGAACACGATTACAACTCTGGCTACAGTTACCCCTGCTATGCTGACACATGAAAAGGAAAAGGTCAATGCTCGTCATTCCACTCACAATGAAATACTAAGAAGTTCTTTGGTATCATAATTAATGAATGCATATATACAATCTTTGGAAGGTTCTTGAAGCCTCGTCCCCAAATTGATAAAATCAAATCCCAATTTAAGGAAAGAATCAGCCTCAAAGGTTCCCCTAAGATTGGTGTGTTTGATAACTACAATCTCTTCGTCGATCTTGAAATAAAATAATCTCTTAATTATTTTCATTAATGAATGAGGTATATATACAAGTTACAATCTCCAAATATGAAAAATTCTATTCATACTGTACTTCTAAATCCTAATCATATTTGTACAAGAATTCTACAACTATGGTAAGTTTGTACACTAGTTTAATTACAATCTTAATCCTATTTGAGCACAGTACCATGCTATATTCTATCACACCCCCGCAGTCATAACGGGGGGTTGTCGTACGCTGAGACTGTTCCTAAAATCTTCAAATAGAATTGAGGGAAGACCCTTCGTAAAGATGTCAACAATTGGGTATCTGGAGGGCACATGTAAAACACGTATTTGTCCACGAGCTACCTTTTCGCAAACAAATTGAATATCCATCTCGATATGTTTAGTGCGCTGATGTTGGACCGGATTGCCAGAAAGATAGATTGCACTAACATTATCATAATAGACCAAGGTAGATTTCTAAATAGGAAATTGTAATTCTAATAAAAGATTACGCATCCAACATGATTCAGATACCACATTAGCCACGCCTCGATACTCAGCATCTACACTGGATCGCGATAATGTAGCCTAGCATTTCACAGACGGAAGAATGATATAAATGCAAGCCATAATCAAGTGTGCCCTGAATGTACCGTATAATGCGTTTAAGTGCATGCATATGTTCAATCCGTAGGTCATGCATGAATAAACACACCTGCTGAACTGCATAAGTAATATTAGGTCTCGTGAAAGTAAGATACTGAAGTGCCCTTGCAAGACTACGATAATGGGTGGGATCCTTGTATGGTGTGCCTGACGTAGTACTCAGCTTCGATTTGGTATCAACCGGAGTGGAAGTAGACTTACAAGATGACATATCAGCTCTCTCAATAATCTCTGCAACATACTTCCTTTGAGATAAAAATAGACCACATGAATGACGCGTGGCAGTAATGCCCAAGAAATAACTCAATGGTCTCAAGTCTTTCATTGCAAATTCAGAATTGAGAAGTGACATGATAGACTTGCGCAGATTATCAGATGAAGCAGTCAATATAACATCATCTACGTACAATAAAATGTATGTCAGAGAAGTACCACGATGATATATAAAGAGATAATTATCAGACCGGCTGTGAGAAAACCCAATAGTAGATACATAATCTGCAAACCTCTTATACCAAGACCGCGGGGCCTGCTTAATCCCATACAAGTACTTCTTCAGCAAACAGACATGATGAGGATGATTGGGATCTCAAAAACCCAAGGGTTGATGCATATAGATTGTCTCCTTAAGATCACTGTGTAAGAAAACATTCTTTATATCCAACTGATGAATATGTCATGCTTTTGAGAGAGTCAAACTAAGAACAATGTGAATGGTAGTCGGTTTGACCACTGGACTAAACGTTTCACCACAATCCACGTCATCTTTTGAGTTTTACCATCACCTACAAGACGAGTCTTATGCCTCTCAAAAGAACCGTCAGAATTTTCTTTATGAATAAAAATCCACATAGACCGAATAATATTAACACCAGATGGACGGGGTACTAACTCCAACGTCTTATTTTCAATAAGAGCATTATATTCGTCAGTCATAGCTAATTCCCAATTCAGGTCATGTAGTTCAGACATAGGGTTACGTGATAGTGGGGATTTAGAGACATCTTGACTCGAGGTAGAGTTGGGTGGATTTGGGGCAATGTGCGGGACAGTGATGTGGTGACCGCCAACAGGCGGAAGGCGTCATCGAGTGGTGGAGCGATCTGAGATCGGTACTGGGCCGTGTTTCTGGCCCACTGGGCATAATCGGCGAAACAGTGGTAACGGGACTGTGTGGGCCAGCAGGCCCACTGCCTACTGGCGTATTTTGGTCATGGGACAAGTCCGATAAATGGTGGGTAATATATATGAGACCTCGTCATCTAAAAAATTATACGAACTAGACACGGGACTACTCACTTGCAAACGAAAATTGGGTTTCATAAAAAAGAACATGACGACTAATTATGATTTTATTAAATGATAAATCAAAACATTTGTAACCACGATGATTAGATGGATAACCTAAAAATACACAAGAGGTAGAACGGGCATGAAGTTTATTAATTGCAGTTAACGAAAAAAGTTGATAGCATAAACACCCAAAGACCTTAAGATGTGAATATGGAATAGTCTTATTATAGAGAATTTTAAGGGGAGATTCATATGCTAACCCTTTGGTAGGAAGTACGTTAAGGAAGTAAATATTCATTTGTAGTGCATGATGCCAAAAGAAAGGGGGTACGGAAGTATGAGCTAATAAAGTTCGGACAATATTATTAAAGGTATGCATTTTTCGTTCGGCTTTCCCATTTTGTGAGGACGTATGATAACAAGAAAAATGAAAAACTATGTCATTAGAATCACAAAATTCCCGAAACAACCAATTATCGTATTCCTTGCCATTATCACATTGAATATTTTTAATTTTCCGTTCGAATTGGGTACGGATGAATGCTTTAAATTTTAAGAAAGTGAAAAAAACTTGAGACTTTTTGGATAACGGAAAGGTCTACAAGAAATTAGAATAATCATCCAAAAATAAGACATAATAACGATGGCCCAAAGTACTTGAAACGGGGGATGTCCATAAATCACTATGAATAACATCAAAAGACATCAAAGTACGAGAAGTAGAGACTACAAATGATAATCGAACATGTTTCCCTAACGGACAAGAAGAACAAAGTGGAGTACTACGCGTACCCTTACAAGAAATAAATTTGTTTTTATGCAAATACGAAATAATAGACGATCCCGGATGACCCAAACGTGCATGCCACAAGGAGTGAGCAAGGGCGGCGAAAGTAGACGACATGGCTTGACTCGTGAAAGTGGTGGTAGTTGTGATTAGATGAAGCTTTCCCATACTATTGCATCTCATTAGAGGTATCCCCGTTTGAAATCCGAATCAAAATTAACAGAAACTCAATTATGTGGTGAATTTTTGGACATACACCAAATTTTTAATTAAGTTAGGGGCATGAATAGTATTTTTCAAAACTATGAAAGAAATAATCGCTTGATTATTTTCATTAATGAATAGAGTATATATACAAGTTACAATCTCCAAATATGAAAAATTCTATTCATACTGTACTTCTAAATCCTAATCATACTTGTACAAGAATTCTACAAATATGGTAAATTTGTACACTAGTTTAATTACAATTCTAATGTGCTATATTCTATCAGATCTGACCAACGGAGATGATTAGAGATGTCAATGGATACTGGACCCGATGGATCCAGATCCATTTTATAGGATATGGATCTTCAAAATTTGGACCCGACGTATCCGGATCGGACCCGGATCCGTTTCTGATGGATCGGATATGGATCTTGTATTTGAGATCCGTATCCGATCCAGATCCGACCCGTGGATCCATTTTTTATTAAATATATCCATAACCTAGAATGTAATTTTATAAGTATTTTCTTAAATTTTTTCATAATTTATGTATTTTACATTCAAATTTGAACTTTATTTTTTAAATGATCCATACGTTTAAGCCCATAATTCTCAAAAGGCCCAATAAAAAACTAAGCGGAAAACAAATGATGGTACAATCATTGTATGTAAAAGGAGCTGATTATTTGATCTCATTCTGTTGAAATATTCATATCTCATGTCATGCTTTAGCAGATGAAATAGTGGATTCGTTGCAAAATATTCCTTATAAAAGTTACAGTCATGAATGATGATTAATTGTGGTCGAATGCAACATCTAATATAAGATCAAGATTAAAACTTTATGGCTTCCACCTTTAATTCTTTTTACATTAATGAAAGTACAGATTAAACAAAGAAAAATGGATGAATTGACACCCAATGTAGTTTAATGTTGTTATAGCGCTCAATTTTCATTTGATAGACATGCCTATGATTGAAATCTGAAACATGAAAAAAATATACAACTCTGAGAACCACTTGACTCCTGTGAAGATCTGAAACATGAAAAAAATATACAACTCTAAAAGAATTTTTTTTACATATGGATCCAGATCCGATCCGTGGATCCGATGGATTTGAATTTCGATATGATTTTTATGGACCCGATGGATCTGAATCCGGATATAGATCTAGGTATGAAAAATGGATCTGAATATGGATCTGGATCTAGTAGAATCCGATCCAGATCCGATCCGTTGCCATCCTGAGATGATTTCAAAATGGTGTGGTTCAAAAAAGTCTTAAAAATTGATGGAATGCAAATGTGGCTGCAAAAATGGTCACCAGAGTTTAAACCCGATAAGGATCTTCCAATTGCTCCTATATGAATTTTATTACCAGGTTTGCCTTTCCACTTGCATACTTGGCATTATCTTAAATAAATTGTGAGCTTGATTGGAACCCCTCTCACCCTTGATGCTGTCACTAATGGTCGAACTAGACCTAGTATGGCGAAAATTAGGATAGAAATTGATCTTATCAAGCCTCTCCCTGAGAGTGTTTGGATTGGTTTTGAAGATGATAAGTCCCCTTTGAAAGGATTCACTCAAAAAACTTAAGTATGAAGGAGTTCCGAAATATTGCAAGCACTATAGTAAACTTGGGTATAATTTGGTAAACTGCAGATCTTTGATTAAAAGAAACACCAACAATGAGGAAGTACAAAATGATAATGCTAGAGAAGGGACTTCTGGTATCCTAGTTGAAGAAAGACAGAATGATGCTCAAAAGGTTAATAAAATTGAAGAAGCTATTACTGAAATGCATACTACTAAAGAGAAGGAGAATGATACTTTGATACATGAACAAGAAACTCAAACAGAAAAAATTAAGGAAAAAGCTCGCAAAGAAACTGAAGTTGTTGGCGCGTAACAAAAAGGAAGAAGCTGGTAAGAGAACTAGGCAACAAGAAGAAGGGGAGCAAAACCATGTGAAAAACCCCAACTATAATAGGAACAAGAAGAAGTACACCAAAAATATGCCTAGGAAAAAGAATATTATACTTTTCAAGACATTGGCTGCTCCTTCTGCTATCAAAAAATACAAGAAGACTAAAGTGGATCATGAAGAGCAGAATCATGGAAACATCAACAACATCCAGCAGCAAAGTGAAGGAAAAAGCCAAGTTTGTGGAGATTAATCAAAGAGATAAAAAGGAAGTGTTAGAAAAGGTTCAATCAGAACTAACCCATGTTAGCAATATTGAAGATGAAGAGAATGTGGAAAGGGAACAAAACAGACATGTTAGTAGTACTCACAAGAAACAGCATGATACTCAAATAGAAGTAAGTCAAAAATCAAGTCTTCCCTCAGCAATCAAGAATATGAAAGGAATAGAATTGTATGTGGACCTAAATTTTGATCCTGGACCCTTGCATCACAAAGATAAGGGTAGCAAGGATAAGGAAGAGCACCAACAAGATGGAAACGACTTCAAAGAATCTAATTTTCTTCACAGCAAAGAAGCTCATCAGAGTCTGAGCCAAGATAATGAGACCTTAGCTCAAGCCAGAGGAAGATCCAATATCAGGAGTCATGAGAGGCTACAAACTCTATCTGAGGAGTCTATAAAGTCCAGAAACTTCAAAGCTGAAGATCTTGACTCTGTTCAAAGTTAAAGAAAATATTTTTTTTACTGACAAAAGAGGCAGGAGCAGGAAAAGATCCAAAGAGAGAAAGAAGAAGGGCAGGAACAACCCATCACAAAAAGGAAAGGCCAAAAACAAAGAAAAAGGAACAAGACAAAGGGCTCCCCTCTCTATTATCAATGATTAGTGCTATTTTCTTGAACATTAGAGGGGTAAGGTCTAAAAAGGCTATTCAAAGACTCAAAAAACTTGTTAATATCAATCATCCCATCTTTGTTGCAATCTCAAAACCTTTCAATCCTAGTAGTAAGATTGAAGGCTATAAGAGATACTTAGGATTCCATCACTGTGTTGCTAACTCCAATGGACAAATATGGTATTTTTGGAAGAATTTTGATCATACTGAAATTCTGGACAACAATGATCAACAAATGACTCTGAAACTCAAAAACCACTCTGATGACAATGGTATATTTGTATTTGCTATTTATGCTAAATATACCTCTTTTTAAAGGAAGAAACTTTGGAAAAGTTTAGAGAATATGAACAATATTATTAATGGTCCTTGGTGCATTGGTGGTGATATTAATGTTATAATGGATCATGATGAAAAATTAGGAGAAAATCCCCATAGGACTCAAAACAGTATGAATTTCATTGAGTGTATGAATTATTGCGGCTTAAATGATTTGGGCTTCACTGGACCTAAGTACACTTGTTGCAATAACTGAATTCCTGCTTTGAGGGTTTGGCAAAGGATTGACAGAATTCTTGTTAATGATGAATGGGCTCAAATATGACAAAATAATCTTGTTCAACATTTATCTAGGACAGGGTCTGATCACAGACCCCTCCTAATGAAATGTTACAATGATCAAGTTGATTATATTAGATGTTTTAAATTTTTGAATGTCTGGACTGAACAGGATGACTTCTTAGACATTGTCTAGCAATTTTGGAATGAGGATGCTAAAGGAAATCAATACTGATCAAGACAGAAAAAACCTCAATAGAGGTTATGCTGAATACATCAAGTGGCTCAATATGCAAGACTCTCTTCTAAAACAAAAAAAACAAAGCTTAACTGGTTCAAGGATGGAGACAAGAACACTAATTACTTCTATAGTGTTATTAGAAACAGAAGAAGGAGATTTCAGATTATGAGAATTAAGAACAGTAGAGGAAGATGGGTCCAAGGGAAAGAAAAGGTTGCTAGGACTACTATCAGATACTACAAGAAATAGTTCAACCTCAAATTACCTCAAGTGAATAGCAGAGTGTTGAACTGTATTTTAACTCTGGTTACTGATGAAGATAATATCATGCTTACCAAGATCCATGATGAGGAAGAAATCAAGAGTGTTATCTTCAATATGAGTCATGAAAGCTCGGCTAGCTCGGATGGCTTTGGAGGTAAATTCTTTCAGGTATGTTGGAATATAATCAAGTTTGACATTATCAATTTCATTCATGACTTTTTAATAGGAAAACCCCTCACCAAATTTTATACTCATACCTGTCTTACTTTAATTCTTAAAGTTGAGTCCCCTGCTAGTTTTACTGACCTAAGGTCTATTAGCTTGAGAAATTTTTTCAACAAAATTGTTTCTAAGTTTTTTGGCCAGTAGGCTTAATTCCTTACTCCCTAAATTAATTTCTGAAAATCAAAGTGACTTCATTTCAGGTAGGCTTATTATAGATAATGTAATGCTTACCCAAGAGATAATTCATGGTATTTCCAAAAAAAATGAGGGTGGTAATGTGGTTCTTAAATTTGACATGACTAAGGCATATGATAGACTCTCTTAGTATTTCCTTGATAGGTAATGGACAAGTTTGGTTTTAGTCAAGAATGAAATTAATTAATTTGGAGAAGTATCTCTAATGTTTGGTATTCTATCATCTTTAATGAGACCAGACATGGTTTCTTTGCTTCTCCTCAGGGTCTTAAACAGGGTGACCCAATTTCACCATCTCTTTTTATAATTGTTGTTGAGGTGCTTTCTAGATCCCTCAATAGTCTCCTACATAATCCAAAATTTGTTCCCTTCACTATGCACAATAATGGTCCCACTATCACTCATCTTGCTTATGCAGATGATATAGTGATCTTTACTAGTGACAAATCTAAATCCATCAAACTCATCATGAAACATATCAGTAGATATAAGAAAGCTTCTGGACAACTTGTTAACAAGGATAAAAGTTTTTTTCTTACTGCTCTTAAAACAAGTGCTTATAGGATCAACATGATTAGAGATATGTACTGGTTACATGGATAAGGAGTTTCCTTTTACCTATCTTGGATGTTCTATTTATACTGGAAAGAAAAGAATTTGTTACATTGATTTCATGGTCTCTAAAATTATTAAGAGGATGAATGGGTGGCAAGGTCATATGTTGTATGTTGGTGGGAAACAAGTGCTTATTAAAAGTGTTATTCAAGCTCTACCCACGTATATTCTCACTGCTATTAATTCCCCTAAGAAAAGTCTGGAACTGACAAAAATAAGTACCACTGGAGCTCTTGGAGTAATATGAGTTAACCAAGGATGAATCTGGTATTGGTACAAGAAGCATGGAGGCTATCACAAATACACTTGCCATTAAAAGGTGGTGGAAGTTTAGGTCTGAAAAATCTCCTTGGATTGAGTTCTTGAGTGCCAAATATTGTCCTAAAATGCACCCTGCAGGCAAGAAATGGTATTCTGGCAATTCACAAGCCTAGAAACAACTTTTGAAAGCTAGAGACAGATGTGAGAAGTGTATTAGCTGGAGAATTTATAATGGTTCTTGTAATGTTTGGTGGGATAATTGGAGAGAGAAAGGCCCCATTGCCCAACTCTGTCCCAATTTTCTACCAGTCAACAATGTGAACATCAAAGTCCAAGACTTTCTCACTAACAGAAACTGGGACATGATGAAGTTGTACAAAACTATTCCTTGCAACATTGCATTGTACATTAGTTCTATTGGTATTGATCAGCATGAACATGAGGATTATGCTATTTGGAACAATTCCAGTGATGGAAGATACTCTAACTATAGTGCTTGACAACTTGTTAGAAAGCAAAGAGTTAAAAACCCTTTGTTGAATAACATTTGGAACAACTCTATTTCTTTTAAATTCTCTTTTCTTATCTGGAGATTGTATTTTAGCAAACTCCCCTTCAAAGAAAACATGACTTGGATTACTGATAGAAAAGACATTAATTGTGTATGTTGCCTTAATCCTGCTCCTGGTAATATGAAGCACCATTTTATTGATGGTCAAGCTGCTCAACTAATCTGGAGAAAGATAGGTGTATCTCTTGGCATTAATACTCATCACCTTTCTACTAGTCTTGTTGAACACTTGATGGACCAAAAAACCTGCTAATAAAGTTCACAAGATCCTTCTCCAAATCTGTCCAGTGATTGGTCTATGGCAACTGTGAAGGAATGTACTGCTTGCATGTTTGGAGATCAAAAAAAGTTTTCAAATTACAAACTAGAGATACAGTGTATTTGACATATTAAAACTGCATTGAAGTAATCTTTTCCTACTCTAAATACTGAGGGAATCTGGATACACACTTGTGATATGATAGAAAGACTCAGTCTTGTACTGAGATGCAGCTGTGTATTGGGAAAAACCCTGATATAGGAGGATTGAAGCTTAACACAGACGGGAGTTATATTTCAGGAAATGAAAGGGCAGGTGCTGGTGGTATTCTGAGAGATGAAGATAGAGACTTCATTTTGGCATTTCCTTTCCTATACAGTATAAAAGTAATAACGAAGCTGAAGCCCTTGATGTTAAGGAAGGAACAGAATTATGCAGACAGAGAGCTTCTAACAATCTGATCATAGAAATGGATTCCCAAATCATTTCTAACATGCTTATCAACAAAGGAACTGACAACCTCAATATCAATGACATTATGAACAACACTGTTCAAAGCAGTAATGGTGAAAGCATCAGGTACAAGCACTGCTATAGGGAGGCAAATCAAGTGGCAGATTTCCTTGCTAAATTGGCATCAACAAGTGGAAATAGGACCTTATATCATTCTCTTCAAGACTTACCAAGAGAGGCAAAGGGACTATTTCAACTTGACAAATGGCATCTACCTACTTTTAGAAGAAGATTTGAAATGCAATTTCTTTGTTAGTTAATAAATGTTGTAGTTTACTTTGGAAGGACTCTGTATAGGCTGCTAATCCTTCCTTAAAATTGTTCTGACAATCTTTGTTTGCTAATTAGAGGTCCATGTCCTCCTCTAATTCTGTAAGTTTTTTGCTTATGTATATGACATGGTAGGGGTCAAGCCAAACCCCCCACACCTTAGACTCACAACCTAATGGTGACGACTTAATATAAAAAAAAAAAAAATGACGGTAACAAAAGAAACCATAAAATATCTTCACTAATTTCGAAATACCGAACAAAAAAGCATAACAGAAAAATATTTGTTGATAAATTACACTTCAGTGTATACTTTGATTTATGAACTCAACTTCAAAGCACACAAATCACCATAAACCTCTTTCCCAATTTTGTTATGGACTGAACACTTCAGTGTAAAAGTATAAATTATCAACATAATAAAATTAGATAGAAATAAAACAAAATAAGCATTACTAAAATGTATTTGTAGCTTATGACTCCAGCACTATTTTCCTTTAAGTAAAACAGATGCATTGTTGTACCCCAGTAGACCAGTACATATTATAGAAAATTTTGACTTGATTAATTAAGAAGACCAAAAAAGATACTAATTAATTATGCCAATATTTACGCAGCTACTTCACACTAGCAAGCTTCTCAAAATGTGTACTTTGTATTATGTTATAATTAACCTAATATATATGTATTGTGGAAGTATGCATTTTGGTATGTTATTTAGTGTTAGAATATTTCTTTTCCTCTAAATATCGGCTTTGTACCGAATACCAAACTATTAAAACCTTAAACCAAAAAAATTATCTAGTATATGGAAATATCGAAAACGATATATTAAAATTTTAGAATTCGATTTGATATATATCAAATTATACGAACTCCAAATGTGTGCTGATATCAATTTTTGTTCTAGCAATTTTTCTTAAATGAAATGTGTTAGTAATTTTCTAAAGTATTCAGAAATTCTTATTCAAGCAAAAAGTTCTATTATAATGAGGAACTATTTCTGTGTGCAAAAAAATGGAAAAAACTCAATCTCATATAATTAAATTTTCAACACGAGGAACTATTTATGTGTGCCAAATGAGTAAAACTCATAAACTAAAGAAAGAAAAGAGGAAAATTATAGTGAGTTGTTGACAAACTCTGCCACCTTAAAAAAAAGGTTATATCATAAAGTTTCTGCATTTAAGATGGCCATAAGACATTATAACTGAACAGTCTCGATCAATTTTGAGATATAGCACGATGAATAATTATATCATTTTCTATTTGGTCATTTTCTACCCTTTCTCTATAAGCACCAGCAAATTATATTTTTTTATATTTATTACTTTATGAATAGGGGCTTATATATCTAATCGTCCTCATCTTTCATGGTGGTTTAATTGGAAAAAGGGCCTCCCAATTTCAAGCAACTTATTAAGAGTTTAATTATATATATTGTCGCAGTAAGAAATTTAAGTACAATGTACTTACGATCCGTTTGGCTATGAAAATTTTTATTATTTTTCCGAAATAATTTTTTACTTAAATTTCAAAATCATTGTTCGGTTATAAAATTTTCAAATCAACTTGGAGTTGGGTTTTAAATTTGGAAAATAAGTTGCTTTCCGACTTCAGATTCATAAATTTCAAATGAAAGTGTTATCTTCTTTCCTTTGCAAAAGTACAATCAAACACAATTACATCTTCAACTCCAGCTTTATAAATTTTAAATAAAGTGAAAAGTATATGTATTAATCTATGGGCAAACGCCTACTTAAATAGAGTGCATAATTGTCCTACAATAATTGTATTAGAGCAAGACTCATTTCAATTCTTTTTTTTTATATTGGTCTCCATATTATATTGTCCATGTTGTAGACGTTCAACTCTAGGAATACTGGGGGTTTGAAGAGTCCCACATCGGTTGTCGAAAGGATAAGTGCTCTATTTATATGGCTTGGATAATTCTCACTTCACAAGCTAATTTCTGAGGTTGCGTTAAGTCCAATATTTTTTTTGACCGTATCTTTTTCTAACAGTAATACAAATACCTGAATATTACAATACTGACATGTTATAACCGATTATATTACATTGATAGTGTAAAGAATTTTTACACTATCAATAATAATAAGAGTAGATCTTAATTTAAAAATATAATAAATAACGTTTATTTTTGTGAGACGTCGACAATATTTTTGAAAGAAATTAATTTGTTAAAATAACTAATATTTGAGAAATTTTATGGGATAACTCCGTGAGCATATAAATTAGTAAATTACAGAAAAAATCTGTGATTTTGTTACTATTCTTTTTTATTTATAGAAACTGTAATAGTGGTCCTGCAATTCAGGACCTCATGCCAGTTGTTTTTTCCCGTTTGATCGAATACGTGGGCATCAAATTTGACTTGTTTATTACAATGTGTACTTGTGGTCTTGTAAATTCCAATGATTGATAATTGTTAAATATAGAGTATATGTGTAGTATATATTGTGATATACACAAATAAAGTGTAAATATTTTGTATTAATTAGCATTATACACTTACTATAATTGTATAGTTAGTCTCCAATTAGAATAAGATTTTAGGAGTAGAATAAGAATAAGATTTTCTATTATGAAAATATGTAAATTGTATATATACTCTTTCAATTAATGAAAATAATAAAGGGATTATTTTTTCATGGTATTAGAAGTCTAGGTTCATATTCTCTCTCAATTTTTTCCGTCCAAACAATCCGGATTCCGAGCTCCCTTCATCGGTTTCCGTGCCCGGAAATTATTTGTGCTAATAATGGGTTGTTTCGGGAGTTTTGTGCTAATAATGGGATCAATTTTCATTTTTCTTGTCCTCATACGTCTTCACAAAATGGGACAACCGAACGCAAAATTCATAACATTAATAACATTGTCCGAACTTTATTGATTCATGCTTCCGTATCCCCTTCTTTTTGGCTTCATGCTCTACAAATGACTACATATCTTCTTAACATTCTTCCGTCCAAAGGTTTGACATATTCGTCCCCTCTTCAAATTTTATATAATAAGACTCATTCGTATTCACATCTTAGTGTCTTTGGGTGCTTGTGTTATCCACTTTTTCCGTCCACCACAATTAACAAACTTCAGGCTCAGTCTACCTCTTGTGTGTTTTTTTGGGTTATCCGTCTAATCATCATAGTTACAAATGCTTTGATTTATCATCTAATAAAATCATTGTCAGTCGCCATATTATTTTTTATGAATCCCAATTTTCGTTTGCTAAGTTAAATAGTCTCATGCCTAGTTCGTATAATCTTTTAGGTGATGGTGTCTCCCCATATCTTATCCACCACTGTTCCAGTTTCCGTAATTGGGCCAGTGACTCAGCCCAATACGGAAACTGTCCCAGTTTCAACGTCATGCACTGCTACAATTATCTGTATTGGGCCAGCAGGCCCACTGCCTGCTGGCCCGTCCGTCACGTGTCCCGATATTTCTCAAAATCTGGCCAATTCTTCTCTAAGTCAAAGACCAGTCACTCGTAGTCAACGGGGTATTTTTAAACCAAAAAGACATTTTAATTTAAATTATAATATTCTTCGATCACCCCTACCCAGTAATCCTGTGTCTACTTTAAATGACCCGAATTGGAAAATTGCTATGATCGACGAATATAATGCTCTTGTTGTTAATAAGATGTGGGAGTTGGTGCCCCGTCCATTTGGTGTTAATATTATTCGGTCTATGTGGATTTCTGCTTATAAGGACAATACTGACGGTTCTTTTGCGAGGCATAAGACTCATCTTGTAGGTGATGGTAAGACTCAGCAGGTGGGTGTAGATTGTGGTGAGACATTTAGTCCGGTGGTCAAACCGACTACCATTCGCACTGTGCTCAGTTTGGCTCTTTCGAAAGCATGACACATTCATCAATTGGACGTAAAAAATGCTTTCTTAAAGTCTTATTAACTTTGCGTTTAGCAATCCTGGATATTCCGCAAAGAGGGAGGAGTTCTTGGTTAATAAAAACACAAGTATAGGCTGGAGGACTGATACTATAAGTAGGACAAAGGCCTTCAAAGAGAAATGAAAGGATTTTTTGAGCATTTTTCCACGGTGATCTTAAGGAGACAATACATATACATCAACCCTTGGGGTTTAGGGATCCCAAATATCCTCATCATGTCTGTTTATTGAAGAAGTCCTTGTATGGGCTTAAACAGTCCCCACGGGCTTGGTATATGAGGTTTGCAGACTATATTTCGACTATTGAGTTCTCTAACAGTAGGTCTGATAATTCATTGTTCATATATGGTCGTGGTTCTTCACTGGCTTATATACTGTTATATGTGGATGATATTATCTTGATCGCCTCTTCGGATGCATTACGCAAGTCTATCATGACAATGCTCAGTTTTGAGTTTGATATGAAAGACTTGGGGCCCTTGAGTTACTTTTTGGGGATTGTTGTCTCTCGTCCTACAGATGAGTTGTTCTTATCCCAGAGAAAGTATGCAGTTGAGATCATTGAGCGAGCTGGTATGTCCTCATGCAAGTCCACTTCCACTCCAGTTGATACTAAACCCAAGCTAGGTGCTGCGGCTGACTCCCCTAACGAGGACCTGACCCATTATCGCAGTCTGGCAGGGGCTCTTCAGTATCTTATTTTCACGAGACCAAATATTACGTATGTTGTACAGTATGTATGCTTATTTATGCATGATCCCAGGGTTGAACACATGAATGTACTCAAACGCATTATTCGATACATCCAGGGGACACTTGACTATGACCTACATCTATATCCGTTTTCGACGTCTACACTTGTCTCATATACAGATGCTGATTGGGGTGGTTGTCCGGATACCAGACGTTCAACGTCTGGCTATTGCATATTTCTTGGTAATAACTTGGTCTCCTAGTCTGCAAAGCGTCAGTCGACTTTGTCCCGCTCTAGTGTCGAGGTAGAGTATCAAGGGGTGGCCAATGTGGTCTCTGAATCATATTGGTTACCCAAACTTCTTTTGGAGCTTCATTGTCCTATTCGGAAAGCTACCTTGGTTTACTGTGATAATGTTAGTGTCATCTACCTTTCTGGTAATCCTGTTCAGCACCATCACACTAAACACATCGAGATGGACATTCACTTTATTCGCGAAAAGGTAGCTCGTGGACAAGTACGCGACTGCCATGTCCCTTCCAGGTATCAAATTGTAGACATCTTTACCAAAGGTCTTCCGTCAGTACTCTTTGAAGATTTTAGGGACAGTCTCAGCGTACGAAGACTGACCGCTATGACTGCGGGGGTGTGTTAAATATAGAGTATATGTTGACACCCAATTTTGATCCATCTTTTCAGATTTATTTACAATTTTAAATATTTTTGACACCTCAAAACAATTTTAATAAAAGCACACACATATATATTATTATTATTATTATTCACATTTTTACTATCATTTGACTTTTATAATTACAATCATAGTTTTTATCCTAATATACTATCATTTGCTGATTCGGGTCGGGTAAACCCGGATCGAATAAATTTCCAGATTTTTGTGTTCGATATTTTGTTGTTGGTTATCTGAAAATTTGAGAAAAATTGATTCGGGTCGGATCATCGATCCGGGTTGGGTCGGCTCAGCCCGGGTCGGGTAAAATTTCCAGATTTTGTGTTTAATATTTTGTTGTTGGTTATCTGAAAATTCAAAAAAATATGTTCGATTTCGGGTTGGGTTGACCCGAAATCCCGGTCGGGTCAGTGTTCCGTCTCGGGTTGGATTTTTCAGAAGCAGATTCGAATTTTGTTTCGGCTCAAAAAATTCAGAATTCGGGTCGGATGTTTTAATCATGGACTATTGGTTTATTTTGGTATTTTGTTATTTTACTGATTTGAACAAATACTATACTTTGGCCAATGTGATTGAATTTGAGGACTGTCCCTTCGGAAAATGGTTCTCGATTTCTGTTTTTACTGTTTTGGTATTATTTTGCTGATTTGAACATGTTACTACACTAGTCGATGAAAAATATTCGTCGATTTTGAGGCCTCCACAGTTGGAAAGATGGAACTAAAATTTTTGTGCAAGGATGAAACTTAAATCTTTTTTTTATCCGAGAGACCAATATGTTCGGTAGGCAAGGCAACTAAAATGACCAACGAGTCATATGTTCGCAACCACGACGTGATTGGAATGATCTTTTCAAAATTTAAGTCAGGGCCCTCCATAATCAAAACACTTACTGCTTTGGATATGGATCCGAAGTTATTTATATTCAATTGTTTCTAACTGTTTGTTCTTGACAGCTTGCAAGGAACACAATTAAAGAAGACAAGATACCCCTTGGAGATGATTTATTTTATTGCTGTTTTATTTTCTTTAATTCAGCTTTATTTTATTCTGTATTGTAATATTATTTATTATACTTGTGTAATTATTGAAATGTTTAGATTAGGTAGACTTAGAATTAATAATCTAGAAAGAGTAGATTTAAAATCGGAAACCGCTAGTTTATCTATTTTAGGTCCGTCGCCCATATTTTTAAAACGTTAGTTTATTTATTTTAGGTTCGTCGCTCATACTTTCAAAACGCTAGCTTATTTTTGAACTGTTCAGAATTTTCAAAACTATTGGTCGCCTTTTACTCACACTATTAATCATACGAAATAGAGTCTTATTTTTATCTGATTCGTTATTTAAAATGACTTTCAAAATATCACTTTGCTTGCATTACCAATAAGTTGTTTTCTTCTTACTAAATCATCTTGTATATATATTTATAAACAATGTCATACAAATGCATGTTTTATCCAAAAATCACTTTGCATATATTTTATAAATAATGCAATCAAAAGTTTTTTTTTTTAAACAAATTACTTTGCATGTATTTTTGTAAATAATACAATACAAATCTATGTTTCACCCAAAAATCACCTTGTATATATTTTTATCAATTTTCATACAAATGCATACTTTTATCCAAAATCAACTTTACATGTATTTTTTTATGTCATACAAATGCATACTTGTACAAAATGAATCCTTATATTAAATCATTGCAACATCATTTTAACTTTATATTTTTTAAACATGCATTTTTTAGTACAATAATTAAACACGAGTTTGACCGGATAACCGCAAGTTAGTGGATCTTAAAGGATGCCTAACCCCTTCCCTTTAGGATAATAAATAACCCTTACCTAGAATCTCATTAGTTTCGCAGACCATAAAACCGGAGTTATTTTGCAGCATTTAGTTAACATTTAGGTGCCTAATTCACCTTAGAATATTTAGGTGGCGACTCCTCAACAAAGCAATTTTTAATCAATCCAGAGGGAATCAGCGCCATCACGTCGCGAGCCGCGGTAAAAAACGGGTGCGACAGTATATACCGTGATATACACTTACCTTAAATAAGTGTATATCACGATTTTGTCCTCAAAATAAAGTGCAAATATTTTGTATTAATTAACATTGTACACTTACCATAATTGTATAGTTAGTCTTCAATTAGAATAAAATTTTAGGAGTAGAATATGAATAAGATTTTCCTATTATGGAAATATGTAAATTGTATATATACTCTTTCAATTAATGAAAATAATCAAATGGATTATTTCTTTCAATAATTATGGATAAATTCCTAATGAGAAAGGTATTATTACTTGAGAATTCGGACAAATTAAGGATGTGTTTGGTGATACTGAAGTTCAAATTTGTATTATCGTCAACATTGTGACCTTAATCTTATCTTATCTTCTTCTCGACTTCATTATCATCTGTAACGATATTTTTTTCAAACTAATCTTCACGATCGAGCAATGTCAAACTGTCAAATTAGGGGGTTCCATCAAAAGGGAAAATATTTATTCGCCACTTTGTATTTACTTGATAAAATTACAAGAAAGGTCTTTTATGTTTGTGAATAGGTCTGAAATGGACCCTGAAATGTTTTCATGAGCAATTTTAATCTTTTAAGTATGCTGAAAATGAGTTTTGTCACGGTCAGATAATTTAACAAACTTTAGTTATTACTTATATTTTACGGGAAATATAGAAAGAGAAGGTTTAATGAGTAATCACATTCAGGAGGTGTAGTTTATTGCAATTTCTGCTAATTTTGGTCTCTCGTGTAGCTTTTTGAGGTGTGATTTTGCTATTTTTGTCTATATCTGGTGTGGTATAATTTTTTAGATTTGACGGGACCTTCCTGGTATTTCTAGTTAAATCTTTTTCTTCGCAATCTTTTTTAAACCCAATAATCATAGTTTGTTAAATATCGGAGACTAAAAGTGTTCAGTTTTAACATATTTAAAGAACTAAAACCGCTCCATTTTTTTTTGGAAGGACCGTTTTAAATCTTTCCCCAAATATAGGGTCTAATCTTGTCAGATATTTGTATCAAGCACAATGAATGCAAGACATATGTCTCACATATCAACTTTTATCAGTAAACTACAGTTAAGTTATATGTGTTAATTTTATTTGGTAAGTTTTAAACGAATGAAATGGTTATGCTATTGCTTTCTTTCTTAGTAAATGTAAAGATATGTCACCTGATCTAACTCAACCCTAAAAACTAGTTTATAAGTGAAGATTGTCTAAATTCATATAAGGAGTACATGTTTTCATTCCATATTCGAGGTGGAACTCTTAACACTCCCCCGCACGCCCAGACCTTGTTAACTGGAGTGTGAATAATATAATTTCGGGGCCCAACATCGATGAGCAAAAAATTAGAATGAGTCTGGCTCTGATACCATGTAAAAAATGCATCTTGGACCTAACTCAACCTCAAAAACTAGTTTGTAGGGTGAGGATTATCCAAATCTCATGTTCCCATTTCATATCCGATATGAGACTCTTAACAATAAACTTATAAAAATACTACGTGGGTGTTCAATTTATGTCTGATAACATGCAATTAAAAAAAAATGTAAACAATGGGCAAAATGATTTCCAGAATGAGAAGAGAAGAACATAACGCAACAAAGAAGTAGTGAAGAAGTTGCAATATTTTGAACCACATAATAAGATATATTTTTTACAGGAGAAGTTGCATCCGCTCGAGTTAGATTTTCTGGAGAATTTTTTTGTCTGATACTTTAACCGACATTATATTATTCATGTTCGTATCCAGAATTTAGAAGAAATAAGTTGCTTACAATATAATATTCCTCAATTTTTGTCTACAGTATGCATTTTCCTTTTCACAGATCTTCTCCAAATCAAAATTTCAATATCAATGATGGAAGAATGAAAGGAGAAAATAAGAACAAATTAATTTGCGCTGCTAACTCTGAAGTTTCCTCCAATGTGAATGAAAATTTGTGCTTCTATATTTCTTTTTGGTGACATTAATTTAATTATTTGTGAATTAATAAATGGAAAAAGGGTCAAATATATCCCTCTATTTAGTTTTATTAACTAACTTTATCATCCGTCAGCGATTGTGAACAAAAATACCCTTGCCGTTTTCAAACTTCACACTTATACTCCTATTTTGGATGGAACCCCCGAAATCCTCTTAAATTACCCAATTTCAAAAAAAAATTACCTACTTCCTTTATTGACCGCCCCGCCCCGCCTATCATCATCGCCATGCAATTCTTAACTAAGAACCTGAAATCGAAGGCGATTCTAATTTCTTAATAACAATGTCAGTACAAATTGTATAATTGTATTAATCTCCCATTGGAAGTCTTTCTCATTAATACAAATATATATAGTGTGTACAATGTAGAATCTCAATACAATAAGGATATCTACCATAATTATACAACACTAAATATTATAAAATATATGGAGTTATAGGTTAATACACCCCCTCAGTCGGAGCGGGAGGAGGCCGGATGCTAAGACTGGATCTGAAGTCGAGGAATAGTTGTCTAGGAAGACCTTTCGTGAAGATATCCACATATTGATACAAAGAAGGCACACGCAACACCTTAACATCACCGAGAGCAACCTTCTCACGAACAAAGTGGATATACATCTCAATATGCTTGGTTCGCTGATGCTGAACCGGATTATGAGATAGATATATGGCGGATATGTTATCATAGTAAACCAAAGACGCCTTACGCAAGGGACACTGAAGCTCCAAAAGAAGATTTCGGAGCCAACAGATCTCAACAACAATATTTGCAACGCCTCTATATTCTGCTTCTGCACTCGAACGGGATAATGTGGCTTGCCTCTTGGCAGACCAGGAGATGAGATTATATCCGAAGAAAACACAATAGCCAGAGGTGGAGCGCCGCGTGTCCGGACAACCTGCCCAATCAGCATCCGTATATGATAACAACTTGGTCGGTGCTGAGGGGTATAGGTGCAATCCATAATCAAGTGTGTCCTTAACATATCGAATGATACGCTTCAGGGCAGTGCATGAATAAGCACACATGCTGAACATCTTATGCAATATCAGGTCTGGTAAAAGTAAGATATTGTAGTGCACCTTCAAGACTCTTGTAAAGGGTGGGATCGGTCACTGGATTACCATCAACAACACTAAGCTTTGATTTTGAGTCGACCGGAGTGGACATTATCTTGCAGTTTGCCAGTTTAGCCATGTATACTATCTCCTCTGCATACTTGCGCTGACACAAAAATATAGAGTCTGCAGATCTAGTCACTGATATCTCCAAAAAATAGCTCAACTTCCCCAAGTCAGTCATAGCAAATTCGGTTTTAAGCAAGGCAATGATCTCATTTTTCAGCACATCAGATGAGGCAGTAAGCATAATGTCATCCACATATAACAACAAATAAGAAATGCTACTACCTTTATGAAAAATAAATAGAGAATTATCACACTTGGTGCATACAAACTCAATCTGCATAATATACTGTGCAAAACGATCATACCACGCTCTATGGGCATGTTTCAAACCATAAAGTGACTTACGGAGATGACATACATACTGAGGGGCTACTGGATGGACAAAACCAGGCGGCTGATGCATGTAAACAACTTCTTTCAAATCCCCATATAGAAACACATTCTTCACATCAAGTTGATGTATCGGCCAATGCTTACCCATATCAATACTAAGAACTGTGCAAATAGTAGCCAGTTTAACAACCGAACTGAATGTCTCACCACAATCAATACCCTCTTGATGATTAGTGTCATTAGCCACAAGTCTTGCCTTATATCTCTCTAGATCGCCATTGTCTTTGTATTTGTGGCAAAAAAGTCACATGCATTCGATCACATTCATCCCCTCTAGTCTAGAAACCAAATCTCAAGTATGTTATTTTGTTAAAGCATTAAATTCCTCATAAATACCGCATTCCAATTTGGGTCTAGTTTGGCTAATTTTGGATTTTTGGGAATTGGGGAAATAAATTTTGTGGATAAGTTAAATTGGACTTTGGGCTTGAAAATCCATGTTGGGCACGGGTTTCTATTGGGTGCGTGGTTCTCTATTTTGGGTCACTGGCTGTTGGGATGGTGTCGGGTTGGTGACGGGTTTGGTCGATTAGACAGGGCATCGGGTTGGTGTCGAGTTGTTTTGGGGGCGACGATGAATTTAGGGGCGACGATCGTGTATGGGTGACGATCTAGGTAGATCGATGTGGTGTGGGGTAGGCGATGTCGGTGGTGGGTTGGTGCTGGAGTGGCGGTGTGGTGGTGTGGTTGTGGAGGTCCAGGTAGTGGTACTGTTGCGGTGCAGGGTGCCAGGAATTGGTGGGTTTGCTGGGTTGGTTTGGGAGTTTGGATTTACTGTGTCGGGGGATGGTGAGGTCGCCGGTTGCGATGGCTGGTGGGTGTTCTGGATACTGACCGGTTGTGACAGAGATGGAGACTGAGACGCAGAACCGCTTCCAGTGGTGGCAGCGGTGGGTGGCAGACGGACTGGGCTGACAGGGTAGGTGGCCAGCAGAATATCGGTAGTGGCAGCGGTAGTCAGAGGTGGCGGAGCTGGGGTGGTGGACTGACTTAGTTCGTGGAGTATGACGGGGGAGGTGTCTGACTCGTCGAGAAAGATATAGTCCTTGTTACGGAATTGTTGGATATTTGCGAAGGGAAAAATCATCTCGTCGAATGTAACGTGATGGGAGACGTAAATTTGATGAGTGAACAAGTCATAGTACAAATAGCCCATATGATTAGACGGGAAGCCTATGAAGACACACGAAGTGGTTCAGGGTGCTAACTTATGAGGGGTGGTGGATGTAAGGTTTGGTTAGCAAAGGCAACCGAAAATCTGAAGGTGATCATAGGAGGGGATTCAACGGCATAATATTTCGGTTGGGGTCATATTATGAAGGGTACTAGTAGGTAAAATATTAAGAACGTATTCTACCATTTTTACTGAATAGACCCAAAAAGAGGAAGGTAGAGAGGAATGAAACCGGAAAACCATGCCATTATTTTTGCAAAATTTGTGAAAAGTGGAATTATTAAATTCAAGACCATTATAACATTGAAAAGATTTGATGGTTTTTTCTGCGTTTTGATAAAAATGTGAAATTCAAGAAATTTGGCAAACACTTCCAACTTGAACTTTTGTGGGTAAATCCAAATAAAGTGAAAATAATCATCTAATAAGACTAGATAATAATTATGACCCAGAGAGCTAGTAATGAGAGATGTCCATAAATCAACATGAACAATATCAAAATGAGCAAACGTAACACTAAGAGATGATTTAAATGGAAGGCGAACATGTTTGCCTAACTGACAAGAAACACAATTTGGGGCAAGTTTCTCATTATTACAACGAATAAAATTATTGCTTCTAAGAAATTTAAAAACAGGAGCTCCTAGGTGTCCAAGCCTATTGTGCCAAGTTGACGGAGAGATAGCAACGAGAGATATGGGAGAGCGGGAACTAGCAGCGGAGGTGGATGGGAAAGGATAGAATCCCCCGTGCTATTGCATCTGTAAGAGATGTCCCCGTATGAAGATCATTTACAGTAAAATCAAAAGGGTCAAAATCAACAGAGACAAAATTATTACGAGTAAATTGTCGGACATATATTAGGTTTTTAATAATGTTGGGAGCATAAATTACGTTATTTAAATAAAAGGGTGAGTGAGGCGGTTGAGTGTAGGTTGTACCATAACTCTGAATTGGAATGTGATGGCCACTGCGAACAGTAATATATTGAGAATGCTTTAAACGAAACAATTTGGGAAGATTACCTACAGAGCGGGTGAGGTGAGAGGTGGCTCTCGTATCCATATACCATTTTTCATCGGGCTACTGTAAGTTCAAACTGTTGAAGGCCTGGTCCAAATAAGTGGGGGCCAAACTGGTGAGAGGCTGGTGGTACTGGGCCTGCATAACGTGGGCCTGGTGGGACTGTCCGGACAGTGGGCGTGTTCCCGGGATTGGGCCCAGAATGCCCTGTTGCTGGAAGGGATTTTGGGTCGTGATATGCTGCTGATATGTGGCCCAAACTCCTAGGTGAACATATCATGATGGGCCGACCCAAGTAGGGAAGGCGATGGGCTGCTACGGTTGCTGGCTTCGGCCCCCCTTCTCGCAACCTTTGCCTCAGTCGTTGACACGACCTCTGCCTCCCTTTCCACTGTCGTGATTATTCTGCGGCTGGTGGTTAGCGGGTGGTGGAGGTTGGCTAGCGGTGGTGGGGTGCGGCGTGAAGGTATCAACTGCAAGTGTTTGCTGATTATGTTCGTCATGCTTAGCACGTCGGGTTTCTTCCAAAAGAAGTTGTGAGTGTGCTTTGTTGAAATTGGGCAATGAGTCGGCTTATTGTATCATCGTCACAAGGGTGGCATGCTCACCCTTTGTTAAGCCATTGATTAGCTGCAAAACCATCTTAGTTTCGGAAATTGGGTGGCCTACATTGGACAATTTGTCAGCCACCAATTTCAGTTGTTTGCAATAATCGGACATGTTTGCAAATTTTTCTAGACGCGTGGTGTTGAATTTCTCCTAAAAATACACAACACGCGTGTGTTTGTTATCCTGAAAGATTTCCTTCAACTGAAGCCATAGTTCGCGAGCCGAGGCTCCAATTTTCATGATTGTATGAGTGAGGTCTTTAAATATGGTGTCATAAATCCATTGCTTGACGATACCGTCAAGACGGCACCAGATGGGGTCGTCACTTTCAAGAGGGCGAGGGATGGTGTCGTCAATATGATGAAGTGCATTATATGCACAAGCATGAATGTGGAAGAGTTCAACCCATGATGAATATTGACCTTCTTTCTGATCAAGAATTATGGGGATGAAATTCTTGATATATGTTACGGTGAGGGCAGGATGAAATGAGGGAGTGGAAGAGGGAGTAGGTGGGTTGTTTATGACGACATGGGAGGTGTCGGAAGCTGGGGGAGAATTAGTAGGGGTCAAGGAAGCCATTTATTTTATTTTCAAAAAAAGGACAAAACTTTTGATGGTCTCGGGTAAGGAGAAAAGACTGGCAAAAGGTTTTGTGCTTTTGATTGTTTCTCGATTAAAGAAAAACATGAGAAACCAAAAAAAAACAGACAAAGTGTCGTGCTTTTGAGTGTTTCTCATGAAAGGAAAACTGAAGAAAATAGAGAGCATACAAAGGTTTATGCTTTCTGATTATTTCATGTGTAAAGGAAAATGAAAGCAAGCACAGAAACCGAGGGGAGGCTGACGGAAATAATTAGGGTTTAGTTTTTGACTTCTAATACCATGTAGAATTATATTAATTTTCCCTTGAGGAGTCTTTCTCATTAATACAAATATATATAGTGTGTATAATATGGAATCTCAATACAATAAGGATCATATATCTACCATAATTATACAACACTAGATATTACAAAATATATGGAGTTATACGTTAATACAAATAAAAGAAAGCTTACCCGTTTCTTTTTATAGTCTTGAGAACAAATATGCACATTACTATGATGGGTATTAACTTGGTAGAAATATATAGATTTATCAAAATTGAATCTTTTTTACTTCCCAATTAGAGAATAACTCCAGTATAACTGACAATTATAGTGAAAAGGCAATTTTTCTGAACTAAGAACCAGAAATCAAAGCTAATTCTAAGTTTTTAACAACAATGTCAAGGAGTACAAAGGAAACGAAGCTTACCCGTTTCTTTTTTAGTCTTGAGTAGTACAAAAATGCAACCTGACCATGAACAAGAACACAAATTTAAGTAAGTGGGCGCCGAGTACCATTACATACACTAATATTATGGGAATTAAATTCATATAAATACATAGATTTATCAAAATTGAATCTTTTCACTTCTCAATTAGAAAAGAACTCCATTATAGCTGACAATTAATGTGAAAATAAGCTATTTTTTTTAACTAAGAATCGGAAATCAAAGCTAATTCTAAGTTCTTAACAACGTCAAGGAATACAATGGAAATGAAGCTTATCCATTTCCTTTTTAGTCTTGATTACAAAATGCACATTGATCATGAACAAGAACACAAATTTAAGCAAGTGGGTGCAAAGTTAAGAATACCATTACACACAATAATATGATGGGATAACAGAGTTAGTTAAATTTAACGCGGAAAGAAAAGTAAAATGAAGGATGATGATTATGATAGGCGGGTCGGGTCGGATCAACAAAGAAAGTGGGTAATTTTCTTGAAATCGGGTAATTTAAGAGGATTTGGGGGTTTCATCCAAAATAGGAGTATAAGTGTGAAGTTTGAAGAAAACAATGGTATTTTTTATCACAATCGCTGACGGAGGATAAAGTTAACTAATAAAATAAAGTAGATGGATATATTTGACCATTTTTCCTTAATAAATAGATGAAACAATACAAAGAGACATCTATAAAAGGTTGCGATGGGTATAATAATTTTGAAGAATTCACGACTAGTGTTACAATTCTTGACAAACTACATGATACTATTTTTTTAGTCTATTTTAAAAAGAATATTAATTTTTAAAATTTAAAAATAATTTAACTTAAACTTTCTATTTTTATTGTAATAACAAGCTTTTATAGCTAGACAGATGTTATGAAATGTTTACGAATTTATTGTTTCAAACAAAATTATAACTACATAAATGTCATATTATATGTTTAAAATAATATATTTCAAAAAATCTTATAATTACACAAATATTATGATACATTTAAAGAAACCACAAGCTAGTTCCAAAAATATTCACTTCATTCGGGGAAAAAGAGGGCAGATGTTGAAGTTAGTAGGGCAAGTGTGGCAACAGGACCCCTTGCTAGTTTTTATTTGGGATTTGGACCTCAAGTTTAAATTATTAGAGGTGATAGACCCCATTTAGGATTAATGCTAAATAAGTGGAGACAGTTAGCTGAGCGTCAAAACAAACTCTTAAATTTTAAAAAATACATTTTCTTCCAATGATTTAAAAAAATAATAAAATAATATAATAAAATATTAATTATTCCAAGTTTCTAAGCTAGCTCCGGGTTTTAAAAAATATATTTTTATCTGTATTCAATTATTAATAATTTTCTCAAAATAGCAAAAAAAATTAGCTGCCCTAACTACTTTTTCACGTCCGTCGTCATTAATTTCCTTCCCCTAGCTCGTTCCTGATTGTAAAATTGCTCAAATTCAGCCCTGCTCCTTTATCTTGCTTGGATTCATCGCCCTTAGCTCCCTATATTCGGCCTGATCGGATACTTCTATTTTTGTTCCAAAACTTTTTATTCAAATCATCGAAATTGGTCATCAATTTATGAGTTCAATTGCTTGTGCATTAATCGCAATAGTTATAGTCGTCTATACTAACACCCGATAAATTGTAAAATACGTTGTTGCAATGCATTTGTGAGGGTTTGATTTTTGATTCTGCGGATCTCTACCAAAAACAATTAATAAGCAATTAATTTTTTTCCAATTATTTCATGTTCAATCAGCCCTACTGTACAAGATTTATTTGCTTTGAGTTATTTTAGACGAGTTGTTATTTATTAGACTAGTCCAATAACTAGTTATTTTAGATGAGTTATTCTTTTATTAGTCTAGTTTAGTTGTTATGGAGGACGGTGTTGTAGTAGGCGGAATTATGGTGAACGGGTGGAGATTTCAGATTGCTGGATTTGACAATTGAGAATAAATGTGACAGTACCAATTGAAGTTCAAAGGCCAAGTATATATAAGCAGTCGGTTGAAAGCGTCATTGAAAGTGATCTGAAATGCTCGCTTAGCGACGTGACGATTAGTTATACGATTAGTGTTGTGTCTACAAGAGAAAAAATAGCTCTTGTATTCATAAAGACGGATTATCATGTCCGTCTATATCTTTTTTATATTGCTAGTGATAGTCTTAGGCCCATTCTAAGGATAAATGAGTTCTATTGGAGGTTCAAATGTCACGGCGGCAACATCACCCTATCACCACCATTATTTGTTGAAGAATCTATGAATAATCCTTGTCAAGAACATAACGATGATTTTTCCATTGGTTTCAACAAATATGATTCATCAGAGTATGCTACAACACAACTGAGCCAAAATTTTATTGATGAAATGATTTTTTGTGGATAAATATCAATGATCACAAAGTCGTTTGTAAATATATTGATGCTAGCTTTCATGAAAATAAATCATCGATCAAGGAAAATGTGTTGAAATCATACTATGAATACCGGGGAAGCATATGTATCAAGAAAGAGGAGATATAAATGCCCATTGTATAAAACATATGACCAAAAGATGACCACCTGCCCAAAAGTTGTCACACCATGGAGATTGATTTGTTTTCCTTCAGGTTGTTGTAATAATCTTCTATGTTATGTTCTGATTTTTTTTAGTTTAAACTTATTCAATTTGTTGTATTGTGAACTTGGAACTTCTATTATAGTGTCAAGATATTGAATTAACTGATCTTCTATGTTATATTTTGATTTTTTTAGGTTTGAATTAATACAATTTGTTGTGTTGTGTTGTGTCGTGAACTTGAAACTTCTATTATAGTGTCAAGATATTTAATATTCTTGTTATGTTACATGTATTAGAAACGACAATTTGGTAAACCATTTGGTAGGCATTCCTCATGTGCCAACCGTCCCTCATAACCCCAATATCTAGTGTTGATATCATGTTGCACATCCCTAATGTCCATTTCAAGACCTCCAAGGTCCTATAACAAACGGCTTATCATTCGCTCCACATAACCCGGAGGTGCTGGAGCTATGACATTTGGTAGACCATTTGGAAAACCATTTGGTAGGTCGTTCGGTTGATCCATAGTGAATTTGTAGTTTGATTGTTTGGGTAATGAAAGTGTATTGCGAATGTCTTGAATTCGTGAAGCAGGGTAATTGTGAAATGTCACTGAATTCGTGAAGCAGGGTATTTAAAGTGAGGCGACGCCTTTTCATATGTCCTGAATAAGACATTCTTACGCGAAGCAGCACCTTATTAGGATATGTTTCAACAATGTATCTTCTAATAGATTGTATTTGTATTCTAAGGATTACTGCTATTCTAATAAATGATAAGGACCATTCCAATTTTTCTTGAACAAGGCACCTTTACGCCAAGCAATACCTTAGTAGGAGAGGTTTCAACAGTGTGTCTTCTAATGGACTGTATTTGTATTCTAAGGATTATTGATATTCTAGTAAATGATAAGGACCATTCTAATTTCCCCCGGATAAGGCACCTTTACGCGAAGCAGCACCTTATTAGGAGAGGTTTCAACCGTGTGTCTTCTAATAGGTTGTATTTGTTTTCTAAGGATTATTGCTATTCTAATAAACGATAAAGGACCATTCAAATTTCCCTAAAAATTCAATTATGTATTAATTATGATATTTCAAAATAAGCTTAAACTACTGATATGTATTTTACCATTTAAGTGTATCGAGATTTGGGAATTATTAATAATTGAAACTACTTAATGAAGTGCTTTGAAACCTAAGAAAGGAATCTAATCATCTTAATATTTGCAATAATTATTTAGAGTATGTGTGGTTCATTTATTGTATCCAGATGAACAGTTTATTAGAATAATTAAGATTACAAACACAAAACCCTAAAATAATATTTAAATTATTATTTTTAATTTAAAAACATGATTATCAAAATATTTATCTAATGACATTTTGTTTTTACATGACAAAAACATCATCATTGTTGAAATATTACACGTTGTTTATTATTAATATCAACATTACAAGTTTGGAAGTAACCCTTACATATTGTAATTTTGAAGTGTAGTTGATTTCGTAGTTAATGTGTGGTTACACATAAGTTTTAATAATTAATAAGTAATACTTTAAGTCGTTAATTTCATGCTTTATCATACTTAATACATTATTCACCAATTTTAGGTGTGATTACACATTATTTCTAATCATTTATAAGTTATTAATTAATACTTAATTAATGTGTGATTACACATTATTTTTAATAATTAATACACTTAGTCACGAATTTTGGAATTTTAACATACTTAACATACGTTAAATCCTTATTTTTAATATTTATACACTAATAATTATATAATTATTCTACTATATTATAATAATATGCTACAATAATATGTCACCGTTCTTATGTATTATTTTTGGATGATTATTCTAATTTTTTGTGGGCATTTCCTTTATTTAAAAAGTCTCAAGTTTATTCCGCATTCCTGTCATTTAGAACATTCATCCGTACTCAATTTGAACGGAAAATTAAGAACATTCAATGTGATAATGAAAGGAAATTTGATAATGGGCCATTTAGAGAATTTTGTAATGGTAATGGTATATCTTTTCGGTTTTCTTGTCCACATACGTCCTCACAAAATGGGAAAGTCGAGAGAAAAATTTGCACCATTAATAATATTGTTCGGACATTACTAGCCCATGCTTTATTACCACCTTCATTTTGGCATCATGCATTACAAATGGCTATTTACCTTCTTAACATACTCCATAGCAAAGGATTAGCATACCAATCTCCACTCAAAATTCTTTATTATAAAGATTTTTCGTATTCTCATCTTAGGGTGTTTATGCTATCATCTCTTCCCCTCCACTAGGATAAACAAACGTCAAGCCCACTCTACTGCTTGTGTATTTTTGGGTTATCCATCTAATCATTGTGGTTATAAATGTTATGATTTATCCTCTAGTAAAATCATAATTAGTCGCCATATCATTTTTTATGAAACCCAATTTTTGTTTGCTAAGTTGCATAATTTCGTGTCCAATTCCTATAATTTTTTGGATGATTGGCTCTCACCGTATGTGGTCCACCATTTGACCAAGCCCACACCTCGGCATCCGGACCAGCAGACACTGGCAGGCCCACTTCCTGTTGGCCCAGATGTTTTTCATCCTCAAATTTCTGCCAACAAGCCCACTGCCTGCTGGCCTAAATATCCTCCCTCAAATTCTGCCAGTAGTCCCACTGCATGCTGGCCCAAATACCCTCCATCTAGTCCGTGAGTCTCTATCAGCAGGCCCACTGCCTGCTGGCCCAAATCCCGCCACACATCCACCTCGGCCAGCAGGCCAACTGCCTACTGGCCTGATCCCGTCCAGACAACACTCGGCCCAAGTCCTCCGAACTCATGTCCCATCCACTTCTATTCCAGGATAAGGGCCCGTTACTCGTAGCCAACGGGGTATTTTTAGATCAAAATGATATTTTAATCTCAATTCTAATGTCACTAAATCTCCCCTACCATGTAATCCCGTGTCTTCCATTCGTGACCCGAATTGAAAAATGGACATGGATAATAAATATAATGTTCTTATTGAAAATAAGACGTGGGAGTTTGTGCCCCATCCTCTTGGTGTCAACGTCATTCGTTGTATGTGGATTTTTACTCATAAGAAAAAATCTGATGGTTGTTTTGAGAGGCATAAGGCTCGTCTTATAGGTGATGGCAAAACTTAACAGGTTGGTGTGTATTGTGGAGAGACATTTAATCTGGTAGTCAAATCGGCAACTATTCGCATTGTTCTCAGTCTAGCTCTCTCAAAAGCATGGCCCGTTCATCAGCTGGACATGAAAAATACATTCTTACACGACGAACTCAAGGAAACTGTATACATGTATCAACCCTTGGGTTTCAGGGACTTTGATCATCCTAACCATATGTACTTGTTGAAGAATTCCTTATATGGGCTCAAACAAGCCCCTCAGACCTGGTACAAGAGGTTTGCGGATTATGTGTCTACTCTTGGGTTTTCTCACAACATGTCTGATCATTCTCTGTTCATCTACCGTTGTGGTGATTCTCTGGAATATATTTTGTCATATGTGGATGATATTATATTGACTGCTTCCTCTGATAAATACGCAAGTCTATCATATCTCTTCTCAGCTCCGAATTTGCTATGAAAGACATGGGGCCTTTGAGTTATTTTTTTGGTATAGCTGTAACTCGTCATGCATGTGGTCTATTTCTATCTCAGAGGAAGTATGCAACAGAAATTGTTGAATGGGCTGGCATGTCATCCTGTAAGTCATCTCCTACTCCGGTTGATACTAAATCGAAGCTGAGTGCTACTTCTAGCACACCATACGAGGATCCCTCCCACGATCGTAGTCTTGCAGGGGCTCTTAAATATCTCATGTTTACGAGGCCCGATATTACTTATGCAGTGCAATAGATGTGTTTATTCAGGCATGATCCGAGGGAAGAACACATGCACGCTCTCAAACGCATTGTGCGTTACATTCAGGGCACTCGTGATTATGGTTTACACTTATATCCATCATCAGTATCTACTCTCATGTCTTATACAAATGCTGATTGAGGTGGATGTCCAGACACCAAGCGTTCGACATATGGTTATTGTATGTTTCTTGGTGATAACTTGGTCTCTTGATTGGCTAAATGTCAGGTTACTTTAACGCGATCCATCGCGGAGGCCGAGTATCGAGGGGTAGCCAATGTGGTGTCTGAGTCATGTTGGTTGCATAACCTCCTCGTATAGCTTCATTTTCCTATTCATAAAGCTACCTTGGTCTACAGCGATAATGTTAGTACGATATATCTCTCGGGCAATCTTGTCCAACATCAGCGCACTAAATATATCGAGATGGATATTCACTTTGTTCACAAAAAGATAGCCCGTGGACAAGTACGTGTCTTGCATGTCCCCTCACGTTATCAAATTGTTGATTTCTTTACTAATGACATTTTCTTAGTTCTGTTTGAAGATTTGAAGGACAATCTCAGCGTACGACAATTGTCCGCTATGACTGCGGGGGTGTGATAGAATATACACCGTATATTCCTTTGATATTATTATTGATATTGTACATCTGTAATTATGGTAGTGATCTTTTGTATTAGAAAATTGTATATTTAATTTCCGTAATTATATGTTAGGTTTACTATTATATATCATGTATATAAACTTATTATATTTATGAAAATAATCAAGGAATTATTCTCTTTAGTGAGGACAGTAACTTTCAGGGGCCAAATTTTCTTTTAGCAAAAATTATCCAAGTAAATGGTGGGCCAAATATAAATGGGATCCTAGAAGGGGGACCATATATATGAGGAACTCTTAAGGCACAGCAGCAACTGAGTTTTGTTCGTACTTGTACAAACAGACATACGCGTCTTTGTTGTTGGTCATGTTAGAAAATGAAATGCATCTAACAAAATGGGACCTCTTAAATAACAATAATTGCTCTCCCTTATATCTTGTTTATTTATACAGGATTCCATAGTTCATTTGTGTCATTTTTACAAGAGGTCCCCTCTTCTTTTTTTTTTGTTGTTTTTTCCATCTCCAAATTTCCAAAATGCTAGACTTGACCCACCTAACTCTTCAATAATTCAAACGTACGATAGTTTGATAAAAAATCTTAATCATTCCCCATTTGTAGATTTTGTTGGAAATTTACTAATGTAGAATTAAGTATATCTCATTATTTATGACTCAAACAATTGAGGTCCCGCATGTCGGAAACGTGGTTTCCACACACGTGCACACGTAGTGCCAAGTATCACAAATTTCATTAGTGAAAGAGATATTGGTACGTATGTAATACGTTTGAGACATAGAATGATGGGCGGTTATTGGTCAAATGACAAAGTATTCTACGTTGGTAAACGAAGGAAGAAGTGTAAGATGAAACGAGTCGGAATTCACCGCGGCGCTAATTGGGTGACCAGTCACTGGAGCTGCGGCGCTAATTTACAGAGTCGCGGCGCTTCGGAGGCAGAATGCTGCGACGGGAAGTTGGACAGTTCTGACCTTTGGGCTGATTTTGGAGCATTGAATCTCCATTACTTGGCACATGAATTCAGCCATTATTTGGCTGAATGTAACCCCTCTCAATAAGTGTCATTACATGGCTATTGAAGGTCATTAGTTGGCTAGTTGAAGGGTCATCTCATTACACTATAAATTGAGGTCTTTGGCTCAATTGTTCACAACACTTAGAAATATTTTACAAAATTTTCTAACATCTTCATCCTCTCTAGCAAGTTTACTACACTCAAAGTTCTTCAAGAGTAACACTTGAGTTTCTTTTGATCAATTGTTAAGTTGTTGTTGTATCTTGGGAGACTATTGTCTGACAACGTAAAAGGAGATATACGGGGCAATCTTGTCTTAAAGACAAAATGTCATCACTCGACTCAGCAAATTACACAAGGAGTTTGTTTCATTCTTAATTTCCAGTTTTTGTTGTAATCTTTAGTTTATCCTTTCTAGCAATTGTAATATCTACTTACTTTATGTTCCCTGCAATTATTGTATCCCACAGATTCAACATGCAATATCTTGCAAGTTTAATTTCCTTTTTGGTGGATCACTGATATTTCTGTGATTTTGTTCAATTTTCTAGCAGTTGGATCCTACTTTGAACCTCCAAGAAGTTTATGTTGATTTATATCTTGAATTTTTGGTGGATTTGAATTACATTCTGACCTAAAATTGAACAAATTAATAAATAATTATACTATTGCGTTAAGTTTGTGCCAAGTTGGCGTTATATGCAAGGAGTTCAGAGCCTCGTGCTAAATTGGTGCGGTAGAACAAGAATAGTACAAGGAGTTCTGAAGCCTTCCTAAGTTTGTGTAATTTTTGTCAGATGGCAAGACTAATATTTCGGATTCGGCTCCCCTCCAGTAGCCGATCCGTCCAGTTCCTCCAGTTGAATATTTAGGGGAAAAGATCAAATATAGTCCTCCAGTTGAATAATCCCCTCAAAGTTGCCATGTCAACATGCCACAATGCCACTTTATTAGTTTTAGGGGTATTGTTGAGCGCTTTACTCACGGTAAAGGTATATTTAGCCCTATAATATGACGAAGAGTAAATGTGGCCAATATATCATAGTAGAGGGGTATATTTGACCCTTTTCCCTTAATTTTATTACACGTGCCGCTTGAATTAATGAATGACTTAGATTTATTTGTTAAAACTATAAAGAATGTATCTTGGGTCTAACTCAATCCCAAAAACTGCTTATAGGGTGAGAATTATCCAAGTCCATATAAGGAGTTCATAACACTACCCCGCACGCCCAAATATTGTTAACTGTAGTGTGAATAATATAATTTGAGGGCCCAACATCGGTGTACAAATAATTGAAATTGATCTGACTCTGATACAATGTAAAGAATAGATCTTGGACCTAACTCAACCTCAAAAACTAGCTCGTAGGGTGATGATTGTCCAAGTCCATATAAAAAATTCTTGTTTCCATTTCATATCCGATGTGTGACTGTTAACAAAAAGAACTCATTTTAACTATAGTCAACAATTATATTTCTGCTCCATCACAACCCCGTTTCTTCTACGCTGAGTAATTTCATATCAGAAACGGGAAGAAGAGCAGCTCTATATGCACTCAGGTTGAACTTTTCCAAATCAAGTGAAGGAAATTGCAGATAAACTGTACCCATTTGTTTTCTCTATTTGAACTTCAAAAAAAGCACCGATTTGGTTGCTGAGAAATGTAGAGTTATGGGATTTTTACCAATATGGCTCCGTTGATGAATCTCAATTAAAGTACCACCCCAACCAATTCTTTTATCTTGCAACTCTATCATCATCTTCAGATATGAAGCTTAATAAAATATATCAAACCCAGTTAATACACCATTAATTCGGGCACCTGCTACATGAGTTAAAAGTTAAAACTAATGTTATTAGCTCGGTAAAGACTAGATGATTCTCCTGGGTTGCGATTGAAGATACGAAGGACCATCAACTTCCATTCTTCAATACATATGTGTCTGCCATGGAAGCAATTGTTGGGTACTATTGTAAAGCAGTACGGGAAGTAAATAAATATTACAAGTGATCGAAAGGATAAACTAATAGGTCAATGTTGAGAACTGCCGCAAGCTTGTTGTGTCTTGAATCTTGATAACCTGAAATCAAGAAACACTAAATCTGGATGGTTACAACTGTGTGTTGAGTCGAGTGATTGCACTCTGTCATTAAGACAAGATTGCCCCGTATATATGCTTTTACGTTAGCGGGCAATAGTCTCCAAAGATAAAACAACACTTTAATCTCAACGCTAAGAAGCAAATATGTTGAGTCTGACGAAGAAAACAAATACGAATCGACTTGCTGAAGAAATGGAAAAGGAAGGAAGAGTTTCGGTTTTCGTCCAACGTTTTTGGACTGACTTTCTCTTTTGTTTTGTTTCTGTGTATATAGTGTGTCTCTGTTGTGTATATCTTGTGTGTATGTTCATCACTGTATGTGAACTATTTTTTTCGTCACTGTTTTGTGTATTTTTCTGCCCAGTTATTGAGCCAAAAAGGCATCAACATATAGCATGGAGGAGGGACTCCTCAACTGTCAAACAAGGATGTTAATGGCAATTAGTGAGGGCTGTTAATGGCCATTAGAGAGGGATGTTAATGGTCATTGAAGGAGGGATGTTTATGGAGGAGTTAACAGCCAAGTAATGGCTGGTTAATGCTCCAAAAAATAGTCCAAACGGTAGGCAGAAAGTTTCTGCCTTCTGTCATTCCCAAAATCAACTTTTCAGAAATTCTAGGGACCAAACTATAAATATTAAGCAATTTGGGATCCAAAAAGATAATATCAGAAAGTCTCCACACACATGACCACCCGAGCCCTGACGGATCAAGGCATGGCACGGCGTGGGCTTAGCCTTGAACCCAAGCACATCTAGGTCCTCCCTCCTTTAAACACACGGGATACCCCATGGGGTCCCAAATCCTTAACCACTTTAGACACTTATAAATAGATCAATTCTTCCTTTTCCCACCAATGTGCTAGATTTGTCCCACACCATATTTCCATGCCTCAAACACCTTACTTCGTGGACCAATATCTCTTTCATTTCGCAACGAAATTTGACGATTCTTTGCCCTACGGTCATCTACTCACTTAGTAGATTATGCATGTGAGAAGAGACAAAGCCTCTAACATGCGGAACACTAGTGTTTAATTCATTAAATATGGGTGGACGCACCTCCCCACCAAAGGCAAATTTCCAACAGCAACTTCATCATGAAATTTCTCCAAACACTTCAAAATCTTCACCAGATACACCATTGGAGGAACCCGCTACTTCTTGATTTGAGTTCTGACTTGATGTTGAAAATTATTAGCGAATATTCTCCATATATTCGTCATATATTGTGTAATTATGAATACTATATATTTATGGTATATTAGGATCCTTACTGTATTAGAATTTCTCTCTTGTACACACTATATATATTTTGTAATTAAGGCTGGCCAGTAGGCCGGGATGACCCGACCTGACCCCGTCCCGAGCCCTTCCCGACCCCGGTTAATAAAAAAAATGGTAGCGGGACTCGAACCGGGACGGGACAATGTCGCGTCCGACCCGTCCCGAGCCCGCCCCAGGCCCGCCCGCCCCGAGCCCGTCCCAAGCCCGCCCCGATCCCGCCACTTGTCCCCCCTTTGCAAATCTAACTGTTGCACCAACGACCATTTTAGATTTTGGTCGTTGGACAACAGCCATTTTTGGCCTCCCCCCCCTCCCCCAACCATCCTACCCCTTAATATTTATTTTTAACCCATAAGTTATTATATTTATACTTTAACCCAATTTTTCAACTATAAATAACTCATTTTCTCTTCATCTTTCTCACAAATCTTCCTACAATCTCTCTAATCTCTCAATATATCTCTCTACAAGTCTACATTGTTTACTAAATATTCAATTTTATTTATTCATTTGGGAATTGGGAGTGAAGTTGGCAACTAGCTTGAGGATCTTCTATCAAGCAAAGTTTCAATTTTCAACCTCTCGATTACACGTCGACGTTACGTCGGCGTTTGGTACATTCGTTCCTTCATTAAATTATTATTGTCTGTTTATTTTATTTAGCGCAACTTAATTTTATTATCTTTAATTATTTATTATCATAATTAAAATGAAAGAATTAAGAGGTATGTTTAAGGGTAAGGGTGCTTCTTCTAGTAGGGGCAACCATGACAAGGGTACTTCTTCTAGTCATCTTATTCCTACACAGGATGATTTTGTTGATACTCAATATTTTCCTACAATACCATTAGATTTAGACAATGAGTTATTTTCTGGAACTCAAGAAGACTTTAATTTAGACGATGATCTAGACGATACACCCACTAATGTTGATGACAACACACCCACTAGTGCACCTTCAACTGAAATGCCTCATATTCCCCCTAGTATGAGACGAGGTCCAGCAAACCGACCATTAAAATCAGATGTATGGATACTTTTTGATAGGGACGTAGAGAATCAAGTAGCTAGATGCAAAATTTGTAAAAATGTTTTAAAATTTAAAACTGAAAAAGGTCACGGTGGGACGGGGGGTTTAATTAGACAGGTAGTAAGTGCTCATCCAGCTAGGTATGCCCAATATCAGGCTTCAAAATCGGGTGCGCAAACGCCCGCTCCATCGAGACAAGGTTCACATACTGATACTGTCTCGGACCAAGTACATGGTCAAATTAACCCTATGACGGGGGGAATTGTAGGCCCTAAATACAATAAACATAGAGATAGGGAAGCAATATCAAAATTAGTTGTTGTGGAGGGTTTGCCTTTTTCATTTCCTTCATCTCCCCGATTTTATTCATTATATTAGAGATATATATAATCATGCTTTTAACGGTTTTTCTAGATCAACTGTTAAGAGAGATGTATTTAAATTCGCACATGAATATCAACAATATTTACGTTATTCATTATATCATTTTAATGGCAAAGTATCTATCACGTCTGATATAGGTCGCAGTACTAACGGCCATGATTACTTAACTGTAACTTGTCATTGGATAGATTATAAATGGTCTATGCAAAAACGTATCTTAGCATATAGATATATAGATGATAGGCACACTGGTACTTTTATTGCAGATAATATTTATCAAGTGTGACATTATTATGGAATAACCGATAAAATTATGACTATTACATTAGATAACGCTTCTTCTAACAATTACGCTATTACAATTTTTAAAAATAGTTTAACTCCATCTTTTCCAGATCATTTTCATATAAAATGTGCGTGCCATATATATAACTTAATTGTAAAGGATGGTCTATCACTTTTTGAAGACATTCTTAGTAAAATACAATTTGCTATAAACTTTATTTTTAAAAGTAATAAAATACGAGGAAAAGAATATAAAAAAACTTGTCACGATTGCCAACTACCTTATAGAAAAATCCCACTAGGTGAAATTCTTTATACGAGCAACTACTTGTTGTTTATGACTATAGAAAACCTATAACTTTATTTTTAACTCTCATAATCAAAATCCAGCTGATATGGTTGTAGATAGTGATTGAGTAAAAATTTACGAACTTATTGTATTTTTAGAGAAATTTTTTCAAGCAACAAAAGAATTTTCTGGTATATATTATCCTACTATTTCAACTATGTTGTTTTATATAACTCTAATATTTTTATTACTTAGTGAATATATGAAAAAACCAACTTATATGACAGCTATTAAAAAAATGTTTATCAAAATAAAAAAATATTTTATTCCTATTCCCACTATTTATATTATTGGTGCTGTATTAAATCCGATTATTAAAATAGACGGTACTAAATCACTAATTGAAACTATTTACGATTGTATAAAAGTACTACCACCTCCAAGTCCCAAAAATCTAAATCACCCACCACCTATTGAACAAACTAAAGAAGAAGTGTTGTCTAGCGTAGAAGACCAATGTAAAAAAATATAAAGGTTTTACCAACAAGAAACTGCTAGTAACTTACCGGCTTCCATACCATCTTCAACACAACCTCACAAAAGACATGATGTTTCTGCGGCTAGTATTGAAAGCCTCAGAAATAGAATGTGCGGCCGTACCGCTACTAACCAAATTAACGAGTTGGATATTTTTGTTTTGAAGGGTTCTGTACCGTACCAAGAAGTTATCAATGAAGATGGACATGAAGACTTGCTGAAATATTGGAGGGGGAATGAGAAGACCTTTCCAACACTTTCAATGATGGGCCGATATGTTTTGAACATTCAAGCGTCATCAACTGCGTCTGAAAGCGCTTTTTCAGCCGGCAGATATCAAATAGGAGACCACAGACACTCATTAGCCGGAGACAGCTTGGAAATTGCAGTATTATTCAGAGATTGGATACGAGCGGAGCGGAGAAGGTGCGGTCAACCGGAGATCAACGAAGAAGAAGAAGATGAAAACTACAACGAAATCTTATCCGAAGGTAGTAGAAGCGACATGGATCAATTTGACCAACAAATACCAATTCCAACCGAAGAACCACAGGAAATTATCAAGCAATTAGAACAGGTTTTTTTGAAAATGTAATTTTATTAATTGCAATTTTATTATGTAATTTGCAACTTTTGGACAATACCACAAAGTTGCAATTTAAACGATTGTATTTGTATTACAAAAAAAATCATATGTCTATTAAATAATATAAGAGGCACAAAAACAGCCTTGGGATATTTTTATTACACTATCTTGTCTTGTTTATTGAGTTTTTTTTATACATATCTGATTATTTCAAGTAGTTGAAACTTGTGGCGGACCAATTATCCAACGCCGGCACGCCTGTTTCTGAAATAAAGATGGTCCTACAATTAATTGTAGGCCTCCCTAAAGGTAAGTACGATACTTTAGCCACCATGATACATCAGGTTAATCCGTCACCCAGTTTCAACAAAGCCCGCTGGCAATTGTTGCTAGAAGAAACCCGTCGTGCAAAGTAGAACAAGCATAATCAAAAGGCGTTAGCAGTCGAAACGTCTCCCAAAAATAACATCGCCGCTGGCTCGCCTCCGTCGAAAAATAATCAGTCGCGACAGAACAGCGGCGGAAGGGGCGGCAGAGGCTACGGCGGTGGCAGAGGTGGAAAATAATGTGGGAAAGGAGGCCGTGGCCAGCAACACAATACACAACAGCCACATCCCATTCCTTCACCGCATTGGACCAGCCCAATTTCCCCATATCAACACGGGAACTAGGCCTCCTCTCCTGCCCATGTGTCGGCCCACTTTCCTTACCTACAACAGAGATTGTTGGGCCCCGCTCTAGCATCTCGATCAGCCCATTTTCAACCACACCAAGCCCACTTCATGCAGGCCTAGTACCCGCAGCCTTCCTCTTGTCTGGTCCCCATTGATTTGGGCCAGACTTTTAGGAGTATGAACTTGCACCAGCCCGATGAAAATTGATACATGGACTCCGGAGCCACATCTCACCTCACCCACTCTGCATATAATATTCCCAAACTGTTTCGATTAAAGTATCCTCAATACATTACAGTTAGCAATGGCCATCGTATTCTAATACAGGGCTATGATACCTCATACACATAACTACCTCATCCATATTTTTCCGTTAACAATGTCCTATATGCCCCACACATCATTAAGAACCTATTTTTGTCCGCAAATTTACTCGTAATAATTATATCTATGTGGAATTTGACCCTTTTGGTTTTACTGTGAAGGATCTTCGTACTGGGACACCCCTTACGAGATGCAATAGCATGGGGGATCTCTATCCATTCCCATCCACCTCCGCTGTCGGATCATGCTCTCCGTCTCTCTCGCTGATATCTCTCCGTCCACTTGGCATAATAGGCTTGGCCATCCAGGAGCCCCCGTTTTTAATTTTCTTAGAGGCAATAATTTTATTAAATGTAATAATGGGAAACTTGCCCAGCACTGTGTTTCTTGTTCTTTAGGCAAACATGTTCGTCTTCCTTTTAAATCATCTTCCAGTGTTACATTTTTTCCTTTTGATATTATTCATGTTGATTTGTGGACGTCTCCTATCTCTAGTTCACTTGGTCATAAATATTATCCTGTGTTGTTAGATGATTTTTCTCATTATATTTGTGTCACGACCCGACCCGACGGGCCGCGACTAACCGCCCTAATGACATCATTACACTAACCTGTCACACATAATACAACTAACACTTAGTGAGTTTGAAATTCGACAGCATAACGCTGCAATAACAATATATGCCAGGGTAGGCGAGCCGACAAGGCTGCCTTTACCCTCGAATGTACCTGTCTCCTGAGGAGTCACAACTAGCCAACACAATATACAGGCAAGCCGACAAGGCTGCCAACAGATAATATAATATATACACGGGAACACCCCCAACATATAGTACAATGATATGGCTGACCAAAACAGAGTTATAACCCTTACATAAGTACAATCCACCACTGTCTACAGACCTCTACAAGAAGGATAACGACATATGACGGGACAGGCCCCCGTCATGCCCCTAAATATACATAAATCAAAAGATAGGGTTCCGTACAAAAATGGTAAAGCTCTGGATCAAAGGAGCTTTCCAACCTGCTGAGTAGGAACCTAAACCGGAGGATCACCAAACTGAGCACCTGTACCTGCGGGCATGAACGCAGCCCCCCGAGGAAAGGGGGGTCAGTACGAAATAATGTACTGAGTATGTAAATATGAAATACTGCATATGAGATCATAAGTAGCCAACAGAAATAGGAAATCAGTATAAAAGTCAGGATCGAAATCCAACTGTGCCATAAACAATAAAAGTCAGTTGTCTTATAAAAATGAGAGTCAAGTCAAGAAAACATGAGTGCCTGTCCATATATATATATATATATCTGTAACATAACCCGGCCCACTAGTGCGGGACTCGGTGGAATCATATCATAACCCGGCCCATGCTGGGACTCGATAAAGTCATATCTCATCTATGAATCCATCCTATGTAACCCGGCCCTCTAGTGAGGGTCTCGGTGAAAAATGCAAGGTTGTGCACGAACGTAACCCGGCCCGGGACTCGGTGAGGTGAAGTAGTAACACTCAGCACGAGTAGATATCATGAGTAACCATATGCAAGTAAAAATTATCATCTGACTCTCAATAAAATCATTGTAATAATGTCATAATAAACTCTTTGCTGAAAAATCATAGGCACTTCTCATTACAATTCTCTTTAGGAATTAAACTGTATAAGAATCAAGTACGTCCGCCGTACCTTCATTAAATAAAAATCATGCCAAAGAAAGAAAGAATAGTCTGCATACCTCTTAGACGAACTAATCGACTCTATATTAGAGTACGTCTCGATTTAGAACTTCAACCTATAATAATGGTAATACGTTCGTCAATTCTATGATCGCTAGCATACTTTATATCGAATAACGACTTCTTATTTTATAAAAATTCGGGCAGCACTTCCCCTGTTTATACATGCTTCCACAACTTCCAAACGAGGCTAATAACATCAATAAACAAGCACCAATTAAGGGCACAACCAAGACAAAAATAAAGGGAATTTACACACCCACTTCTCATGTAAATTTAGCCTCTTAATCCACCTTAAAAACAACCCATGTTTCAACAACAACGAGGGTAGAATGTGAAGCCTTTCTATGCCTTTCCACACCCTTATTCCTTTAGGACTTACCTTAGAAATTACCACACTTAAACATGCATAATTGTGACTAAATTTTCAGAATTATAACACCACAAAACAGCCCCTAAAACAGTCCATATACATCACAACATGTCCAACAATTTCATGCAAGTTCTTGGCCACAACATATCATAATTCCATAACTCTTATCTTAATTCCTATAATCCAATTTCGGATTTTAATACTTTCATATAACTAATTCCAACTAAATCTCCATGTTTCCTTTCAATTTCATCATGCAATTAGTGATAATAATAACAACAACAACCAACGAATCCAACAACACCAAAATCATCCCAAATTGACAACTAGCCCAAAATGGTCATATGTAATGCTTAAATTCCAATTCTTCCTTAACAAAAATTCATTACCTTAATTCTAACAACATGCATTCCAATTATATCATAGAAAGAAGAATTTTTATACTCAAATTCGTCAAAACAGTCCGCAAATTTTCTGCCACTGTTTGTCCGAAAATCCCCACTGTTTTGTAATTTTTCTCCTCCTTTTTGTTCACTTCTTTAACCCCAATTGACATGCAAGTGTTCTACAATGTTAAGCCATCATCCCTACACGTTGTTTCTTCTAAAATTTCATCCCAAAATTTGAAATTTCCAAGATTTCGGCCCAAGCAGTGGTTGTTTTGCCACTGTTTTTGGTGTTGTTTTGCTTCTAATTTTTGGTGAAAAATGCAGTCTAGGAAGAGAAGATAAAAACCTTAATTTTGGTTATGGGTGGAGGGTGATTTTCGAATTAGTTTGGAGGAGAAAATGAGAGGAGAGTTATTTTTTTGTTTAAGTGTAGAAGAAGATGAAGAGGTGAATGTGAGTTTATAAGGAAAAAATCTGATTTTCCTTTACACTTTGGCCCCCAAATTCTTCAATTAGTAAATCTCAAACCCACTTCTTTTAATTCCCGAGAATTTCATAAGCCTCGTATCCTCAATGTCATAATTTTTTTTAATACAATACTAGTCCATAACTCTATTGAAATAAATTCAACTACTAGGATTAATTCTCGTCGTCACGTGTATAGCACTAAAGAAAAATTATTCTGGGATAACATCCGTTTATACACTAATTTCCCGTATTAACATATGTAAGCGTTCCTTATATTCAATATCCGAATCTTGCTTTCTTAATGACGTTCTTAATTATCGTCTTAATCTTACGAGGTGTAACATACTTCCCTCCTCAGAAACATTCGTCCTCGAATGTTCATAACAAGTCTAATGCTAGAAAAATGTCGGCAGAGTCTCCTTTATAACTATGTCTATCCGCCTATATTTCAGCCAACCAACAGATGCCACACAGGGCCACAATATATCACACATATGCAATTCACCAATTACAATAATCAAATGGGGAGTTGAATTGAATTACCTGGAGGCACAGGGAACAAATGAGGATACTTCTTCTCCATCTCATCCTCTGCCTCCCAAGTCATTTCCTCCCTATTGTGGTTCTTCCATAATACCTTGACGGAAGCCACATCCTTCGTCCGTAATCTCGTGACCTGGCGATCAAGTATGGCTACGAGGCTTTCCTCATAGGACAACTCTTCTGTCACCTGGACGTCATCTACTGGGAAGACTCTGGAAGGATCACCAATACACTTACGCAACATAGATACATGGAAAACTGGATGTACTGCTTCCAAATCAGGCGGTAGATCCAACTCATAGGCAACCTTGCCTATCCTACGAATGATCTGGTAAGGCCCAATGTACCTTGGGCTAAGCTTCCCTTTCTTGCCAAACCTCATCACACCCTTCATGGGTGACACCTTTAGGAACACCCAATCATCAACCTGAAACTCTAAGTGTCGACGTTGATTATCAGCATATGACTGGCCGATTCTCAGGTCGCTAATAACCTCTCCCGAATGAATTTCACCTTATCAACGACTTGCTGAACCATGTCCTGGGCCGATCAACTTATTCTCACCTACATCAAACCAACCAATAGGGGACTCGCACTTCCTCCCATATAAAGCCTCATACGGTGCCATCCGGATGTTAGAGTGGTAGTTTGTTGTTATAAGCAAACTCAATGAGTGGTAAATGGTCATCCCAACTACCTCTGAAGTCAATAATACAGCCTCAAAGATATCCTCTAATGTCTGGATCGCACGCTATGCCCGCCCATCCGCCTGAGGGTGAAATGTTGTCTGAGACTCACTTGTGTCCCCAATCCCTTCTCGGAATGATCTCCGAAGTTAGTCAGAACCCGAGCTCCTCGATGGCGATATAATAAATGTGGGGACCCCGTGCAGTCTCACTATCTCCCTAATGTACAGCCTAGCATAGTCCTCAGCTAAGTAAGTAGTCCTCACTGGAAGAAAATGGGCTGATTTCGTCAGCCTATCCACGATAACCCATATGGAATCACACTTCCGAAAAGCGAGGTAAGCCTGTAATGAAGTCCATATTGATCACTTCCCACTTCCAAGTCGGGATCTCAATCTCCTGTAATAATCCACCAGGCTTCTGATGTTCAACCTTAACTTGCTGACAATTCGGGCATTGGGCAACAAATTCTGCTATGTCTCTTTTCATGCCATCCCACCAATACAAGCATCTAAGGTCATGGTACATCTTCGTCGATCCTGGATGAATGGAATAACGGGCATTGTGTGCCTCTCCCATAACCTCCGTCAGAGCCTACAACATCAGGTACACATAATCTGCCATCATACCTCAGCACATCATCAGGTGTAACCTCAAATAGAGTATTTCCCTTTCGGAGAGCTGCATCTCTATACCGGGACAGAACAAGATCCTCTTACTGACGTCTCTTTACCTCGTCCACGATAGAGGACTCCGCAATATCCCGAATAAGAATCCCGCTATCTCCCGAATCCGTCAACCGGACTCCAAGACTCGCTAGCCTATGTATCTCACGAACCATCTTCCTTCTGTTTGGCTGCACATCCGTCAAGCTACCCATGGATCTACGGCTAAGAGCATCTGCCACGACGTTGGCTTTTCCCGGGTGGTACAAGATATCAACATCATAGTCCTTTAGTAACTCTAACCACCGCCTCTGCCGTAGGTTTAACTCCTTCTGCTTAAAGATATATTGGAGACTCTTGTGATCCGTATAAATATCAACATGAATCTTATACAAATAATGTCTCCAAATCTTCAAGGCATGAATCACCGCTGCCAGCTCCAAATCATGAGTGGGATAATTCTTTTCATGCTTTCTGAGCTGTCGGGAGGCATAAGCTATAACTTTGCCATGCTGCATCAACACACAACCTAGCCCAATGCCTGAAGCATCACAATAAATGACATAACTATCCGGTCCCTCAGGAAGAGTCAGAACTGGAGCCGTAGTTAATTTATACTTCAACAACTGGAAACTGTGCTCACAAGCATCCGTCCACTGAAACTTAGCTGCCTTCTAGGTTAGCCTAGTCAAAGGCGCTGAGATCGAGGCAAACTTCTCCACAAACCTTCTGTAATACCCTGCTAGCCCCAGAAAACTGCGTACCTCAGTAGGGGTCGTAGGTCTGGGCCAAGTCTTCACCGCCTCAATCTTCTGTGTATCCACCCGAATACCATTAGCCCCAATAATATGCCCCAAGAATGCTACCAAAGTCAACCAGAACTCACACTTGGAAAACTTGGCATACAACTGCTGGTGCTGGAGGACCCTAAGTACCATCCTCAAATGGTCTGCATGCTCCTGCTCTGAACGAGAATAGACCAGGATATCATCAATGAATACAATGACGAACATGTCTAAGAACAGCCTGAATACCCGGTTCATCAAATCCATAAACACTGCTGGAGCATTGGTCAGTCCAAAAGACATCACTCTAAACTCATAATGTCCATATCGGGTTACGAATCTTTGTCTTTGGAATATCCGCCTCCTTACCCGCACTGATGATAACTCGACCGTAAGTCTATCTTCGAAGCACTTAGCACCCTCGCAATCGGTCAAATAAATCATCAATCCCGGGAAGGGTACTTGTTCTTGATGGTTACCTTGTTCACCGCCTATAATCCATACACATCCGCAGTGATCCATCTTTCTTCCTCACAAATAACACCGGTGCTCCCATGGAGATGTACTTGGCCTAATAAAACCTTTCTCCAACAAGTCTCTCAATCGCTCCTTCAACTCCTTCACTCTGCAGTGCCATTCTATAAGGAGAAATGGATATAGGCCGGGTACCGCAATACATCTATATCGAAATCTACCTCCCGCCTGGAGGGAGACGGAATATCATACGGAATACATCCTGAAACTCACTAACTACATGAATCGATCAAGAGCCGGTACCTCCGCTTCAGATCATGCACCGTAACCAAATGATAGATACAACCTTTTCGACCATCTTCCTTGCCTTGAGGTATGAAATAAACTTACCCCTCGGCGATGTCGCATTCCCTTTCCATTCTATAATCGCTCGCTGGGAACTGAAATCGAACCAACTTCTCTCTACAATCAACGTTGGCAAAACAAGAAGCCAACCAATCCATGCCCATAATGACATCAAAGTCGGCCATATCCAACTCTATCAAATCTGCTAAGGTATGACGGCTATATATCACCATCGAACAATTTTTATACACACGCTCAACTATAATCGAATCTCCTACCGGTGTAGCTACCTCGAATGGTTCTATCGGCTCAGATTCTATCCCTATTCTATTAGCAACAAGAGGGGATATGTAGGACAAGGTGGAACCTGGATCTATCAAAGCATATACATTACAGAAAAAGACCGATAGTATACCTGTAACAACATCTGGTGACGCCTCTTGATCACGTCTACTGGCCAAAGCATATATGCGGTTCGAAGGACCGCCGGAACTAGAAACTCTGCCACGACCTCTACCACGGCCTGCTGGCGTCTAACTACCCCACCCGGTGGGGCGCATAGCTATAGATGACGACGAACCAGCACTCGACCCAGTAGGCCGAGCCAGCCCACCTGAACCACCTCTGTTGGGACACTCTCTCATCATATGGCCCTGACGGCCTCAAGAGAAGCAAGCACATGTGGTCAAACGACATTCCCCAATATGAAACTTACCACACTGAGAGCACCGAGGATAAGGTGGTCTCAACTGACTAGGGCCCCTGTTCATCTGAGAACCCGAAGCCCTGGAGCTTTGTCCGGCTCCTGAATACCCGGGGCGGTCGAACCTCCTGCCCGTAGACTGTAGAGGAGAACTCTGTGCTGGCTGAGATGAATATCTGACCTGCTGCTGGAACTGTCTGCTTTGAGACTCGCCGGAATAAGCTGCCGACCTAGCCCTCTTATGCTGGTCCCCGTCATTATCTCTGTCTGGTTGTCGCCCTCTATGTCGGTCCTCAACCCCCTGTGCATATGCCTGGACACGAGCAATATCCATACCCGGCTGAAGAGCTACCGCCATACAACCATCGATCAGATAATGGTTCAGTCCCATCACAAAGCGATGCACCCTGTCTGTCATATCTGCTACAATAGTGGGTGCATATCTGGCCAATGAATCAAACTTCAGGCTATACTCACGAATGGTCCTGCCACTCTGCCTCAACTGTAAGAATCTGTCCACTCTAGCTCTCCTCATCTCTGGAGGCAAGAAGTGACCAAGGAAGGCCTCTGTAAACTCATCCCATGTAGCTGGGGGAACATCATCTCCCCTAGACAACTCCTAAGACTCATACCAGTTTGTAGCTATATCCCGCATTCTATACGAAGCCAACTTCACAGACTCAGTCTCTGAAGCCCTGATTACCCTCAAGGTACGCTGCATCTGCCGGATAAACTCCTGCGGGTCCTCCTCGGGCTGAGACCCGAAAAACTCTGGAGGGTTACAACTCAAGAAATCACGAACCCTCAAACTGTCAGACCTAGGGTCGACTCCTGGTCCCTGTCTGCGGTTCTGCCCTGCTACCAAGCTAGTCAGCAGCTGAACTGCATCTCTCATGGCCATGTCATCTGCCCCCGGCTGAAGAACTGGAGGCTCAGGTGTTGGGGCCTCGGAAACTGGTGATGTTGCCTCCTGAACTAGAGCCTCTGGTGGTAGTGATGAAGCAGAGCTCGTCGACTGGGGCATAGTCTCCGGCATAGACTGGGTACGGGACCTAGTAACTCTCTTAATCTGGCTGGTATCCCCCGCTGTAGACTTGCCCTTCTGGGCCGCTGTCGCCTTCTTCGGAGGCATAACTGTAAACATCGTAAGTCGTCAGAAAGGAATTATCCTAATAACATAGCTCTATTGCATGATCTAAGAGATGAAAGAATAGAAACCAATCCTAGATGCCCTGCAGCCTCCTGCGTATAAGTATGGTGCACAACATACCCATACGCAAGACTCTACTAGACACGGTCTGTAGACATTCCGAGGACTAACTGCTCTGATACCACTTTTGTCACGACCCGACCCGACGGGCCGCGACTAACCGCCCTAATGACGTCATTACACTAACCTGTCACACATAATCCAACTAACACTTAGTGAGTCTGAAATTCGGCAGCATAACGCTGCAATAACAACATATGCCTGGGTAGGCGAGCCGACAAGGCTGCATTTACCCCCGAATGTACCTGCCTCCTGAGGAGTCACAAATAGCCTACACAATATACAGGCAAGCCGACAAGACGGCTTGCCTGCCAACAGATAATATAACATATACACGGGAACACCGCCAACATAGAGTACAATGATATGGCTGACCAAAACAGAGTTATAACCCTTACATAAGTACAATCCACCACTGTCTACAGACCTCTACAAGAAGGATAACGACATATGACGGGACAGGGCCCCGTCGTGCCCCTAAATATACATAAATCAAAAGATAGGGTTCCGTATAAAAATGGTAAAGCTCTGGATCAAAGGAGCTTTCCAACCTGCTGAGTAGGAACCTAAACCGGAGGATCACCAAACTGAGCACATGTACCTGCGGGCATGAACGCAGCCCCCCGAGGAAAGGGGGTCGACGATTAAATAATGTCTTGAGTATGTAAACATGAAATCTGCATATGAGATCATAAGTAGCCAATGTAAACAGAGATCAAGATAAAAGTCAGGATCCAAATCCAACTGTGCCATAAACAATAAAAGTCAGTTGTCTTATAAAAATGAGAGTCAAGTCAAGAAAACATGAGTGCCTGTCCATATATATATATATATGTAACATAACCCGGCCCACTAGTGCGGGACTCGGTGGAATCATATCATAACCCGGCCCATGCTGGGACTTGGTAAAGTCATATCTCATCTATGAATCCATCCTACGTAACCCGGCCCTCTAGTGAGGGTCTTGGTGAAAAATGCAAGGTTGTGCACGAACGTAACCCGGCCCGGGACTCGGTGAGGTGAAGTAGTAACACTCAGCACGAGTAGATATCATGAGTAACCATATGCAAGTAAAAATTATCATCTGACTCTCAATAAAATCATTGTAATAATGTCATAATAAACTCTTTGCTGAAAAATCATAGGCACTTCTCATAACAATTCTCTTTAGGAATTAAACTGTATAAGAATCAAGTACGTCCGCCGTACCTTCATTAAATAAAAATCATGCCAAAGAAAGAAAGAATAGTCCGCATACCTCTTAGACGAACTAATCGACTCTATATTAGAGTACGTCTCGATTTAGAACTTCAACCTATAATAATGGTAATACGTTCGTCAATTCTATGATCGCTAGCATACTTTATATCGAATAACGACTTCTTATTTTATAAAAATTCGCAAAGACTTCCCTGTTTATACATGCTTCCACAACTTCCAAACGAGGCTAATAACATCAATAAACAAGCACCAATTAAGGGCACAACCAAGACAAAAATAAAGGGAATTTACACACTCACTTCTCATGTAAATTTAGCCTCTTAATCCACCTTAAAAACAATCCATGTTTCAACAACAACGAGGGTAGAATGTGAATATTTTCTATGCCTTTCCACACCCTTATTCCTTTAGGACTTATCTTAGAAATTACCACACTTAAACATGCATAATTGTGACTAAATTTTCAGAATTATAACACCACAAAACAGCCCCTAAAACAGTCCATATACATCACAACATGTCCAACAATTTCATGCAAGTTCTTGGCCACAACATATCATAATTCCATAACTCTTATCTTAATTCCTATAATCCAATTTCGGATTTTAATACTTTCATATAACTAATTCCAACTAAATCTCCATGTTTCCTTTCAATTTCATCATGCAATTAGTGATAATAATAACAACAACAACCAACGAATCCAACAACACCAAAATCTGTCCCAAATTGACAACTAGCCCAAAATGGTCATATGTAATGCTTAAATTCCAATTCTTCCTTAACAAAAATTCATTACCTTAATTCTAACAACATGCATTCCAATTATATCATAGAAAGAAGAATTTTTATACTCAAATTCGTCAAAACAGTCCGCAAATTTTCTGCCACTGTTTGTCCGAAAATCCCCACTGTTTTGTAATTTTTCTCCTCCTTTTTGTTCACTTCTTTAACCCCAATTGACATGCAAGTGTTCTACAATGTTAAGCCATCATCCCTACACGTTGTTTCTTCTAAAATTTCATCCCAAAAATTTGAAATTTCTGGGCAGATTTCGGCCCAAGCAGTGGTTGTTTTGCCACTGTTTTTGGTGTTGTTTTGCTTCTAATTTTTGGTGAAAAATGCAGTCTAGGAAGAGAAGATAAAAACCTTAATTTTGGTTATGGGTGGAGGGTGATTTTCGAATTAGTTTGGAGGAGAAAATGAGAGGAGAGTTATTTTTTTGTTTAAGTGTAGAAGAAGATGAAGAGGTGAATGTGAGTTTATAAGGAAAAAAATCTGATTTTCCTTTACACTTTGGCCCCCAAATTCTTCAATTAGTAAATCTCAAACCCACTTCTTTTAATTCCCGAGAATTTCATAAGCCTCGTATCCTCAATGTCATAATTTTTTTTAATACAATACTAGTCCATAACTCTATTGAAATAAATTCAACTACTAGGATTAATTCTCGTCGTCACGTGTATAGCACTAAAGAAAAATTATTCTGGGATAACATCCGTTTATACACTAATTTCCCGTATTAACATATGTAAGCGTTCCTTATATTCAATATCCGAATCTTGCTTTCTTAATGACGTTCTTAATTATCGTCTTAATCTTACGAGGTGTAACAATTTGGATCTACCCACTCAAAGATAAATCAGAAGTGTTTTCCAAATTTCTTGAGTTTCGTACTTTTATCAAAACACAGTTTGAAAAATGCATAAAATCATTCCAGTGTGATAATGGTTGTGAATTCAATAATTCCATGTTTCACCAATTCCGTAGAAATAATGGTATAGTTTTCCGATTCTCATGCCTCCACACATCACCTCAAAATGGTAAAGCAGAATGAATCATCCGCATCATTAATAACATGGTTCGTACTCTCATGTTGCATGCCTCCCTTTTTCCATCCTTCTGGGTCTATGCAGTCAAAAATGGTAGAATATGTCTTAAATATTTTACCTACTAGTACCCTCCACAATATGAGTCCAACCGAATTTCTATACCGAAGGATACCCTCTTACGACCACGTTAGGATATTCGGTTGCATGTGTTATCCCAATCTTGCATCCACTGCCCCTCACAAATTAGCACCTCGAACTACTCCGTGTGTCTTCGTAGGTTTTTTGTCTAATCATAGGGGCTATCTTTGCTATGACATGTCCACTCGTCAAATCCACGTCTCTCATCACGTTACGTTTGACGAGACCACATTCTTTTTTTTGAATCTCTAAAAATTCTAAAAATTGACTATACCTTTCTTGACGAGCCCGACATCTCCGCCGCATTCTCACCAATCGCATCGGGCCACCCATCGTTAACCCATTTCACCACCACTTTGCCACGCCATCGGCTCATGGGCGGTGTCCCCGATCTCCTCTCAGTCAGACTCATCGCCGGTTGCCACCGCCACTGGCAATCGGTCAAGCTCTCATGTCTCACCACTGGTCCAACAACCCAACACCACCCAGAACCTTCACCCTCCACTAGTGGCTCTGCAACCTCCACTGACCACCAATTCCAACAGCCCAGCTACCGACACATTACCCGTCGACCAGCCTATTACCAGCAACACTACCACCACACCATCACACCAGCACTACCAAGGAAACCCACCTCCGCCGCCTTACCCAACGATACCAGCCCCACAACCGTCATCTCCGACCATACCCACACCGTCGTCAACCCCACCAGATCCACCATCCCACCACACCGCACCTCACCCACTGCCCTGTTCCACCACTCCACAACCCAACCACCCACTCACTACCCCTATGCACCGGATGGAAACCCGTGCCCAACGCGGAATTTTCAAGCCCAAAGCCTAATTTAACCTATCCATACAAACAATTTCCCCTATTTCCAAAAACCCTAAGTTAGCTAAACTGGACCCTACTTGGAATGCGGCTATGTGTGAGGAATTTAATGTATTAATAAAACATCACACATGGTATTTGGTTCGCAGACCGGAAGGGGTGAATGTGATTTGTTGCATATGGCGCCTTCATCACAAATACAAAGATAGTGGTGATCTTGAGAGGTATAAGACACGACTTGTGGCTAATGGCACATATAAGTAAGAGAGGATTGATTGTGGTAAGACGTTCAGTCCGGTTGCCAAACCGGCTACCATTCACACAATTCTGAGTATAGCTATGGGAAAACATTGGCCGATACATCAGCTTGATGTGAAAATGTGTTTCTACATGGGGACTTGAAAGAAACGGTTTACTTGCACCAGCCACCTGGCTTTGTCCATTCAGCAGCCCCTCAATATGTATGTTGTCTCCGCAAGTTACTGTATGGTTTGAAACATGTCCCCAGAGCGTGGTATGACCGCTTTGCCAAGTACATTATGCAGATTGGGTTTGTATGCAACAGGTGTGATAATTCTCTTTTCATTTTTCATCGAGGTAGTAGCATTTTTTACTTACTGCTATATGTGGATGATATTGTTCTCACTGCCTCATCTGATGGGTTGAAAATGAGATTATTGCTTTACTCAAACCGAATTTGTTATGACTGACTTGGGCAAGTTGAGTTACTTCTTGGGGATTTCAGTGACCAGATCTGCCAATAAGATGACAAATTTCAAGATCATGCCTACTTCGATCGATTCTAAGTCAAAGCTTAGTGCTATTGATGATGCTCCAGTCTCCGATCCTACTCTCTATAGGAGCCTTGCAGGGGCATTTCAGTATCTTACATTCACCAGGCCTGATGTTGCGTATGTTGTTCACCAGGTATGTCTGTTTACGTAAGGCGTCCATCGTCTACTGTGATAATATATCTTTCATATATCTATCTCACAACCTGGTTCAACATCAGAGAGCCAAACACATTGAGATGGATATCCATTTTGTTCGTGAGAAGGTTGCTCTCGGTCATGTCAAAGTGTTGCATGTTCCTTCGTCATATCAGTATGTACATATGTTCACAAAAGGGCTTCCCAGACAGTTATTCCTCAACTTCAGATCTAGTCTTAGCGTCTAGCCTCCTCCCGCTCCGACTGAGGGGGTGTATTAGCGAATATTCTCCATATATTCGCCATATATTGTGTAATTATGAATACTATATATTTATGGTATTTTAGGATCCTTACGGTATTAGGATTCCTCTCTTGTACACACTATATGTATTTTGTAATAATGAGAAGACTCACCAAGGGAGATTATTACAATATTACAAAAAAATCCAGTCTCCTGTTTTTTTTTTATCAAACTAGGAGGGAGTCTATAGGAGAGAGAAGGAAGGTAGGGGTAAATTGTTGACCACGGTTAAAATAGTTGGTTTAGCAAATGAATATAAACCATCTATTATTTCAAGGGACACGTGTAAAAATATTAACACTCAACTGGAGGGACTGGATGGACAGGCTTAAGGGTGTCAAATAGGTCGTTTGGACTAATGTTGTACGGATTAAGATGGACTGAACTAATAGATGGGTTAATGCACAACCATGTCCAAAGTTTATTTGGGCTGAGATGGATTGAGTTAAGATAGACTAAATGATGGATCATAACCTAACTTGCCTACTTAACTCAAACATTTGTGCATTCTTTCAAAAACATGAATAAACTTTCTTTTGAATTAGTCATTGTTCAAATTATTTAAATTGACTAAGATAATATACTTTATAGGATCCACAATTACATAAAATTTATTTAAAAAAGTATGGCAAAAAACTGGATTGGGCATTAAAAAAAGTATGACAATTCGATAACTTTAGCGATACTTCAAAAACTTATAACAATGTGTTGGTGCTTCAAAGTGCTCACTATAATATGTAAATAAAATATATCAGTTCATTTAATTTTATATTCCTAATAACCAACCTACATATGCTAATAGGTGGACATTAAAAACGTATTAATTTAAAGATATAGACAGACAAACACATCAAGATTAAGAATTTGCCAATTCAAACTTATGAAATCTGATTACTAATATCAGATGTCTACATATATTAGTAATGTACTAGTAAAACCTTAATATAATATAATGAGAAAAAAACACAAATATAATATCCAAGCAATTGAAACAAATGCAAAGGAATGATTTCTGGACTTGGTTACAGTGAAATTTGGGGTTTCTACGGTTAAGCTTGGGCATCTGTTAAGTTAAGTTAGGGCTATATTTGGGCTGTTTCACGGGTCAATATGGGGTGCTTGTTTTTTACGGGTCAGTTTGAGTTTGTGCCTAAATCAGCCCATTTGGAAATTGTCTCTACCCCAACCCATTAAATCTTGGACGGGTTGGACGGATCAAATGGGTTACACTCATAGATCGGCTACCGGAGGGGAGCCGAGTCCTAATATTCCTAATCCTATTTTGCTAAGCATTGCTCATTGATCCAGCATATATGTGAAATATTTGGGATATAAAAAAGTTGTAATTGAGAATCTCTTGCATTGTTCTTCTCCTTCGTAGGGAAAAAATATCTCTCTTTGGTTCACCCTGAAGAAATAGACTTTAGTCAAACCTGGTTGAATCCTCATTTTATTTTATTTTTCTTTATTTGCTTTATGTGTGATGATATGCTAATTAATCAGCGATCTTCCCCAACATTTTTTCGTATATTTTGCTGTTCCTTTACACTTCTGGTTCCATGGTCCAAAATGTCTGAAGGTCCAATAAACATTATACATGGAATTAATCCACATCATATGTACTTACTACGAGTATTACTCCATCCGTTTATTTTTACTTGTTCACTATTAATTTTGTACACTTTTTAAAAAATAATAAATGAAGTGCATAATTTACCATGATACTCATATTAATTAGTGCATAGTTTTAATAGATTTAAAAAATGATTTAAAATGAGTAATTAATATTATATTTAAAATAAGAAAAAAAATTATTTTTTCTTGATATGCTAAAAGTGAAAATTTATTTCTAATTGATATAGTAATTATTAAGGTCCTAATTTAGTTAGTATCTTTTATAACTTTTTATCCAAGTTGGGAAAAGATGAATATCATGTTAACATCAGCATTAAATGGCTGTGAAACGTCATAATATTAACTGAGAAAGAGAAACAGATAAACATAGTACGTGAATTTAGTTCGACTAACCAAACTGGGACAGCGATTCTTTTGTTAACAAACCGAACCCATGATATTTACAATAACTTTAATTAGACAGAGAGTTCATCCAAAGTTTCAAGTTAATGAGTTTAAAATTGACTATAATCTTATTATATATACATGTTATAATTTTTTTTCTTATGTGTGAGTATATATTTTATGTCGAAAATAAAGAATTTCAGTTTAAACTACTGAACGTGTCATAGATCCGCCTCTATGTACCGATATAAGCATGGACATTGACAGCGAAAACACAATATTAATGGTCTCGTGAAGGCCATGTATCTTTATTTTATTGTTGTGCATGGGGTCCTTGTGTTGATTTGAGATGTACAATGTCATTTACACTGGCCACCAGCTTAGTCATTTTTCTTTATAGTACCAAATGAAAGATATTGAGTGTGTCAAACACAACATTTATTTGCTTGATGCTATTCATAAAACATCTTCTCAAGTCTTAAGGTTTGACTCTGTTTGACACCCCCCCCCCACCACCACCCCACTCCCCTACTCGAAGAAGAGGTTGATGCTTCATTTTCACCTTTACTTTTTTTTTCTTGGAACCTACTACTGAAGAGATTATTAATTATTCTCTCTCTGATGTTGTATTTGGTATAAAGAAAAATGTTCTCTAATGTTGTTTGGTATTAAGAAAAATGTTTTCTTGAAAATAAATAAGTGAGTTTCTTAGTTATTATCTAATGTTTGATACATCAGTAAAAAAATATTATCTCAAAAGTATTTATATATAATCTAAAAAAACACTACAGAGTTGAGATGGGGTGGGAGCCATTAAGGGATAGGGATGAGACAATGAGCTTAGAAGAAGACTTAAGTAACCTGTCATTTTCCTCGTATTGTTTTAAGAAAATTGTTTTCAAAAATTATTTTTCAAAATATTTGGACCAATCAAACATGAAAAAATTGAAAATATTTTTCAAAAAATATTTCCCTTTGTATCAAACATACACCTAAAGAGTTCTTAAATTTTCTTTTAAATATTTTCCAGGGAATGAATCGTGATATCTAGTCAAAGCCACAATAAAGAATGATCAAGATCAACTCCCAAATCTCAGGATCAGAATAAAGAAAAATCACTTTAATTTTGGATAAGATAGAAGTTTTGAGTCTATCGGAAATAGTCTCTCTACCTTTCAAAGTAAAGATAAGGTCTGCGTATACATTATTCTTTTCCAACTCTACTTGTGGGATTACACTGGATATGTTATTATTTATTGATGTATGATTAGAAATTTTGAGGCTTTTCTTGGTTGCAACTGGTTTGCTCAAACCTCTGGATCTGGTGCAAATAAATTCCATTCTTATCAATCATCTGGATCTAACCGTTTCTCTTGCTTTGTTTGTGCTTATGTTTTTTCTTGAGCCGATGGTCTTTCGGAAACATCGTCTCTACTTACCAAGATAGAGGTAAGGTATGTGTACACTCTACCCTCCTCAGACATCACGTTATGAGACTTTACTGGATATATTGTTGTTGTTATCAATCCTCATAGAGTTATACCCAAAAGCACGGAAAGTTGGCATTATAAACATGACAATAATGATATGGTAGTGCATTAATTTTTCAATGAGGGTCCTTTGTGTTACTTTGAGGTGATGGTGAATACAATGTTATCTCTAATTGAAAGATATGATCATATCAACACAAAGTATTCATTTGTTTGATGCGATTCATATCTTCTCAATTCTTAAGGTTTGTCTTTACTCCCTAAACAAACAAGACACCGATGTTTCATTTTCACTTTCAATTTTTGATTTTGTGGAAATTATTGACGAGACTAATAATTCACTTTAAGATCTCTTTTTTTTAGAAAAAAAAATTTCTTAATTTTCAGCGGGGACTGGTCATGAATTAATCATGATGTTGTAATGCAGGATGGTAAGTTCTACCTGGTAAAATTTTATTTGCACTCATTATTTATATTATTTAAATCATACTAATTTACTATGGTTAAGTCAGAAATAAAATATGAATGTGTATTAAATTAATAGCTTAGTGATAAGAATTTATATGAAGACAAGTGTTATGTATTCACTTGGTTCGTGTAAGTATTGAGTGCAGATATGTTTCTTACCACATAAATCCCTCTCTTTTTTTCCCGGCACCAGCTTACTACATAGACTTTAATTCATATATTGTCTACTTATTTAGTTGTTAACAATTTTTTGTAATATGTTTCTTTTTCAAAGCAATAGATTTTGTATCGATAGAGTAGTATGAGATAAGAATACTTTCTATTTATTATTATGTATCAGAAGTTTAGTTCTGCGTCATAAGCCTTTTGTTTTCATGCACGGGGGTTTGTTCCTAATAATATTTGTGTTATGAAAGAGTACAAAAACACTGTCTTTTTCTTTATTGATCAGATAAAAAAGAAATCACTTTTAAACAGGCTCTACTTCACCTCTAAAATTGTAGAAATGGACATGAACTGGAATAGTAGGTTTCAATAAATGGATTGGAATGATAACTTATTAGTTGTAATCCGACTCAACATCACTTAATATGAGTTTTAATAAATACTATAGGGTTTAAATTACAGTAAATGAAAAATATAGGTTCTCAGCTTGGAATACTGACGATTTCTCTCGTCTGTCCACTTTATCTAAATTTCCAGATTTATTGAGGAAGTGTCGCAATTTATTTTCTTTTTTTTCTCAAGTATTTTGATTACAATTTCCATGGTTTGATGAAATTGAAACGAAGAATAATTACTGCATGATAGAAGGGTCAATATATGATAAGTCATTTTCTTTTATTGATTGACGTTAAATGGGAACCATTCACCAATTAACAAGTGTCAAGAATATGATTTGTAAATTCTTCTGTTCCCTTTTCTATTTTTCTTCTTCACTTTGTTGTTTGATAATACATAGAAAATAATGTTTTCGAAAGAAAAAAAAATTATTGACCTGCTTTATTGAGCTTACCCTGACTTTTTAAGATTTCATAGAGATGAATGATGAATGTGCTTCATCTTTTGAAAATAGAGTTTAAGTATAGAATCTAGGTCTATCGAATTGATTAAAAAGATTGTCCTCACTACGTTTAAATTGTAGAATCTTGACACCTAAGTTATCCGAACCTATTTTCGTTTTTGAAGAATGTTAGTATTAAATAGCCGTCCGTCCAACTGCTTAAACTAAAAATAGTCAGCATATATATGTATGTGTGTATGTATATATTAAATATATAGTTGTATAATCATATATAATATATGTATAGTGGTTTGGAAAAGTAAACAATGAATCCAATCGGTTATTTATGTAAAAATCCCCTAGTGTAGCTCCTTGATAGCATTGTATGGTCATTTTAAGGCATAGAACCCAATACAATAATTGGCCCAAAGGCTAAAAATATTTCTCGATCCAATTGAACAAAATTAATCTGTTGGGCCAATCAAGGCCCTAATGGTGAGTTGTATGGACAGACCAAAAAGGACAAGTATTTAGTGAAAGATACCTCATTAATGTTTCGGGTCATTCACACGAATGGCCCTTTCTTGGGATGGTCTTTAATTTTTCCCCCTCAAATCGATCTTCTTTATTTTTTTTCCTTCGACATTTTAAGTAACAAAAAAGTGATCGAAAATACCTCTACATCGAATAAACAAAAAAAGAAATTCAACCTGTCCTTATTTATGACATAATTTTGCAAGGTCCGGCATAAGTTCTATAGGGATTAAGTTATCCGGCATAACTTCATTTCTATAGAACTTATGTCGGACAAGGTAGAACTTATGCCGGAGAAGATCAAGATTTCAAAAGGCCTAATGCTCTGAGTCAGGAGTATATTTACATAATCAGACATGTTTTTATTATATTCCCTTATGGGACCTCATTATTTTTGTCTTCGACAAGAAGTTTTGAGTTTGATAACGAAACCCAAAAAGATGTTCTATTATTGATTTTATAAATAGAATAAAATTAGAACTCAAAGGAGTCTGATTGTCTTAGGCTCTTAGCTGACCCACAGATGCCTATGGCCCAAATGCATTGCAGTTTTGAATTTAAGCCCAAATATATGATGGGCCAAAATTTTCTAAACTTCAGTTGAGGGACTGCTGCTTGGGAGTAGGGATGGCAATTGGGTTGGGCAGGGCGGGTGCGGGTACCCCCTCCCCCGCACCTGTACCCGTCAGAAAATTTTATACCCGCCAATTTTCAACATCCATATCCGCCTAGGCGGGTATATTCCTAAATCCACACTTGCTCCACCACCCAAGTGGATATCCGTCACCCGCCAATACCCACTTGTACCCGCCTGCCATATTTTGTAATTAATTCATTTGTGATCAATTATTGATCAACATGATCCCAAAAATTCAAATTCCAAAAATTATCCCAAAAAATTGAGTCAAGAATCAATACTGTTACGGTCTCATTTTCTTTGGAAGAGAGGGAGGAGAATTCCGGATTTTTTCACCATCAGAATTCCCCATTTTTTTCACCTCTTCCCCCTTACAACAAAGAATCAAGTAAACAAAATTTCCAAGAAAACCAAAAAATTATCCACCCAAATAGCTATATATTACAAATGTAGACAGAACCCAGATATTATTTCAGCTATATAAGCTAAAGTTTTTCAACTTTTTCAATTGAACTCGACAAACCTAATAGGTAAAACTTAACAAATGCACAAAAATTGACCTCACCAAGACAACCCCAAAGCACATCAGCATCTCCTTTAAAGAAAAAGGCAGAGACGTCGAGGTGGTTCGTGAAAAAAGTTTGTGATTTTTCCTTTAAAGAAAAAGGCAGAGACGTCGAGAATGAGAGAGGGAGGAGAGACGGCGTGAAGGGGAACGAGAGAGAGGGAGGCGTGAAGGCGTGAAGGCGTGAAGGACTGAAGAGGCGTAGGGTTTTGAGTTTTGTTGGAGAATGAGAGATTTGTCGTGACTTATGGCCTGAAGGCACGACTTATGGGTTGTTAATATTTTGGGATTGGGGCGGGTATAAGGCGGGTGGGTAGGCGGGCGGGTAGGCGGGCGGGTAGGCGATTGGATGCGGGGTGGGTATGACTGCAAATCCACCACCTACCCGCCTACCCGTGACGGGTACAGTTTCAATACACATACCCGCCTACTACCAGCCAAAGTTATACGGGCGGGTGCGGTGCGAAATCCGCAAAATTATACTCACCTGCCATCCCTACTTGGGAGAAGTGTACAGATAGCTGAAGACCACAATTTAAATCAGTAGTTTTTTTTTTGTAAATTTAATCACTTCAGAACTACTTCAAGCATATGAGACTAAAGTTGCAAAAATTCGCGTATCAAGTTGGATATATTGACTGTGCAAGCAAACTTTCGGTCAGGGGCCACGTGCCCCCATTAACTTCGGAAAAAACTTTATATATATGTGTGTAAGTATCCTGAAGAACTATCATATATTTTAAGAGTACCCCTCAAACATATCTGCTGAAGTGGAGTAGTTGGTGAGTGTGCCCCTTAACTCTTTGAGTGTAAGCGCGCGACCCAAGTTTGAGTCCAACCACCAGACCATTGAGCAAGCTCTAAACAATTATGTCATTTAATTTATATTTATTTTACATCGGTTCTATGGATGTTTAATAAAATTTCAAATGATACAGTGTTGCATGACATTGTGATTAGATTCAGACCTAGGATTTGAAGTTGATGTTTCGACTAACGTGCATCTTCCTTTGATGGTGCCCATGTCGTTTTAAAATCATGGGTCCCCTCTGCTTCCTACAGACGCGTCTGAAGTTTGGTTTTGCCAAGACCAAACTTTTGACATGTTTGTTTGAAGTTTGGCTTGTCAAGGCCAAACTTCCGACAATCGCATCTGAAGTTTGACTTGTCAAGGCCAAACTTCAGACAAGTTTCAAACAATATGTTCTAAACTAAAATGATTTTTCTAAGAACTACCAATCTTTATTTCTATTAATGCTTCTAAGCTTTTCTAATAACATTTAATTGATTTAAACTCAATTTTCATATTCGAAAATGAAGATCAGCTTCTTCAAGCTTGCAATAATGGTGATTTGCCCATGACTTTAAATTGTTCCATCAATATCCACTCAATTTGAATTTTTGAATTCACTTTTCATAGTGATATTCAAGATTCACTTGCTCTTGGCCAATATGTTAAGTTGTGTTTCCATTTTTATGTGATGTACATAGAGACGTTATAATGCTCCTACTGTTGTATTCCAAATGTAATTTAAAATTAAAATGTGATCATTTTGAAGAGGTCGCAACTTAAATGTCTAAGGTGACTGAGTCACATGAGTACTACTAAAAAATCTTTATTTTACCACTGATTTCTTATTGAAAAAATTTCAATGGCTATTTTTCACGAAATGTCGGTGGAAAAATCTAAATAATAGTGTTTTCATATGAAAAAATGAAAAAGTTTCCTAGCGTTTCAATGAGAAATTGTTTCCACCATACGTTTTTCCATTGAGTTGGTTCAGTGGGAATGAAGTGGGAAAATCAAGTTTTGTAGCACAAATTTCCCACCGAATGTCGATGGAAAACCCCTCTATTTTTAGTAGTGGAGGTTGTAGGGTTTTGTTGGGTTCAAAACACATAAGTAAGTCACATCGGAAGTTTAAAATTTTGTTCTTACTTACTCCAACAATTACTTCTGGTATGATTATATGACAATAAAAAAACCTGTAACATAAAACATGAACACTTACAGGTTGTATTATCTGAAATATTTATCAATTGTGGGTTCGCACACGAAAGCCCTTTCAAATGCAAGCTTCAATGTATTTCTCATTTGGAAAGCTAGGAAATCCGGCAGAGGTTCGAGAGAGTGTTTTGATTCTAAATCTCTAAGACTTAGAATAATAATATGAAATTAAGTGTATTGAATAATGAAGTGAATGTCTGTATTTATAGGTGAAAAATTAGGTCAAACCGGATTAGGGTTTGACCTTGGGCCTGGCCCAAAAATCGAGACATATTAGGTTATTAGCGTTGTGGCCCTATGGTGTGGGTGCCGCGGCGCTTGACGTGGCCCTACACTGTCTCGATTTATTTTTCGCACATTCTTAATTAAATCCAAAATCCAATTTTGACTTAATTAAAACAATCATTATTCATTCAAATATCTTGATTCTAAATCGAATATTTAATACTCTCTCAATACATCCTTAGATCGAAAAGACAATCGACATAGTGTGACCTTACATGCCTTCACATATCGACATTAATCAAATTAGGTCTACGCGGAACTCCTAGACGGTGCCGCAAGACGAACTCAATATGTGAAGTACATTTACACAAATCCAGTAAACTTAACCTCTATGTGGTAAGATAAAATCCTTTCATTCACGACACACCCGATCAAGCTTAGGATTTGTCAAGTGTCTATCCAGATGGCTTAATCAACATATCTTATCTATATTAGTTGACAACTAGACCATATTCTAAATATGTCTATTGTGTTGGCCAACGACTTAGTCAACCTAATATCACTGAGAATCTGAGAGTTCTCTCGAATATACATTCGAGGAATGAATCCTAATCTTGGCTCAACTACCACATTTAATCCACATCGTAATGTACCCAATACAAGTTGTATCTTAACCTATAAGACATTTGAGCTTATGACAGGATCAAAGTATATTACTTTGTAGACAAGGTGTGTATTGACCTCATGTCTAATGACTTCTATATCCCACACGTTGATCATACTTTAGACAAGTATAACAAAGATTATATCAGCAGGGTATACCAATACTTCCAAAGTATCCATGTGTCCATCACGAGTAGTCATTACTTGTAGCAGGTGAGACATACTGCATCCTCTAAGGATGTGATGCAGATCACATGTCGACTTATCATATATCATCGATATCCCATTCTCGATGATCATTAGTTGAGGCTATTTTAAGAGTTACATTATAGTATTAATATCTCACATTATTAATAACAGTGTAACCTCCATGGATGCATATTATAGAATATTATAAACAATCAATTAATAATTCAATAATTGCAAATGCCAAAATGTTAGTCTCCATTAATAATAATACGAATGTGTATAAAGTACATTTGTTCTAATACAGATTGTATCTAGGACATACATATACTTTCAATCTCCCACTTGTCCTAGAGCCAATATCTAATGCCCATATTCTCAAAATGACCATTATGCTTGACTAAGCTTAATGATTTAGTGAATGGGTCAACTAGATTATCGTCTATGGAAACATAGTCTAATCTAATCTCTTCAGTCTCCACCATCTCCCTGAGTATGTGGTGCTTCCTTGGTACATGCTTGTTTCTGTTTATTGATTTTCATTCCTTAGCTTGCGCAATCGCATCAGTGTTGTCACAATAAAATGTTATTGGACAAGTGGCACTTGGAACAACTCCTAGTTCCTTCAGGAACTCAGAAATCGCGACAGCTTCTTTACCAGCTTCCGATCCAAAGAATGTACTCACCGCTGTTAATCGAATCAGCTTGTAGATTGTTTGAAACTTTTCCGACCATCGCTCCACCATTGAAAATGAACGTGTACCTGCATCGAGATTTGAAGTCATCAAGATCCGTCTGGAAGCTAGCATCAGTGTACCCAGTAGCAGCTAGCTTTTCTTCCCCACCATAGACTAAGAAGTAATCTTTAGTTCGTCTAAGATACTTAAGAATACTCTTGACTGCTTTCCAGTGTTCTTCCCTAGGATTCTGCTGGAATTTGCAAGTCATATTAAGTGCAAAGGCCATATCTGGCCAAGTATAGGTCATGGCATACATGATCGATCCTATAGCCGAAGCATATGGGATCCTTTTCATGCGTTCAAGTTCTATAGTATTAGAAGGACTATCCTTCTTAGATAACTTGATGCCTTGTCCCATAGGTAGACCACATTTCTTGAAATTTTCCATAGAAAAATGTCTAAACACTTTGTCTATGTAGACTGACTGTGACAGCCCCAACAATCTATTAGGTCTATCTCTATAGATCCTAATTTCCAGAATGTAGCAGGCTTCACCTAAATCCTTCATCATGAAGGTACTGGACAACCACTCCTTGACTGACTGCAAGAGAGTCTTATTGTCTCCCATTATCAATATGTCATCTACATATATGATAATGAAAGCAATACTCTCATCCTTGCATTTACTATAAATGCATGGATCCTCTTTGCTTCTGACGAAATCAAATGACTTAATAGCCTTGTCAAAACAAATGTTCCAACTCTTCGAGGCTTGCTTAAGCCCATAAATGGACTTTTGTAGCTTGCATACAATATTTGGTTTGGACTCAAGCGAAAAACCCTCAGGTTGTTTCATATACACCTCCTTAACTAGATTACCATTGAGGAAAGCAGTTTTGACGTCCATCTGCTAAATGTCATAGTCATAATATGCAACTATTGCAAGCAAAATCCGAATGGACTTAATTTTCACATGTGAAAAAGTTTCATCATAATCGACCCCAGGTCATTGATTATAACATTTAGCCACCAATCTTGCCTTATAAGTATGTACCTTGTCATATGCATCAATCTTCTTTTTGAAGACCCATTTGTATCATATGGGTCTAACATCTATTGGCAAATCAACCAAGTTCCAAACTTGATTTATGTACATCGAGTCCATCTCAAATTGCATGGCTTCTTGCCATCTTTACGAATCAATGTCTAACATAGCTTCGCTGTAGGTTGTAGGTTCATCGTCATCAGAAATATCTATCTCATTGTGTGTTTCAACAAGGAGATTAAGTCTTTCAGGCGGACGATGAGTCCTAGTGGTCTTACGGAGTTGATTATTCTACGTTTCAGTGTTTGTTGCATTCTGATTATGAGAAGGTCTTTGTGTGATGGACAATCCATCACCTTGAGAGCTTTCAGGAATGTCATTCTCATGTATTTCCCTAATGGAATAATGTACAACCATTGTATCACCTTCCATTGGTTGTGTATAAGAGTCTTGCATTTCTACATTATCTCTCATAACACTCCCATTGGCTGAAGGGCGTACTCTAAGTACCCAATTTTCACCAGATACTCCCACTGAATCCTTGTTTAGGTCATTCGACAAGGGTTCAATTTCTGTGTTATCTTGTGGTTCTTGAATTTCTTCAAGTTCTGTCTTTGTGCAACTATGTTCCTTGTAGACATATTCTTCTTTAAGGAAAGTTGCGTTCCAGGAAACAATGACATTACGTTCTTCAGGAAGATAGAATTAGTGTCCCTTAGTTTCCTTTAGATACCCCACGAAGTAACATTTCTCATTTTTGGATTCCAACTTGTCAGTGAGCATTTTCATAACATATGCAGGGCACCCCCAGGGTCTCATATGTTTAAGAGCTGGCTTCTTGCCACACCATATCTCATAGGGTGTGTCGCACCCGATTTTGACCTACGGGCTTCGCGACGCTATGGCGTCGATTCCCTCTGGATCGGTTAAAAACTGCTTGCTTTGAGGAGTCGCCACCTAATTATTCTAAGGTGAATTAGGGCACCTGAATATTAACCAAAAGCTGCAAAATAACTCCAATTTTATGGTCTACGAAACTAATGAAATTCTGGATAAGGGTTCTTTATTATCCTAAAGGGAAGGGGTTAGGCATCCTTTAAGATCCGCTAACTTGCGGTTATCCGATCAAATTCAGGTTAATTGCTATGCTAAGAAAAAGTGCATGTTTTACAAGTATAAAAATAATGTTGCAAGTATTTAATGAAATGATGCATTTGTACAAGTATACATTTGTATGACATTAATATATATGTAAAGCTAAAAAGGATATAAATATGTAATTGTATGAAAATTGATAAAAATGTATGCAATGTGATTTTTATGGGCGACGAGCCTAAAAATAAATAAACTAGCAATTTTCAATTTTAAAACTAACCGAGCCTAAAAATAAATAAACTAGCAATGGGTTTCCAATTTTAGACTACCCTATTAATTTATTTTATGTCTACATATTCTAAATATTTCAATAATTTCACGAGTACAATAATATTACAATACAGAATGAAATAAAGCTGAATTAAGAAAGTAAATGACAACAACAAAATAAATAATCTCCGAGGGGTTATTTGCCTTCTTTGACTTTATCTTTGCAAGCTGTCAAGAATAAACGGTTAGAAACAATTAAATATACATAACTTCGAATCCGTATCCAAAACAATAAATGTTTTTATTACGGGGGGGCTCAGACTTAAATTTTGAAAAGATCATTCCAATCACGTCGTGGTTGCGAACATATGACTCGTTGGTCATTTTAGTTGCCTTGCCTATCGAACATGTTGGTCTCTCGGGTGAAAAAGATTTAAGTTTCATCCTTGCCCGTAAGCTTTATTTTCCGTCTTTACAAGCTGTGGAGGCCTCAAAATCGACGGATATTTTTCATCGGCCAAGGCAAAGATAATATTCAAATCAGCAAAATGGTGTCGAAAAACAAGAAAAGAAAAAACAGAAATTGAGAAATAATATCCGAAGGGACGCGGCCTCAAATTCAATTTCATTGGCCTAAATGCGATATAAATAAGGCAATAAAACAAGAGAAAATAAGATATCCGATTGCCGGATACTTAAAATGTAAACGAAAAAGCGAGAACGAAATGAAAAAAAGTGCGGCCTCAATTCAATTTCATCGGCCTAAGTGTAGTATTAGTTAAACAATAAAGCGATGTAATCCTGTACGGATGTTTAAAACAGAAAACAGAAAACAGAGAAACGAAACAAAAAGCGCGCCTCAATTTAATTTCATCGGCTAAATGAAGTATTTATTTAAACTAGTAAACCAAGAAGACAATCCGGTACACGGATGTTTAAATGCCAAAAGCGATGGCGAGAACAAAGAAACGAAAAATGCGGCCTCAATTTAATTTCATCGGCCTAAAATGCGATATTTAATTCAAAACAAGAAATAGCAACAACAAAAAAAGCGCGGGCTCGAATTCAAGTTCATCGGCCTAAATGTAGTATTAAGTAAAATCACTAAAACAGTAAGATATCCGTAGGCGGATGTTTAAATGCGAAAATAAACAAACGGTTTGCAATTAAAACGTAAGACACGAATCAAATTTTTGATCAAGCAGATTCGGAAAAATCGGACCGAAGTTACGAGCGGTGACTGATACGATTTCGGCCCGACCCGACCCGGAATCAAACATTTGTTTGGAATTTTCAGATAACCAACAACACATATAAACATATAAATCTGGAAATTCATTCAAATCAGGTCGACCCGACCCGGATCAGTGACCCGACCCGGATCGGATATTTTCAACCTGACTCGATTTTCCTCCAAATTTGGGTAACCAACAACACATAAACATAAAATCGGGAATTCATTCGACCGGGTCGACCCGACCGGATCGATGATCTGACCGGATCGGATGTTTTCAACCCGACTCGATTTTCCTCTAAATTTGGGTAACCAACAACACATATAAAACATAAAACTGGAAATTCATTCGAATCGGTCGACTCGACCGGTCGATGACCGACCGAATCGGATATTTCAACCCGAATCAAATTCTTTCCAAATTTTCAGAGAACCAACAACACAATATCAAGCATATAAAACAGGAAATCTTACCTAAATCGGGTTGAGCCGACCCGACCCCGCAGGGACACAAAAGGGGCAAGAATCCATGCAAAATCCGACCTAAATTCCAACCAAGAACTCCCTCTTTTCGGACAAAAATCCACACAAATCGACCCCCAAACAGTGAACAAAAGGGGGTATTTTATGGATGGGTTTCGGATTTTGGGGGGATAGGGTATGGGGTTGACGGGTTGGTTGGTGGTGTTGGGCGACGGTGTCGGCGTTGTGGTGAGCTGGTCGGCGATGTGGCGGCAGTGGTGAGTTGGTCGGCGACGTGAGGTCGCGGGTATGGGGCTGGTTGGTGTCGGCGTCGTGGTGGTGATGTGGGTGTAGGTTGTCCGGCGTAGGTGGGGTAGGGTGGTGGTGGTGTGGTAGTGTTGGCGAGGTGACCGCGACGATGGGGTCGCCGGTGTGAAATGCGACCCATTGAGAGAGAGAGAGACAGAGAGAGAGATTATATGAAAAAAAAAAGAAATGTTTTTAGGGTTTGGTTTGGTTTTAAAGGGAAATAAAGGGAAGGGGAGTTGGGTATTGGGCGATCCGGTGGGCTTCGGTTGGGCCTGGGTATTTGTTTTTTTGGGTTGGGGAAATAAAATGGGTGATGGGTTGGGCTTGGGCGAAAATGGGTTTTAGTTTGGGTTTGGTATGAATTGTTTTGGGTTAAGTAGAAGTTGTTTTGGGGGAGATGAAATGGGTTATGGGTTTAAAAATATAAAAAGAGATTTTATTATATAAAAAGAAAGCTTTGCAAAATTTATAAATTGTAAAGATGACAATATGATAAAATATAATATTTGTGAAATGCTTGATGCTTAAATAAAAATAAAAATGCAATGCCATTTTTGCGAAAATAAAATAACATATAATATTAAGATAAAAGTATGCTTGTGATATAAAAATGCAAATGACAGTAAAAATGCAAATAATAAATGATAATAATGATATATATACACATATATGCCTATATTTTAAAATTGTTTTAAAGTGTCAAAAATATTAAAAATTGCAAATAAAATCCAAAAAGATGGGACAAAATTGGGTGTCAACAGATGCCCCTCTTTGGCCGCAGACGATGAAAGAGTTTTCGGCCAAAGAAGTTGACTGAGTAGCCAATTTTGTCCTGATCACCGGGACTCGAGGGAAGATTAGAGATGCTTGGTAAGAAATAGAATCCCGAGGGGGGGAGAAGTTGTAAGAGATGGTGCAGATTCAAGAAACAATGCCCCAGTGTCGACTTAGGCGTGATGAGGTGACGTCGTCGCTTAGACGTTATGCAGATGGCGACGTCGCATAGGCGTGATTGAAATTAAGATACCCGCATTAGAAGGTGGGCGCCTAACTGAAATGAAATACCCGCATTAGGAGGTGGGCGCCTGACTGAAATTTAAATACCCGCATTAGGAGGTGGGCGCTGTTGAAAATGAAATACCGCGATTAGGAGGTGGGCGCTGATCAAATTGAAATACCCGCATTAGGAGGTGGGCGCTGATGAAATTGAAATACCCAGACAGGAGGTGGGCGCTGACTGAAATTGAAATACCCGCATTAGGAGGTGGGCGCTGATGAAATTTAAATACCCGCATTAGGAGGTGGGCGCTGACAGAAATTTAAATACCGCGTTAGGAGGTAGGCGCTGATGTAAATTGAAATACCCGCGTTAGGTGGGCGCTGATCAAATTAAAATACCGCGTTAGGAGGTGGGCGGTGTTGAAATTGAAATACCCGCGTTAGAGGTGGGCGCTACGAAAATTAAAATACCCGATTAGGAGGTGGGCGCTGACTGAAATTTAAATACCCGCGTTAGAGGTGGGCGCTGATGTAAATTAAAATACCCAGACAGGAGGTGGGCGCTGATCAAATTGAAATACCCAGACAGAGGTGGGCGCTGATGTAAATTAAAATACCCAGATTAGAGGTGGGCGCTGATCAAATTGAAATACCCGCATTAGAGGTGGGCGCTGATCAAATTGAAATACCCAGACAGAGGTGGGCGCTGATGTAAATTAAAATACCCAGACAGGGAGGTGGGCGCTGATGAAATTTAAATACCCAGATAGGAGGTGGGCGCTGATGTAAATTAAAATACCGACAGAGGTGGGCGCTGATCAAATTGAAATACCCAGATTAGGAGGTGGGCGCTGATCAAATTGAAATACCGCGTGACAGAGGTGGGCGCTGATCAAATTTAAATACCCAGATTAGAGGTGGGCGCTGACGTAAATTTAAATACCCGTTAGGAGGTGGGCTGACGAAATTGAAATACCCGCATTAAGAGGTGGGCGCTGGTGAAATTAAAATACCCGCGTTAGGAGGTGGGCGCTGGTGAAATTGAAATACCCGCGTTAGGAGGTGGGCGCTGATGTAAATTAAAATACTGCATTAGGAGGTGGGCGCTGATCAAATTTAAATACCGCGTTAGGGAGGTGGGCGCTGACAGAAATTAAAATACCCGCGACAGGAGGTGGGCGCTGATCAAATTGAAATACGCGTTAGGAGGTGGGCGCTGACAGTAATTAAAATACCCGCGATGGGAGGTGGGCGCTGATCAAATTGAAATACCCGCATTAGGGAGGTGGGCGCTGAAAAATTGAAATACCGCAGATAGGAGGTGGGCGCCAGCGTGGGAGGTGGGCGCTGACAATTTGAAATACCCGCGTTAGGAGGTGGGCGCTGACAATTTGAAATACCCGCGTTAGGAGGTGGGCGCTGTAATTTGAAATACCGCGTTAGGAGGTGGGCGCTGATTGAAAATGAAATACCCGCATTAGGAGGTGGGCGCCTGAATGAAATTGAAATACCCGCATTAGGAGGTGGGTGCCTGACTGAAATTGAAATACCCGCATTAGGAGGTGGGTGCCTGACTGAAATTGAAATACCCGCATTAGGAGGTGGGCGCCTGATTGAAATTTAAATACCCGCATTAGGAGGTGGGCGCCTGACTGAAAATGAAATACCCGCATTAGGAGGTGGGCGCCTGACTGAAATTTAAATACCCGCATTAGGAGGTGGGTGCCTGACTGAAATGAAATACCCGCATTAGGAGGTGGGTGCCTGACTGAAATTGAAATACCCGCATTAGGAGGTGGGCGCCTGACTGAAATTAAATACCCGCATTAGGAGGTGGGCGCCTGACTGAAATTGAAATACCCGCATTAGGAGGTGGGCGCCTGACTGAAAATGCAATACCCGCATTAGGAGGTGGGTGCCTGACTGAAATCGAAATACCGCATTAGGAGGTGGACGCCTGACTGAAAATGAAATACCCGCATTAGAAGGTGGGCGCCTGATTGACGTCGTTGTATTGACGTGATGCGTTTGTGACCCGCATGGGTTGAAATGACGTCGTTGCATAGACGTGGTGCATTGTAAACGTCATTGTGTAGACGTGTTGTGCAGATGACGCCGTTGCATAGGCGTGTTGCTGATGACGCCGTTGTATGGGCGTGTTGCTGTCGTTGTAATGCTGTGAAAGATGTAAATGACGTCCATTGCCGTCAGTTTGGTGTAATATGATTCCACGTTGTGTTGAATCTTATGTCGATTCAAACTCATGTGGACTGTGAATTAAAATGTCATTCTTGCACGGACGAAAATGTGAGGCGACGTCTTTGCCAAATTAAGCACACGTGTTGCGGCTTCTCTGCCTTTGTCAACCTGAAGACCTGCACTCAAAGAAATTTGTGAGTTGTAGCTTTTGCCCTGGACGCTTGCAAGCTCATATTGGTTTAGGTTGAAGACTCAGTTATGCGGCATTTTCCAGTCCGTTGGCATATTCTTGCAGTGAACCCTTAAAATATGCCCCAGTTTCTAGTATATATGAAGATGTTGAACTTCCAACTGGACAAAATCGAGTTTGTGCGGGCAACTTGTTTGTCCTATCAAGGCGATCATGTGAGCCTATTTTGTTGTGTGCAAGATAATGGACACATAATTTCCAATGGTGTGACCGAAGCCGATATAGGCCGCCTACGTATTCCGATAAAGGAAATCAGGTCATAACGTAGTTCGCTGCAAGTAAAATGACGATTGTGAAGTTTTCCAAAATGGGACCGAAGCCGATGTGGCTGCCTACGTATCCCGCCGAGGGAATCAGGTCATAACGTAGTTCATGCGGCAAAAGAGATTTGTAAGACTTTTTTTTTTTTATAAAAGAGAGTGACTAGAGTTTGAAAAAAATGATGCAATATATTTTGCAAGGTTTTTTTTTTTTTTGTGAAAATATGTAAAAGACAGAATCACGTCTTGACTTCGGTTGGTACCAACAATTAGTAATGTGCTCAGGGGCTCCCGTTATTGCTTTCTGTATAACTGAAACTGACTTCAAGGTAATTCCTACAGCTTCAGATGCTACCTCAGACATACCTGAGTATCGACACTTGCTTCAAGCCAAGATTTTGACATATATGCATCCTCATGTTTCAAATGCCCTCACTGAAAGAAAGTCCCTTCCTCACATATATTTCAGTATTTTGAACTTTGGGACGTCTAGAGAAGTACACTCACCCTCAGAAAGATGTTCAATGCATTTAATTGTGATACCATAGGCTTGGCCGTCATGTGAGTATCCACTAATGTGAGAACCCTCGGTATAGAATCATGTAGGGCTTGTTATGCGTTTGTAATGTAGGCTTGGGAAAGGAAAGGATATTATTTGGGGAAAGAGTGACTAATCCTTCCTTGAGCGTTGGAATATGTCCGTGCTTGGTATTTGTGTGCATTGATTCCGATTTGCTTCTTTTTGCCCCCTTTTATTTTGTACCGGCTTCTTTTGAATATTTAGTTTGAAGCTTTTTCCCCTTTTTTCGGAGTTATTTCCTTCTTTTTTTTCTTTTTATATTGTCGGGGCTTTTAACTTCCTTTTTGTGTGAAGTCGTCATTTGGTTTTGTTTTGTTTTCCTCTTTTGGGAACATTGCAACTTCAACTCGAATCATTTTCAGCAATTTGCATATTTCTGATGCGCTCAAGGAGGTCGGGCCAAAAGAGGGATAGCGCGTGTACGCACTCAGAAAGGGTATAGGCATAAGATGTGGTTGTTCAAAAAAATAGGCTTCAGGCTCAAAGGGGAAATGCTACGGATAATGTTATTTGGTAAGCTGGAAAGGCTCAAACGGATCAAAGAAAGCCTACGATCCTTTCCTATACCAAGTGTTACTCAGAATTTCGCCTCAACAAACATTCGAGCCAAGTTCTAGATCACAATGCAATGCAATTGAACTTATTCTAAAAACTCACCACACAATGCACATGAAACGATGAGGTTGGCTTTGTTCATATCTTGGAAGCATGCGAAACAATTTTTTAAGTGTCAACACATGCGTGAATGAGAGGTACCACAAGAATCTGTGGTTTACCACGAAGACAATCTTCTCCACCTATTCTTTCCTATGCACACTCCTAACTGTGTTGGTATCAACCAAGTCCATCAATGATTCTTAATTTTTTTTTTGTATTTTTGAATAAAGGGTACCGAACCCGAATAGGGCTGCCTACGTATCTCATCTTTGACTAGAATCAAAAAGCGTAGTTCGTGCGTAAAGTAAAAAATTCATCCATGATAGGATAGTAAAAGTAAAAATTGTATAAAGCAGATGATTGTCCACTATGGGACTAATGCAAAGTAAAATATAATTGTCCATGAGAATGAATGCAATGAAAAAATGATTATCCACAATAAGATGAATGTAATAAAAAAAATGATTGTCCATTATAGGATGCATGTAATAAAAAATGATTGTTCATTATAGGATGAATGAAAAGATTAATAAACCAGATATGTCCTTCTCTACGATGGACAAGGAAGTGCGTCTTTTTTTCTTTTTCTTTTTTTTGATTTTTTTTAGTGCTGTCGAACCCGAAAAGGGCTACCTACGTATCACACCGAACGGTGAGAATCAGACACTCGTAGTTCGTGAAGATAGATTATAAAAAATGTAAGATTGAAAAAGAATTTATCCACGATAAGATAGTAAGTAAAATTGTATGCAATAAAAAAGTGATTGTCCATATTAGGATGAATGCAATGAAAAAAAACAATAATCCACAATAGGATGTAATGAAAAAAAAAGAAAAATGAAAAAAAAAAAGATTGATAATCCGAAATCATTTTTTTTCATTTTTTTTATTTGATTTTTTTTAGGGGTGTCGCACCCGAGAAGGGTTACCTACGTATCACACCGTATGGTGAGAATCAGACACTCGTAGTTCGTAAAGATAGATTATAAAAAATGTAAGATTGAAAAAGAATTTATCCACGATAAGATAGTAAGTAAAATTGTATGCAATAAAAAAGTGATTGTCCATATTAGGATGAATGCAATGAAAAAAACAATAATCCACAATAGGATGTAATGAAAAAAAAAGATTGTCCATTAGGATGTAATGAAAAAAAAAGATTGATAATCCGAAATCATATTTTTCATTTTTTGATTTGATTTGATTTTTTTAGGGGTGTCGCACCCGAGAAGGGTTACCTACGTATCACACCGTATGGTGAGAATCAGACACTCGTAGTTCGTAAAGATAGATTATAAAAAATGTAAGATTGAAAAAGAATTTATCCACGATAAGATAGTAAGTAAAATTGTATGCAATAAAAAAGTGATTGTCCATATTAGGATGAATGCAATGAAAAAAACAATAATCCACAATAGGATGTAATGAAAAAAAAAGATTGTCCATTAGGATGTAATGAAAAAAAAAGATTGATAATCCGAAATCATATTTTTCATTTTTTGATTTGATTTGATTTTTTTAGGGGTGTCGCACCCGAGAAGGGTTACCTACGTATCACACCGTATGGTGAGAATCAGACACTCGTAGTTCGTAAAGAATGTTGTAAAAATGGTATGATATAAAGAAATTATGTAACGAAAATTAAACATATCAACTGAAATTGCAAATATGTAACAAAACAAAAGTATAGACAAATTAAAATGATGACTCGTTGAATTTGGTGTTGGCCGACTTTTTCCAGTCAAAACATCTTTCGGTCATCTTTGTGAAAGACTTTGGCTTTGTTCTTTCCTGGAGTATATCCAAGAATAATGTTTTAGAACTACCCCCCAACTGTTCGCGAGGACGATCTTCCTGCAAAAAATAAGAGCATCGGGTGAAAGGAGGAAAGTCACTAAAAGAATAATAAAATGTAAGAGTGTGAAAGTGTGGTCAAAAACTCCCCTAATTGCTTCACGAGATCCGAGTGTTGATGTTCAAGAACGCTTTATCCTTGGGTAGTGACACAATTTCTATTCAAGAGTCGCAAGCGACATGGTATGATATGTACAAAATTGAAGCAGCTAATTGTTGCATTAAATAATATGTACAAAGATAAAAGAAGAAAAATAGCAAACAAACTGTGCGAGAATTAAATATGCATCCTATCATGCATGGAGCCTCTCTTATGCCAGAGGTGGGCCTAAACGCCAAATATGAGAGATTATGACAGATTAATCCAAGCTGTCAAACTACAGTGCTTTTGTTGGAAATGAAGACAAAATGTATGTACATTTTCCAATATCGGCATGTCATGATTAGGCTTGGATTAGTCCATCATTATCACGCTACAAATAATATGTTGATGGTCGTTGGGAGAGCGAGACCCGTCGACAATTTTGGTGGATTTCTTAATTGTGGAGTCGATGCCAAGGATCGACCCACCTATGGTGAATGTATGCATGATTAAAAATAAAAAGGGTATAGCTCTATCCTAAATTTACTAAGATTAGGCTTATCGACTCAAGGTTTCCGAGCTGATCGCTCGAGTGAGAACGCTTCGCTGCCAAGCGGCTGGTCCGGACACTCCGCGCATATACCAACTCTCCTAAAATTTTGGAAATTTGAAAGAAGTTTGCGGGTGCGCAAAACACACCTCGCGTGTAATGTGTGATAGTGTCAATTTTCCATAGTGGAAGAAATATGAGCGGAATGCCAATTTAAGGAAAGCAATAAAAGAATAAAGCAATTATGCAAAATTTCACAAATGAAACATATCAAAGCATTAAATCAAATAATGAGCAAAAAATAAAGCGCAATAATAATTAACCTGGGTTTGCTATGGTTAAGAACCTGAAATTTCCCCAGCGGAGTCGCCATGCTGTCGCACCCGATTTTGACCTGCGGGCTTCGCGACGCTATGGCGTCGATTCCCTCTGGATCGGTTAAAAACTGCTTGCTTTGAGGAGTCGCCACCTAATTATTCTAAGGTGAATTAGGGCACCTGAATATTAACCAAAAGCTGCAAAATAACTCCAATTTTGTGGTCTACGAAACTAATGAAATTCTGGATAAGGGTTCTTTATTATCCTAAAGGGAAGGGGTTAGGCATCCTTTAAGATCCGCTAACTTGCGGTTATCCGATCAAATTCAGGTTAATTGCTATGCTAAGAAAAAGTGCATGTTTTACAAGTATAAAAATAATGTTGCAAGTATTTAATGAAATGATGCATTTGTACAAGTATACATTTGTATGACATTAATATATATGTAAAGCTAAAAAGGATATAAATATGTAATTGTATGAAAATTGATAAAAATGTATGCAATGTGATTTTTATGGGCGACGAGCCTAAAAATAAATAAACTAGCAATTTTCAATTTTAAAACTAACCGAGCCTAAAAATAAATAAACTAGCAATGGGTTTCCAATTTTAGACTACCCTATTAATTTATTTTATGTCTACATATTCTAAATATTTCAATAATTTCACGAGTACAATAATATTACAATACAGAATGAAATAAAGCTGAATTAAGAAAGTAAATGACAACAACAAAATAAATAATCTCCGAGGGGTTATTTGCCTTCTTTGACTTTATCTTTGCAAGCTGTCAAGAATAAACGGTTAGAAACAATTAAATATACATAACTTCGAATCCGTATCCAAAATAATAAATGTTTTTATTACGGGGGGGCTCAGACTTAAATTTTGAAAAGATCATTCCAATCACGTCGTGGTTGCGAACATATGACTCGTTGGTCATTTTAGTTGCCTTGCCTATCGAACATGTTGGTCTCTCGGGTGAAAAAGATTTAAGTTTCATCCTTGCCCAGAAGCTTTATTTTCCGTCTTTACAACTGTGGAGGCCTCAAAAATCGACGGATATTTTTTCATCGGCCAAGGCAAAGATAATATTCAAATCAGCAAAATGGTGTCGAAAAACAAGAAAAGAAAAAGCAGAAATTGAGAAATAATATCCGAAGGGACGCGGCCTCAAATTCAATTTCATTGACCTAAATGCGATATAAATAAGGCAATAAACAAGAGAAAATAAGATATCCAGTTGCTGATACTTAAAATGTAAACTGAAAAACAGAGGAACGAAATGAAAAAAAAGTGCGGCCTCGAATTCAATTTCATCGGCCTAAGTGTAGTATTAGTTAAACAATAAAACAGTAATCCGTTGCACGGATGTTTAAAACAGAAAACAGAAAACAGAGAAACGAAACAAAAAAGCGCGGCCTCGAATTTAATTTCATCGGCCTAAATGAAGTATTTATTTAAACTAGTAAACCAGTAAGACAATCCGTGCACGGATGTTTAAATGCCGAAAGCGATGGCGAGAACAAAGAAACGAAAAATGCGGCCTCGAATTTAATTTCATCGGCCTAAAATGCAGTATTTAATTCAAAACAGTAAAACAGCAACAACAAAAAAAGCGCGGCCTCGAATTCAATTTCATCGGCCTAAATGTAGTATTAATTAAAATCACTAAAACAGTAAGATATCCGTGTGCGGATGTTTAAATGCGAAAATAAACAAACAGTTTGCAATTAAAACGTAAGACACGAATTCTGAAATTTTTGGACTGAAGCAGGATTCGGAAAAAACAGACTGAGTTACGAGCGGTGACTGACCACGATTTCGGGCCGACCCGACCCGGAATCAAACATTTTTTTGGAATTTTCAGATAACCAACAACACATATAAACATATAAATCTGGAAATTCATTCAATCAGTCGACCGACCGGATCGATGACTGACCGGATCGGATATTTTCAACCTGACTCGATTTTCCTCCAAATTTCAGGTAACCAACAACACATAAACATAAAATCTGGGAATTCATTCGAACCGGGTCGATCCGACCCGGATCAGTGACCCGACCCGGATCGGATGTTTTCAACCCGACTCGATTTTCCTCTAAATTTGGGTAACCAACAACACATATAAAACATAAAATCTGGAAATTCATTCGAATCGGTCGACTCGACCGGTCGATGACCGACCGAATCGGATATTTCAACCCGAATCAAATTCTTTCCAAATTTTCGATAACCAACAACACAATATCAAGCATATAAAACAGAAATCTTACCTAAATCGGGTTGACCCGACCCGACCCGGACAGTTGACACAAAAGGGGCAAGAATCCATGCAAAATCCGACCTAAATTCCAACCAAGAACTCCTCTTTTCGGACAAAAATCCACACAAATCGACCCCAAACAAAGGAACAAAAGGGGGTATTTTATGGATGGGTTTTGGATTTTGGGGGATAGGGTATGGGGTTGACGGGTTGGTTGGTGGTGTTAAGCGGCGGTGTCGGCGTTGTGGTGAGCTGGTCGGCGATGTGGCGGTGGTGAGTTGGCTCGGCGACGTGAGGTCGCGGGTATGGGCTGGTTGGTGTCGGCGTCGTGGTGGTGATGTGGGTGTAGGTTGTCCGGCGAGGTGGGGTAGGGTGGCTGGTGGTGTGGTAGTGTTGGCGAGGTGACCGGCGACGTGGGTCGCCGGTGTGGGTGCGCCCATTGAGAGAGAGAGAGAGAGATTATATGGAAAAAAAAAAGAAATGTTTTTAGGGTTTGGTTTGGTTTTAAAGGGGAAATAAAGGGAAGGGGAGTTGGGTATTGGGCGATCCGGTGGGCTTTCGGTTGGGCCTGGGTATTTGTTTTTTTGGGTTGGGGAAATAAAATGGGTGATGGGTTGGGCTTGGGCGAAAATGGGTTTTAGTTTGGGTTGGGTAGGAATTGTTTTGGGTTGAGTAGAAGTTGTTTTGGGGGAAATGAAATGGGTTATGGGTTTAAAAATATAAAAAGAGATTTTATTATATAAAAAGAAAGCTTTGCAAAATTTATAAATTGTAAAGATGACAATATGATAAAATATAATATTTGTGAAATGCTTGATGCTTAAATAAAAATAAAAATGCAATGTCGTTTTGCGAAAATAAAATAACATATAATATTAAGATAAAAGTATGCTTGTGATATAAAAATGCAAATGACAGTAAAAATGCAAATAATAAATGATAATAATGATATATATACACATATATGCCTATATTTTAAAATTGTTTTAAAGTGTCAAAAATATTAAAAATTGCAAATAAAATCCAAAAAGATGGGACAAAATTGGGTGTCAACAGATGGTGTCAACAGGGTGTCTTTTCTATTGACTTGGAAGGAACCCTGTTCAGAACATATATTGAGGTTTGTATAGCATGTCCCCAAAGGTGTGTCGGTAGAGTTGAGGAGCTCATCATGGATCGAACCATATCTAATAAGGTTCGATTTCTTCTTTCGGCAACACCATTCATCTGTGGTGTTCCAGGAGGTGTCCACTCTAATTGGACTCCATGTAGCTTTAAGTAATCTAGAAAATCATTGCTCAAGTATTCACCTCATCGATCCGATTGAAGGGTTTTGATACTTGTTGCAAGTTGCTTCTCTATTTCCGACTTATATTCTTTGAACTTCTCAAAAGTCTCAGATTTGTGTCTCATAAGATACACATATCCATACCTTGTGAAGTCGTCAGTAAAAGTGATGAAGTATAGGAAACCTCCTTTAGCTTGAGTCAAAAATGGCCCACATACATCAGTATGGACCAACTCAAGCACCTCCTTGGTCGCACACCTTTCCCAGAAAGTGGCTTATTGGTCATTTTTTCTCTCAAGAAAGATGCGCAGTTACCATAAGACTCCAAGTCAAATGGTTCGAGGTAGTCTAACTTCCTCAACCTTGCTATCATTGATTCGTTGATATGACCAAGTCTGCAATGCCATAGGTAGGTAGAGTTTCTATTACTTATCTTAGCTCGTTTATTTTGTACATTGAGTATTTCTTGACTATAGTTTAGTGTATATAATTCATCCACAAGAGGAGCAGTTCTATATATAAAATTATCAAAAGACAGTACTTGACTGCCATTATAAATATATGAGGAAAAACCCTTCATGTCCAAAACAGGGATAGAAATGATATTCCTCGTTAACGAGGGTACATAGTAGCAATCATTTAACACTAGACAATAGCCAGAAGGCAAATTTAATCTATAAGTTCTTACGCGCTCAGCATCCACTCATGCTCCATTTCCAATGCGTAGGTCTACCTCTCTTGGTCCAACCTTCCTGTTATCAGTTAGCCCCTGCACATTTGTACAAATGTGTGAGCCACAAACGGTATCCAATACCCAGGAATGAGAGTTATTTATAGACATATTTATTTCAATGACGTACATACCTTGTCCACCAGAGGTAGAAGCACATGGTGCTTTTCCTCCTCCTGGTGCCGTGCAGTCCTTCTTCCAATGCCCCTTCTTGTTGCAGTTGATGCATTCATCCTTAGCCGGATTTACCTTCTTCTTCTTCACACCTCCATTAGGCTTCATAGTTGAGGGTGCAATGACTGCTTTGCCCTTCTTCTTCTGACATTCCTTACCTTTAGGCTTGGGTCGGCTAGTAGAGCTCACCATGAGCACAACTTTGCCTTTGGAAGTGGAAGACTCAAAGGACTTGAGCATGTTGTGCAGATCCAGCAAACTCACCTTCGTTCCATTCATATTGTAATTCACTATGAAGTTTTCAAAGTAACGAGGGAGAGAGTTCAGGATGAGGGTGGTAACGACATTTTTTTCCAGCTTCGTTCCAATTGAAGCAAGCCTCTCTATCAGCCCTATCATCTTCAACACATGCTGCGAGACCTGGCCCCCTTCATTGAGCTTACACTTGAAAAGTTCTATCAGTAAATTATATTCCATAGTCTGAAATTGTGAATCATAGAGACTCTTCAAGTGTTCGAGCATCTCATTGGGACCCATGTTCTCATGTTGTCTCTGAAGTTCCATAGACATGAAAAACAACATCACGCACTGTGCTGAAGTGGCATCATTTAGGTGTTTTTGGTAAGCATCCTTATCAAAAGAGGCATATTCAGCAGAGTCTGTCGCATGGACTGTTGGGAACACTGTATCCAACACGTATTCTATTTTCTCTTGTCTCAACACTATTCTCAAATTTCTTAGCCAATCAAGGTAGTTAGGTCCAGTAAGTTTGTTTATTTCAATCAACATTTTCAATTATAAGCTCGACATCTTTGATAATCTGAAGAATTAGATAGACTGGAAATCAAACTCAAAATTTATTTCCTATTACACACATTCGTTTATGCTAATCAACATGGTCTTTTTTTTAATTAGCTCCCACTATTTTAACATACTTCTACGACCCCATGGTAGAATACAGACCTATATTAATTGAGGTCATAATAGACCAAGATCCAAGTCTATGCTATCTCCGCATTTGCTTTTGCTGATAACTTCAATAACACATCTTGGTAGGTTCTAAACCAATTGCAAAACTTATTTGCAACTTTTGGTTGATCAAATATTACATTTAATCTTGCGTCCTTAGATAAGTCCGACACTTTGGCGCCAAGATTTGTCTAAGCAAGTCAACCCTATTACACGACTGCGTTTATGTATCTAAGTAAATTTGGCCTTTGTGAGCAAACACTTTGGTGTAAATACCCACAAAAGTTTATCATTTACCTTTACATTAAAACACATCTATGAAAGAGTCTGGGTCCTCGTAGACTTAGAGCAAATGCTTTGGTATAAATACTCGTATCGCCGAAAAGGATTTTGCACTTCAACAATTATAATGGGCGACGCGTTTTAATTTAGACTTGTATTTAAAATTTTGGGGAACATTTTAATTCAGGGTTTTAACCAAGATCAACTATTTTACGCCATATCCAATATGACATCTTAATATCATACAAAACTAATGACGCATATAGTTGGAAACCATCAACCCAATATGCATGATATAAGATGGTTTAATCAAATATTGGGCGCCGCCTGCCCAGACAGTTATAGCGGACGCTATTCTCGTAATTTAAATGACAAACAAATTGACATTTAGTACATAAACAGTATACTTATCAAATAATATATTGTATTATAATAATCTTGGGTTAAACATTCTGAACTCTGAAGTTTTTTTGTTTTTTTGTTTTTTTTTGTTTCTGGACAAGTGGAGTCGCGGCGCTAATCATTAGGGTTGCGGCGCCACTGAAGCAGAAGCCTTTCGACTTTTGTAAATGCATTAGCGCCGCAACGCTCCACCATGGAGCTGCGGCGCTACAAGGGCAGAAACATTTCGGCTTCTACAAATCCATTAGCGCCGCGGCGCCTACTGTCCAGTAAGTCCAAATTTTTTAAACGAAGCATTAGCGTCGTGGCACTCCACCATGGAGCCGCGGTGCGGCCTTGAAAACCCTAGCAAGAACCGCGGCGCTCTACCATAGGGTCGCGACGCCGATGTCCTGACAAAACGTTTCTATGTTGATTTTTCAAGATCGTTCGAGCCCTAAATCCAATTTAGGGATCAAATCACAAATCCTTTATCATCACCCACCATTATCAATAATGCACATATCGACCATCATCCGTTCTTACCCGTTCTTTGCCATTCACCGTGCAATGAGCCGGACAACGCACTTTTGGCTTAGTTCGAGTTAGAGCGGAATGACTTCCTTGAGTTAGCGTAGGAGATAATTTAGGGTGATATCAAAAGGTTAACATTCGGTCAAGACATATAGGATTTCAAGAAGCCTTGTTTTAATTCAATTTTATGTTTAACCCATATTATTATATTATTCAATTATTATATAACTATTGAACCAACCTGGGCTCTGATACCACTGTAGGGTTTTGTTGGGTTCAAAACACATAAGTAAGGCTAAGGCTGGCAAGTGGGCCGGGTCCCGTCTCACCCCCGACACCGCCCCAGAACCGACTATTTAAAAAAAACTTATCGGTATCGGGACTCGAACTGGGACGGGACATGGTCTCGTCCCGGCCCGCCAGTCCCGATCGAAACTCCCCTTTTGCAAAAATAACTGTTGCACCAACGACTATTTTACATTTTGTCCGTTGTACAACGACCATTTTTGGCCTCCCCTAACCCATCTATCCCTTAATATTTATTTTTAACCTATAAGTTATTATATTTACACTTTAACCCAATTTTTCAACTATAAATACCTCATTTTCTCTTCATCTTTCTCACAAATCTTCCTACAATCTCTTTAATTAATCTCTCAATCTATCTCTCTACAAGTCTACATTGTCTACTAAATATTCAATTTTATTTATTCATTTGGGAGTGAAGTTGGCAACAAGCTTGAGGATCTTTCATCGAGCAAAGTTTCAATTTCCAACCTCTCGATTACACGTCGACGTTACGTCGACGTTTGGTACATTCGTTCCTTCATTAAATTATTATTGTCTGTTTATTTTATTTAGCGCACTTAATTTCAGTTATTTTAATTATTTATTAGTATAATTATAAATTTATAATGAAAGGATTTAAACGTATGCTTACGGGTAGGGGTCATGCTTCTTCTAGTAGGGGCAACAAGGGCAAGGGTCCTATTTCTAGACAGAATCATAATCCTACACGGGATGATTTTATTGATACTGAACATTTTCCTACAATACCTTTAGATTTAGACGAGGAGCTATTTTGTGGAACTCAAGAAGACTTTAATTTAGACGATGATCTAGATGATACACCCACTAATGTAGATAACAACACACCCACTAGTGCACCTTCAACTGAAATGCCTCATATTACCCCTAGTATGAGACGAGATCCAGCAAAACGAACATTAAAATCAGATGCATGGACATTTTTTTATAGGGACGTAAAGAATCAAGTAGCTAGATGTAAAATTTGTAAAGATATTTTAAAATTTAAAACTGGAAAAGGTCAAGGTGAGACGGGGGGTTTGATGAGACACGTATCAAGGTCTCATCCAGCTAGGTATGCCCAATACGAGGCTTCAAAACTGAGTGCGCAAATGTCCTCTCCATCGAGACAAGGTTCGCATACTGTCCCGGAACAAGTACATGGTCAAATTAAGCCTATGACGCAGGGAATTGTAGGCCCTAAATACGATAAACATAGAGATAGGGAAGCAATAGCAAAATTAGTTGTTGTGGAGGGTTTGCCTTTTTCATTTCTTTCATCTCCCGGTTTTATTCATTACATTAGAGATATGTATAATCCCGCTTTTAACGGTTTTCCTAGATCAACTGTTAAGAGAGATGTATTTAAATTTGCACATGAATATCAACAGTATTTACGTTATTCATTATATCATTTTAATGGCAAAGTAGCTATCACTTCTGATATAGGTCGTAGTACTAACGACCATGATTATTTAACGGTAACCTGTCATTGGATAGATTATAAATGGTCTATGCAAAAACGTATCTTAGCATATAGATATATAGATGATAGGCACACTGGTACTTTTGTTGCAGAAAATATTTATCAAGTATGCGATTATTACGGAATAACTGATAAAATTATGACTATTACATTAGATAATGCTTCTTCTAACAATTACGCTATTACAATTTTAAAAAATAGTTTAACTCCATCTTTTTCAGATCATTTTTATATAAAATGTGTGTGTCATATATATAATTTAGTTGTAAAGGATGGTCTATCACTTTTTGAGGACATTCTTAGTAAAATACAATTTGCTATAAACTTTATTTTAAAAAATAATAGAATACAACGAAGAAAAGAATATAAAAAAACTTGTCACGATTGCCAACTACCTTATAGAAAAATTTCAGAAGAAGTACCCACTAGGTGGAATTCTTTACACGAGCAACTACTTGTTGCTTATGACTATAGAAAACCTATAACTTTATTTTTTAACTCTGATAATCAAAATCCAGCTGATATGGTTCTACATAGCGATTAGGAAAAATTTATGAACTTATTGTATTTTTAGAGAAATATCTTCAAGCAACAAAAGAATTTTTCGGTATATATTATCCTACTATTTCAACTATGTTGTTTTATATAGCTCTAATATTTTTATTACTTAGTGAATATTTGGAAAAACCAGCTTATAAGGCAGCTATTAAATATTTTATTCATATTCCCACTATTTATATTATTGGTGTTGTATTAAATCCGACTATTAAAATAGACGGTACTAAATCACTTATTGAAACTATTTACGATTGTATAGAAGTACTACCACCTCCAAGTCCCAAAAATTCAAATCACCCACCACCTATTGAAGAAACTAAAGAAGAAGTGTTGTCTAGCGTAGAAGACGAATACAAAAAAGTATATAGGTTTTACCAACAAGAAAGTGCTAGCAACCTACCGGCTTCCATACCATCTTCTTCTTCTTCAATACAACCTCACAAAAAACATGTTGTTTCTGCGGCTAGTATTGAAAGCCTCAGAAATAGAATGCGCGGTCGTACCGCTACTAACCAAATTAGCGAGTTTGATTTTTTTTTTGCAGGGTTCTGTACCGTACCAAGCAGTTCTCAAAGAAGAAGGACGTGAAGACTTGCTGAAATACTGGAGGGGGAATGAGAAGACCTTTCCGGCACTTTCAATGATGGCCTGAGATATTTTGAACATTCAAGCGTCATCAACGGCGTCTGAAAGCCCTTTTTCTGTCGGCATATATCAAATAGGAGAGCACATACACTCATTAGCCGGAGACAACTTGGAGATTGTAGTATTATTCAGAGATTGGATACGAGCCGAGCGGAGAAGGTGCGGTCAACCGGAGATCAACGAAGAAGAAGACGAAAACTACAACGAAATCTTATCCGAAGGTGGTGGAAGCGACGTGGAGAAATTTGACCAACAAATACCAATTTCAACCGAAGTACCACAGGAAATTATCAAGAAACTAGAACAAGTTTTTTTCAAAATGTAATTTTTTTAATTGCAATTTTACTATGTAATTTGCAACTTTTGAACAACACCACAAAGTTGTAATTTTGACAATTGTATTTGTATTACAAAAAAAATCATATGTCTATTAAATAATATAAGAGGCACAAAAACAGCCTTGGGATGTTTTTATTACACTATCTTGTTTAATTATTGAGTTTTTTATATACATGTTATTTTTTAAATTAAGTGGAAAAAAAAATGATCCTGACGCAGCCCGATCCTGCTCCGACCCGACTTCGACGGGATAAAAAATAGGATGGGACGGCGACGAATCCCACATATCCCGATCCTGCCGGTCCCGACCCGATCCCGCCCCTCCCCCCGTCCCACCCCGACCCGATCCCGTCGGTCCTGACCCGACAGACCCGTTCCCGACCCACTGGCCACCCATAAGTAAGGCACAACGGAAGTTTAAAATTTCATTCTTACTTACCCCAACAATTACTTCTGGTATGGTTATATGACAATAAAAAACATGTAACATAAAACATGAACACTTACAGGTTGTATTATCTGGAATCTTTATCAACTGTGGGTTCGCACGCGAAAGCCCTTTCAAATGCAAGCTTCAATGTATTTCTCATTTGGAAAGCTAGGAAATCCGGCAGAGGTTCGAGAGAGTGTTTTGATTCTAAGTCTCTAAGACTTAGAATAATAATATGAAATTAAGTGTATTGAATAATGAAGTGAATGTCTGTATTTATAGGTGAAAAATTAGGTCAAACCGGATTAGGATTTGACCTTGGGCCTGGCCCAAAAATCAAGACAGATTAGGTCATTAGCGCCGCGGCCCTATGGTGTGGGCGTCGCGGGGCTTGACGTGGCCCTACACTGTCTCGATTTATTTTCCGCACATTATTAATTAAATCCAAAATCCAATTTTGACTTAATTAAAACAATCATTATTCATTCAAATATCTCGATTCTAAATCGAATATTTAATACTCTCTCAATACATCCTTAGATCGAAAAGACAATCGACATAGACCTTCACATATCGACATTAATCAAATTAAGGTCTACGCGGAACTCCTAGACGGTGCCGCAAGACGAACTCAATATGTAAGTACGTTTACACAAATCCAGTAAACTTAACCTCTATGTGGTAAGATAAAATCCTTTCATTCACGACACACCCGATCAAGCTTAGGATTTGTCAAGTGTCTATCCAAATGGCTTAATCAACATATCTTATCTATATTAGTTGACAACTAGGCCATATTCTAAATATGTCTATTGTGTTGGCCAACGACTTAGTCAACCTAATATCACTGAGAATCTAAGTGTTCTCTCGAATATATATTCGAGGAATGAATCCTAATCTTGGCTCAACTACCACCTTTAATCTACATCGTAATGTACCAAATACAAGTCGTATCTCAACCTATAAAGCATTTGAGCTTAGGACATGATCAAAGTATATTACTTTGTAGACAAGGTGTGTATTGACCTCAAGTCTAAGGACTTCTATCTCTCACACGCTGATCATACTTTAGACAAGTATAACAAACAATATATCAGCAGGGTATACCAATACTTCCAAAGTATCTATGTGTCCATCACGAGTAGTCATTACTCATAGCAGGTGAGACATACTACATCTTCTAAGGATGTGATGCAGACCACATGTCGACTTATCACATATCATTGATATCTCATTCTCGATGATCATTAGTTGAGGCTATTTTAAGAGTTACGTTATAATATTAATATTTCACATTATTAATAACAGCGTAACCTCCAAGGATGCATATTATAGAATATTATAAACAATCAATTAGTAATTCAATAATTGCAAATACCAAAATATTAATCTCCATTAATAATAATACGAATGTGTATAAAGTACATTTGTCCTAATACAGATTGTCTCTAGTACATAAATATACTTTGAGATGTAAACTATTTTGATCACTTGTTAAGTGATTATAATCACGAGTCTTGGAAGTTACAATCCATGTAACATATGAATTCATGACTGTCATTATATTGTTCTTCAATATATTATCATTACAATTTATTCTAAAAATCAATGTGTCCTCCAAAATACAGAAAAAACGTTTTTTTCCTGGATATCATGCTTAAGACATTAATTTAAAAAAATTATATTCTTAATCAAAATTTTCGAGTTTGAATCTTAGGTATATAATCGCCTTTGATAGAAATCGCTTTATATACCCTTCAAAGTGAAACTTTTCAGTACGAATTCGAATTAATCGGCCCCAAGCAAGTACCAGCCACGGGTGGTAAACAAAAAAAAAACAATGTTAAAAAGGAGGCTCCAATAAAAATAAGATGTCCTACTCAAAAGCTAGAAAAGTTAAGTACTAGGAGTACTATTGTTTATTTCTCTTTCAGTGACATCAGAAAACCAAGTACTCAATTTCTCTAATCCTGCGGTTAAAAAAAAGATCATCCCAATTCAATAAAAAGAATAATTAATCCATTTATTGTCGAGATATAAGTTTCCTTTTCCACTTTATTTTATCTTATATACAATCAAATCTTTATATAATTGTCATTCGTTATAACAACATTTCATTATAATGGCCTGATTTTCTCCGAAACCGATTTTTCATGTTATATTTTTCTTCTCTATAACAACATTCTACCTATAACATCAATGACATTTACTATAGCGGTACACTCGTTATAAAATTACATTTCTATAATACATGATGACCAATTAATAAGCCATGCATTCAATTTCCTTTCCACACAACTTTTCATTGTTTTCTCGATAACCCTTCTCTTTCTCTTGGAGTATAACCAACTTCCACGTATAGGATGTTGGTTAGAGTGTCATCATAATAATACTCAACCTTACTATTCACTTCATGATCATCACGCAAGATATACAAACAACCAACAAACTTTTAACCTCCTAATCACTCTGCACTTAAACGTTTGTTCGTCCTTGAGCAAGCATTAAAACCCCTCTCAATAAATCAAGCCTAGGAACGTCATCACTTTGGTTGATACCAACAATTAGGCCCTATAACAACTCAAACTATCAAATATTCACTTCTTGATCATCATGCAAGATATACAAACAAACAATAAATTTCTAACTTTCTAACCTCAAAGACATACTCTAACTCATCAAGTTTAAGTTTGCTCACCTACTCCGTCAAAAAAATCTAATAACATCACCTATCTATCATGAGACAAGTGCCCTCACAAGAAGAAATAGTCCACACACTCAAATCAAAGAATCGAATGTAAATTAAGGACTTTACATCAAAGCACAACTCTCGCACTCACAAAGAAATTCACATGTATGCACAAAGAACCATATGCTTACCCATTATGTACATCTCTACTAATTACGTGTGCTCGAATAAAATCAAATAAGACTTTAACGGGTTGTTATGTTGGCTAGGGGACTGGTAGGAAAACTATATAATAGTGTCTTACACTTTCCTAAGAACTTTGCACTTTTAGACTTCATCACCCATTATTTTCATCTCTTAACTTTATTTTTCAACCCTCTCTTCATCAATTATTTCCCAAGTATTTTCCTCATATCAAGAACGTATCAATCATTTTTTCTCAAGCAATCTCTTTTTTTTCTCCTGTCACATTCTTTTTAAGAGGGCATTTTCATCACTTTGCAGCTATCATCGGTCACCTTTTTTTCATTTGATTACCCCTTTCTTTAGATTTCACAATTATAAACAGTCTAAGCTACAGTGCTCAAGGAAGCAGGGTGCGAAAATCAGAAATTCAAACAAAGGATCAAGGCAAAAATACGACTTCCAAACAAAAGGCTACAAGCTCAAAGGGCTAACTAGTGATAATAATCTAAAATTCACAAGACATATCAAAGAAAGCTTACTATCATCTTTCAAAGAGAGCAACACTTTTTATTTCGCTTCAATAACATGCAGGGCAAGTTCTAGACTAAGATGTAAAACATGAAATATATGCAAGAAAATCTTCACCACACATGACACAAATCTCAATAAAGATGAATTAATTCTACTCCAGGACAGATAAGATCATGACGAACTACAAAATAAGAACAAGCTATATACAAAGTCATAACCCTGAGTCTAGTTGTCAAAAAATCTGCTATTTTTTTCATTACTCAAGCACTCACAGGAAAGTACTACTCAAGCTCAGTCCTAAATATGCTAGTAACAAGCAAGTCAAAAGGTCTTTCTTCTCTTTCCTTTACTACTCCTAAAAAAATATAATCCTAAAAATAAAAAATTTACCCGGTTCAAAGGCCCCTCTTTAGAAAAGAACCGATGTCATAAGAAAAACCAAGGGGGAATGATTTATGCCACTAATGAAGAAAAAAAAGACCAAAATAATTTTTTTTTGTATTTTTCTTGATTTTCTGATTTTTTTTAATACTAAGACTCTAATATTCTAGGACTCAAAACTACTAAAAACAATTCCTATGGCACAATCATTGTCACGACCCAAACCGGAGGGTCGCGACGGGCACCCGGACCTCACCTGTCGAGTACCACCTAACCATATATTAAACATCTAATCATAATTAATAAAATCTTACAGACAGAAGGCCGGCCGATATACATATACGTACTAGGCCGACAAGGCTATATGCGACTGCTATACACAGGACACCATCTACAAGCCTCTAAAAGAGTACATAACACCAAAAGGATGGGACAAGGCCTCCCTATACCCATATGTACATGCAAAAATACACCGTACCGAGATAGACCCACACTCCGAAATAAGGAGAGTGCTCCAAAATCCGCTGAGTCAGCAACCTACTAAAGTGGATCGTCACCTTGCCTAGGTGAACATGCGAGCATGAAATGCAGCGTCCCCGACAAAATGGACATCAGTACGACTGATGTACCGAGTATGTCAGGCATGAACAACAACATAACAGGAATACAATAATAAACTGAAACAGAATCAGCCGACACAAATAGCCGACAGAAATAGCTGACAATATTAGCCGATAGTAACAGCTGACAGTATTAGCCCATAGTAATAGATGACAGTATTAGCCGATAGTAACAACTGACAGTATTAGCCGATAGTAACAACTGACATTATTAGTCGATAGTAACAGTTGACCGTAGTGAATGCCTCTGAGAGCTATAATATGTCTAAATGTCATGCACAATGCAAATGCGGTATACATATAGATATTGGCCACACAAGGGCATCTTCCTTCCCTATAACCGCCTCTGTGGGCGTCAGGTTATATCGTCCACTGTGGGCATAATCATTATCATATTGACCTCATTGGGCATTTTCCTTTTCGTGATATCTGCACCAATTGCAGATAGTGTGCGTATATAACGCCTTCCCCTTTCCCAATCCCCTATATATATATATATATATATATATATATATATATATATATATATATATATATATATATATATATATATATATATATATATATATATATATATATATATTGATACCATATAGTAGTGTATATAACACATGTGGGTACATGGTAATACATGAATATAATGCAAATGAAAATGCATGAATGACAATTAAATATTTCTAAACTTATCGGATGACATAATATCCTTGTAGCTTCGGCTAACATTGGGAATATCAACATATTTCCCAGATACCTCAATAAGGATTTAGGATCATATTTAGGCATGCTTTCAACATATGAATCAACAACATACACATTCTTAACTACTAAGAGTAGAATAATTTATGGAATAATATTACGTTTATGTTTCGTTACATGGAGCATGTCAAAAGAAAAATATAATTTTGTCTTAACATACCTTCGTCGATGCACTCGATAATACAACCTAAGTAGTTTGTATGACAGCTAACCTTAAGCATGGATGAACTAGCTTGAAAAAGGAAATTCAATATGATTTAGGGACCATATTTTGCTTATTGCAGCTAACACCCATTAATATCAAATGAACATCACTGTGTTGCTGCCTAATATCTAATAAACTATGCTGTTGCCTTCTCCGTAATCTTTCAATGAAAATAGTATTACATACAAAGGTCTTCAGTGGGATACTATATATGGACCATGACTGATTCGCCTCCTCCCACCTTAATTACCCCACGTTACAAAGTTACTTGTAACCCCAAATACTGCCACCTCTTAGTTATGTACCTTAGTCACTTAGGTAGTCCATTTAAATGCTACACGTACATACCCCCACTTACACCTATACTTAACCCACTTAATCTTGTCCCCCACTAACAATTCATTAATCAGTCGATTATTGTTATCCCCTACTATAATTTATCCGTTAGCCGATCGTTGTTGTCCCACTTGGTAAGTCCTAAATTATTTCGGGACCACATCCTTTTATATACTAAACTCTTTATTTGCATGCGTCTAGATGCTCAATCGTCGCCCGAAAATATGGGGTGTTACAATCATCCTCAACCTCAAAGTATCGAATGTACCTCATCCCACACTTAAGAATATGTGTTGTCCTCAATGCATGAGTCGTTGAAAAAAATTAAAATAATGGTGAGAAATACTCCCTGAGGCCCTCTAGGGTCTAGCTAGCAACATAATTCTCAACATCAAGGGTCGGCACGACCCCACACTTAAGCTTGAACATGCTCCTCATATTTCAACTTTGGGTACTCAGACTTTCCCTAATCTGCAACATAAAAATAAAACATAACAAAACATGACACTATAAAAATAAAATAAAATAAAAATACAAGCTGAGTTGTCTCCCAATAAGCGCTTGATTTAACGTCGTGGCACGACGCGAATCAATTTTCCCTCCACCTTGAACTTATGAATTGTATGCCTAATAGGGCATCCAGTTTGTGGTTATGCTCCTTTGGTGAGGGTACAAAGATAACCAGGCCAAGTAATAAATTTTTCACTCTGCACTTCTCGGCCTTTAGATGAGGAATATATTTTTTGCTTTTTTGCACAACAAATTCAAGAATATAGACACTTTCTTCCTCATCCTTTGATTCCACCAAAGGTTCAAATTGATTGATTATTATTTCACTATTCAAATACAATGTAGAAAAATAATTGGAATGAGGTATAATGTGCACAAAATCATGAATTGCATTATTATTTACATCCTCATATATATTCAAACTAGAGTTATCAAAAATAATATTATCTACTTCCTCACATGACTCTAATGCACTTGTCTCGACATTGACATCATCAAGAAAACTATGGTCTAATGATTGATACTCTACTTTTAGCTCCTCAATTTGGCTTTTAAGTGCTTTTTCAGTTACAAACAACTCATCATTAAATTATTGAGCGTTGAAT